>LPNX010548792.1:203231-239674 GCA_001517045.1 Pseudotsuga menziesii
CGGTGCTTTCCATATTAAATAATTGACCAATTAAGCGTATTTATTTAAATGATTGACCAATTTGAGGCGTCGTCGCTTAAGCGACGCTTATGGCCACATTTACAAAAAAAAAATTATCCTTGTGATTTTTGGTAAGTTTAAAAAAATAAATCCACACGCCGTCGGATTTTGGATCGAAATGTAGTAGTGTCACTTGGTATATTGGCAGCAGAGCTTCGAGCCACATGACGTTTAATCGAAAGATGTTCTTTGAGCTTTCACAGGAAGGTATAGATGTGGAGGTAGTGTTGGGGGATGACACAGTTGTCAGATCTATTGGGCATGGAACCATTACATTTCAGAGATATTCCATGAGTCCCATGCATTAGAGGACATTTCAATTTAAAATGGGTCTCGTAAGGAAAATAATAAAATAATAGTTAAAATAATAAAATAATATTTATTAATTTTGGAGGAAGAAAAGAAAAATAACTATTTTTTTGTTCATATTTTCGACATATTTCCGTGTTTTTACTTAAATTTCAATCGGGAGATCTTGTTGGATTTGGAATTAAATTCTGCATCCAACGATTACCCACACTACATACTTTTAACGGACCTCTCTACACCAAAAACAAGAAATACCTAAAAAACGTGATAATGATGTCATCATCACGTTTTTTTAGGTATTTCTTGTTTTGGGGTAGGGAGGTCTATCAAAAGTATGCAGAATGGGTACTCGTTGTATGCAGAATTTAATTCAAAATTCTGCATCCTGGGAGCTCTCCTGCTCAAAATTTGAGTAAAAACACAAGGCGATATGTCAAAAATACGAACAAAAAAAGTAGTTTCTTTATGATACCTATGCCCAAATTTATTTTAAAATTTTGTTTAAGACCTATACGGTATTTCAAATTTAAAGAAATTTCATTGGCTAACACATGATGACATGGAATTTAAATTAGGGTTGAAAGGCCCATTTTGAGTTGAAATTTCCTCTAATCGCTTTGAGCGACGTGTCATTTGCACCTGTGCTAAGGAAGAATTTGATATCAGTTTCCATGATTGAGGACAAGGCACTTGGGGTGTCTTTCCTAGATGGACATGTGTGTGTATTCCCCAATACTGTAGGACCATATTCCTCTTACACCATTGGATTTAGCTATGGGAAACTGTACAAACTTTTGTTTCATCCCCAGCATGATTTGACACATAGAAGTCGCAGTGAGCTTTGTGAGCTATGGCATAGGATGATGGATCATCTACATCATCCATCCTTGAGGATGTCGAGGTACATGGTTACAGGTTCTCCTAAGTTCAGTACTGAGCATAATGATGTATGCAGAGGGTGTGCTTTGGGAAAGTACACCAAGACTTCTTTTCCAAGCAGTGATAGCAGGTCAGCAGGAGTGCTTGATTTAATACATTCTGATTTGTGTGGTCCTATGTCATATGTTTCTCTGATATGTTTTCAATACTATGTGACATTTATCGATGATCATTCCAGGAAGACCTAGATCTAATTTCTAAGGAGAAATAAATCTGAGGAGCACTTGTAGAGTTTCCAAGAGTTCAAAGCTCTTGTGGAGAACCAGACTGAGAGGAGGATTCAAGCACTCGAGTCATATAATGGGGGTGAGTATAACTCCAAGGAGTTCGATGAGTATTGCAAACAGGAGGGAATACGGAGATAGTTTATTGTACCATACACTCCTAAGCAGAATGGAGTGGTGAAAAGGAAGAAAAGATCTATTGTTGGAGCAGCAAGAGCCATGTTACATGATCAGTCACTTCCTTTCTTTCTTTGGTTCGAGGCATGTAATGTCGTTGTTTACCTTCAGAAAAGGAGTGCCCATTGTGTCATGGGGAGAAAGACTCCTGAGGAGATGTTCGTTGGCAAGAATCCTGAAGTGTGTCATTTTCTCATATTTGGTTGCCTAACATTTTCACATGTCCCTTCTGAGAAGAGGGCAAAGCTTGAGCCCATGGTAGAGAGATGTATCTTTGTGGGGTATGATGATACTTCGAAGGCCTTCCGCATTTATCTTCCTTCCCTGCGGAAGGTTGTAGTGAGGAGGGAATTAATATTTAAGGAGGAGAGCCTTTAGGAAATACATAGAGTCAGTGCAAGTTCCCCCACCTTAGAAAGCTTCACATGTACCTTCAGTACAAAGTACAAGTTCACATGTTTTGGGGGTTATTGGGCCACGGGTTACAGGCACAGGCTCTTCAGGTTCAGTGGTTTAGCCAGCAGGTGCTTTGGGGATAGGTTTTGGTTCTCATGTCACAAGTTCACCATACATAGCTATCGGATCACAAATTTCACCAATGGTTGGTTCACCAGCTCCTATAACATAGGTTTCATGGCCTTCTACATCTAGGAGTTCTTCAGATGATGAAGAAAGTCTTGTATGGGCTTAAGCAAGAACCTGAACCTTCGTATTCTAGGATAGACACTTACTTGTTGTCGATGGGTTTTCGGAAGACTGAGGTCTATCTAAATCTCTACTTCATCGTGGTTGGAGATGATCCGATCATTATTCGGTTGTTTGTGGATTATTTTTTTATCACAGGTGATGAGAGACCTATTGCAATTTGCAAGCGAGATCTTGCTTCAGAGTATGAGATGACTAACATTGGGTTGATGCATTATTTGTTGGGATTCAAGGTTTGGCAGGAGCCTGCTCATATTTTCCTAGGGCAGGGAAAGTATGTTGTAGATATTCTAAGGATATTTTGTGTAGATTTTTCTCAAGTTTTCAGCCACTGGTTTCAAAGTAAAATTTATCACTATTTATGACATTCTTAGAAAATAAAAGTGTTGGAAATAAACATTAAATTTTCAAACTTTAAAACACTGTTGTAGCTTCACTTTTCACTAACAGAAAATAAATAAATAGCACGTCATTCAATCACACAATACTCAGAAATTTTCGGCCAATGGCCCTGGAAAAACCCACAAGGGGAAAACCAGTTAGAGAGAGAGAGTTTTATTATTATGCTTCAGAAAAAAAAAAATCAGACATTCATTTACAGTCAAAATCCAAACTTATCTCAACCAGCAGGCTACCTCGTTTTCTGTGCATACGCTGCCTTGATTTTTGTGCAATGTAATTTCTCGAAAACAGTGCGAAATCAGAAGCAACCTCAGTCTCAATTTATGTGCATAATGAGCAATATTCTTCCCTCGATTTTTGTGCCAAACTCACCAGAAAATTCGTAACGTACGGACAACATTAAATGATGTGGCACACCTTAAAAAATGTGCCTGAAAATTATTGTCAGCAACCTCGAAAACCGTGTATGTATTTTCCTCGATTTCTGTGTAGCAAATAACCTTGGAAATTGTGCCATGACCATACAGTATGGATGCAATAAATGTTGTTGTACAACTTCTAGAAATTTGATCCCACAATAAATGCAGTCCGTACAACTCCTTGAAATTCATGCAAACAGTAAATGAAGGCTGTACAATATCAGGTTCTGTGCAGTAATAAATGGCTCCTCGAAAGTCGTGCCCACCAAAATATTCTCTAGCAAGCTTCCTCGATATTCATGCCTAGTCTCTGCTTCTTCAACTCTATCCTTGTTTCTTCTCACAAGAACAAATGCAAATGCATTTTCCTTGCTTTTTGCTCATAATCCTAGGTAGGTGAAGAGGCATCTAATCCAATGGCTAAAAATGAATTAAATCAACGATCGAAATTAAATGCTCATATTTTACTTCTAAAATATTAATTTCACTCACCCACTTAAATTTATCAAAAACTGACTTTAATGCCTAAAGTCAAATTAAATGTCACTTAAGTCATTTAATGCAAGGTTCACATTATTTCCCTTCACTAAGTGACTAAGGCTAAAGTCACTTATGAGAACACTTCCCTAAGTACAAAACTAACACTCCCTCTTACTGAGGAAGGTGTTCTACACCACTCCAAACTTGTCCCTGAAGAAAACAAACTTTCCCCTCCCCAAAGATTTCGTCAGAATGTCTACTACCTACTCATTTGTGGAAATGTACTTAAGTGTAACTGCCCCTCTCTGAACATAGTCTCGGATGAAATGATATCTTATCTCAATGTGCTTTGACATATCATGGAAAACTAGATTCTCAAAGAGCTAGATGCAACTCTGATTGTCACAGTAAATCATCGTATGCATAAGCTCCTGACCAAATAGATTCACCAGCAACTTGCAAAGCCACAAGGCCTCGCAGCTAGCCAAACTAGCTTCCATATACTCAACCTCAGCAAAACTCAATGCGACAGATTTCTGCTTCCGACTAAACCACGACACTGTTGCCGATCCCAAACTAAAACAACATTCGGAAGTGCTCTTCCAGTCTGCCACATTTCCTACCCAATCTTAGTTTGTATAGCCAACCAATCTGATCCCCTCTGAACTCCTGTAGTCCAAACCAAAATCCATTGTCCTTAAAAGATAGCGCAACACATGTTTTGCAGCAACCCAATGCACACTCCTAGGCTCAACCATGAACTGGCTAAGAGTGTTCATTGCAAAACACAAATATGGCCGAGTGTTAACCAGATACAACAATGACCCAATAAGCTGACGATATAAGGTAGGATCCACCAAATCTCCCTCAGAAGCATGAATCTTCTTTGAGTTGGTGATCATAGGTGTCGACATAGTCCTGCAATCCTACATCCTGAATCTCCTCAAAATATCAACCACATACCTTCCCTGCCCCAGGAAAATATGTCTAGGCTCCTTCCAAACCTCCAATCCCAAGAAATAATGCATCAGCCTAATATCATTCATCTCATACTATACTGCAAGATCCTTATTGCAAGCTACAATGGGTCTCTCTCTCCCTGTGATAAACAAGTCATCAACATATAGCAGAAGAACAAGCGAATCATCTCCAACCATGATGAAGTAGAGATTCGAATCTACTTCACTTTTCTGAAACGCCATACCCAGCAAGTAAGAATCGATCCTGGAGTACCAAGCTCTTGGAGCTTGCTTCAACCCATAAAGGGCCTTCTTCAACCTCCAAACATGAGACTCTCTCTCTCATGTATCTCAAATCCCTGAGGCTTCTCAATGTAAATCTCCTCCTGTATGATCCCATTGAGAAATGCGGTCTTCACATCCATCTGATGGATCTTCCAACCCATTTCTCCTACAATAGATATCAATCCCCTTATAAAAGTATACTGAGAAACCGGCACAAAAGTCTCATCATAATCAATGCCCTCAACCTGTGAAAATCCCTGTGCTAAAAACCTGGCTTTGTACTTCTCCACACTCCCATCTACCACATGCTTCATCCATCATGGCATCTCTCCATACCAAATGTTGGGAGGCCCCCTCAAAAGTCGAAGGATTAGAATCTCATGTACTAGCCACCAACAACATGCCCAATCTGTCTGTCATCTTGATGGCCCTCACATCCTCCTTGGGTACTCCAAACTCCTGAGCTTCCTTCAAGGTATCTCGAAGCCACTTAGGTGCCTTCGTCCATGGAGGTTGCTCCCACACTGGTCAGTCATCATCAAAATATCTACCAGAGGTGGAAACCCCAGTATCTCGTGAACCTGAAGCTGGTGTGCCAACACTAGGTGTACCCTGTAATCCTAATCCTGATCCCCGGTAAGGTGTACCTATAATAGTAGACCCATCACCCGTCCCCGAAGAACCTGCTGGCCTAACCACTGAACCTGGTGAACCTATGCCAACACTCAGCAGTCATGTAACCCTGGAAACCTATGATCCTAACTGTTACGCAGATGGAACCTGTGAGACAACCTGAGGTGCAATGACCTGCTGCTCTCCCTTCTCTGACTCTCTCGACTTCCTGAAGGCCCTCTCCTCCTCAAACTTCACATCCCTCCTCACAACCACTTTCCTCTAAGAGGGAAGGTAAATATAGAAGGCCTTCGCAGTCTCATCATGGCCCACAAAGATGCCCTTCTCTGCAATGGGATCCAACTTTGTCCTCTTCTCTGAAGGGACATGAGATTAAGACAGACTACCAAATATCCAAAAATGGCCAACCTCAGGCTTCTCTCCTGAAAATCACTTCTTAGGTGTCATGTTCCCCACTGCCCAATGGGGACTCCTGTTCTGAAGATATATCATTGTGCTACAAGCCTCAACCCAAAGAAAGAAAGGAAGTGATTGGTCATGTAGCATAGCTCGAGTTGCTCTAACAATGGACCTGTTCTTCCTCTCTGCTACTCCATTCTGCTCTGGAGTATGCGGAACTGTCAACTGTCTCTCGATGCCCTCCTATCTGCAAAATCCATCAATCTCCTTGAAGGTATACTCACCCCCGTTATCCGATCTCAAGACTCAGATCTTCCTCTATGTTTGGTTCTCCATAAGAGATTTGAACTCTTGGAACCTCTGCAAGACTTCCACAAACTTCTTGCTCTTCATAAAGTAAATCCAGGTCTTCCAGGAATGGTCATCAACGAATGTCACATAATACTCGTATCCTCTCAAGGACACAGAAGACATGGGTCTGCATAAGTCTGGATGTATCAAGTCAAGGGTACTTACTGACTTGCTATCACTGCTCAGAAAAGCAGTCTTGGTGTACTTTCCCAAAGGACACCACCTGCACACATCACTCTGCCCTGTGCTGAACTCCGATAATCCTATAACCATGTGTCTCAACAACCCCAAGGCTAGATGATGCAAGTGAGCCATCCTCCTATGCCAAAGCTCACTACTGTTGCTATGTGGCAAGGAAAGATGCGACTGAAACAAGAGCCTATACAGTTTCCCACATCACTCCAATGGTAACATACTCTCGGATGAAATTATATCTGATCTCAATGTGCTTTGACCTGTCATGGAAAACCGAATTCTTAGAGAGTTGGATGCAACTTTTATTGTCACAGTAAATCACCGTAGTCCTAAGCTCCTGACCAAATATATTCACCAGCAACTTGCGAGGCCACAAGGCCTCGCAGCTGGCCAAACTAGCTGCCATATACTCGGCCTCGGCAGAACTCAATGCAATGGATTTCTACTTCCAACTGAACCATGACACTGTTTTCGAGCCCAAACGAAAACAACATCCGAAAGTGCTCTTCTGGTCTGCCACACTGCCTGCCCAATCTGAGTATGTATAGCCAACCAATATGATCCCCTCTAACCTCCTGTATTCCAAACCAAAATCTATTGTACCTAAAAGATAGTGCAACACATGTTTTGCAGCAACCCTATGAACACTCCTAGGATCAACCATGAACTGGCTAAGAATGTTCACTACAAAACAAAAATCTGGCCGAGTGTTGACCAGATACATCAATGACCCAATAAGTTGATGGTATAAGGTAGGATCCACCAGCTCTCCCTCAGAAGCACGAAGCTTCTTTCAGTTGGTGATCATAGGTGTCGACATAGGCTTGCAATCCTCCATCCTGAATCTCCTCAAAATATGAACTGTGTACTTTCCCTGCCCCAGGAAAATATGTATAGGCTCTTGCCAAACCTCCAATCCCAAAAAATAATGCATCAGCCCAATATCAACCATCTCGTACTCTGTTGCAAGATCCTTCTCGTAAGCTGCAATGGGTCTCTCTCCCTGTGATAAACAAGTCATCAACATATAGCAAAAGAACAAGTGAATCATCTCCAACCATGATGAAGTAGAGATTCGTATCTGCTTCACTCTTCTAAAACCCCATACTCAGCAAAATTTTGTTTCTTTGAGTTCTGCGGAGGTTGAGTACATGGAAACCAGTTAGGCTAGTTGTGAGGCACTGTGGTTTCACAAGTTATTTGTGGATTTATTTGATCAAGAGTTGAGGCCTACGGTGATATATTGTGACAATCAGAGTTGCATCCAGCTCCCTGAGAATCCTTCATTTCATGACAGGTCAAAGTATATTGAGATCAGGTACCATTTAATTCGTGATTATGTTCAAAGACGAGATGTGGAGTTGTAGTACATTTCCACTGATGAACAGGTTGTAGATATCCTGACAAAGTCTCTTGGAAGAGGCAATTTCATTTACTTCAGAGATAAGTTTGGAGTGGTGAAGAACAACTTCCTCGATAAGAGGGAGTGTTGAAGTTTTATACCTTGGAATTTGTTCCCCTAAGGTGAGTTTTTCCTGAGTCACTAGGAAAAAAGGGTCTTGTCACATTGACTTTATATTAATGACTTGAGATGAGAATAAATGCACTTTAAGTAAAAAATTAAAAAAGTTAGTGAATTAAAATTTAATTTTTGGAGAGAAATGATTTTATCACAACCACTCATCTAATCCAATATGTGCCCTTGGATTAGATGACCTTTCACATACCCATCTAATTTTTACCTAAACGGCAAATTTCCATGTGAAGAGGCATATTGTTCATTTTTTAGAGAGAGGGTCGATTTCCAGAGAAAATGAGGAGAATGCAGCTTGAGGGAATATTTTCCAAGCACGAACTCCAAGGAAAATGTACAACATGTTATTGGCATGATTCCCAATGAATATGGCACAGATTTCGAGAAAGGGTTTTCTCCATTAAATGTGCAGTACAGTACAATCCGTACAATACGATTTTCTTCTGCAGGTGGCATGAAAATCGAGAAGGTTGTTTGTTGAGTTGGCGTGAGGTTCCAGATTTGCAGTGGCACGAATTTTGAGTTGTGACCAAACAACTAAGTACATAAGTGATTGTACAGTAGGCACGAAAATTGAGGAAGATTCTACTGGTTCGTACAATCTATGTAATTACACTTTGGCACAAAATTCAAGGCGTTGGGAAGAGATGGGTTGGTCTGAGCTTTTGTCATTAATGTTGTAACTTGAATCTAACTAACTCTCACTCTCTAACAGGTGTTTTGCACGGGCTATTTGCCGAAAAAACCTTGAGTCTAAAATTTCATGGAGCCATTCATATGTGGGTTGGGCATAAAACTCTTTTAAATTTGACTTGAAATCGAGTTGGGGTAAACACCATAAACTTACATATATATCTTAACAATTAATATTAATATCAATATTATTAATATTAATATTAATAGATAATTAATAATTAATTATTAATTATTTTTAAAGAGTCGTGACTTTACGTTGGAAAGTCGTGAATGGACTTATATAAGTCGAACCTTTGTAACTGTAAATCATCATCAAATATTTATCAAATATATTTTATCCATTCATGGAATTTTTAGCTTATTTATGTTGGTTATTTTTATAAGAAACAAATTTTATTGTTTCAAATCACCTAAGGTGGTTACCTAAATACCCCCCTCATATCTACACTGAAGAATTTTGGGTATGAATGTGTGTGAAATGCACCCAAAACATCCAAAAACATTTGAAATTAAGAAACTCAACTTTAAACATTGTCGAATCTTTCCAACATGCTTTGCACTTCTAGCCACTTGTCTCAACACCCACTAAGCATAAATTGAGTCATACAAATTCCAAGTGGCACCTAAAAACAAAATAAACCCTAATTTTAATAATAAACAAACACTTAATTGCTAAAAAAACCTAACTTTGACCTCTCTCTTGTTGCTCTAAATATAGCTAAAACCACTTCCTGTGAAAGTTTTGGGTTAGATTAGGGTTTTTTTTAAATTAACAGCTTTGCACATCAGTTCAATCAACTACTTAGATGAAGTAAAGGTACAGCAGTGGTAACATAAGATAAATTTTAAGATGCAGGACAATACAACAATAACATTGAACAAAATTCCAACATAGTGTTAGATGCAAACTAGTAAGACAGATAAGAACATTAATATTCATCTCTTTCAACTTTAGCACTCCTCAATGATCCATGTAATAAAGTTAGTCCTTGAGATGCAAGAGACAATAGCAGTAGTACCATGCAAAACATACTAATGAATCAATAACTAAAGAGCAATGATAATGAAATGTAACAATGTTGATTTAGATTTGGTTTGGATCTTCCTTATACTCACATACTTTTAGGGTCAGATCTTGTTTCTGAAAGGAGAAGCTGCCAAAACGAACGGATGACATACCTTGAGAGAGAGAGAGAGTTAGAGAGTTGTAGGTTAAGTTTAGACACATACAGTAGTAAACAAAATAGCTCAGTCATCAAGTGTGAAGACCCTTGTCATTTAGGGCTTAACATAGCCACAACTTAGTTCAAGATAGATTGCAAACAAGTCAAGGCCATAGAGGTAAGTTGAAATAATCCATGGCTTAGCTAGAAGAGGCTACCACAGTTCACATTAAGGCTGAGGGAGATCATCACAGTCCATAGCCCGGCTAGGAGAGATCAACACAACCACAGTCACATCCCACTAGTATATACAATCACAAATAACTAGTATACATAGTCACATCCAAAACTTGGAAGGACACGCAGTCCCACACAGTCCACGAATCAAGTGTATAAGGTTGGGGCTCAGTAGGATACATAGTCCACGGATCAACCCATAAGGTCACGGTTCAACAGGAAGACAATACACAATCCATAGACCAACCCATAAGGTCATGGTCTGGCAAGAAGAGCACTAAACATTCCATAGATCAGCCCATAAGGTCACCTAAAACAGTCATGGACTATTCCATAAGAAGATAGGAGCAGTAAGAATTCAAAATACCCACCCAAAGCAGCAAAAACCCTAGGCGTAAAGCAGAAACCAACAAAGGATCAGATTTGATCTTCTTCTCATGTCAAGATACTTGCTAGAAATGGAGAAGTGAAACTTATTTACAATCTTGGAAATCCTTCTAGAGAGGTCACTTAGGAAATACTAGGTTTTTAGGATGGTCAAACATAAAATAAAGTTAAGTGAACTTAGGATAGGGTACCAATGGTTCAAAAATAAAAACCATAAAATTAAGTTGACTTAGGATAGGGTATCAATGGTCCAAAAATAAAAACCATAAAGTTAAGTTGACTTAGGATAGGATACCAATGGTCCAAAAATAAAAACCATAAAATTGAGTTGACTTATAAGGGTTGGGTGCTAATGACATCATAAGGAGTGGTCAGTCCCTTGAGAAACAACCTAGCAATAACCGAATAGGAGAGAGGACATCACACATCATCATCTTGGTCAACTTCACCAAGATCCACCTGGTTAACTGACCAGGAATGTACCTGCAGGAATTGTTTGGTCCCAAACCAAGAATCTACCTAGTCCCAGACCATGAAGTCTCTGTCTCAACCTGCAAGATCTGCTTGGACATCATGTCCAAGAAAATGTCTGGTCCCAGACCAAAATACCGTAGAGACATATAGGGTGCGCTAACCATATGTTAGGGACTTTGCCATGGCATCAAACTGCTTTGTCCCAGACTAAGAACCCCATGAGACCATTGGGGGCCCTAGGGTACCTTCTAGGGTCTTACTCTACCCTAGTTAAATGACTAGGGTACCATCCTCCCTAAGAATGGGTCTTGCAGCTACACTATCTTTAACACTTCTTACATTCCACAATCTATTTCTGAATGATGGGGCGTTGATCTACTTTCTTGATGTAGATGATGATGAGTTTCATGATGATGAGTTTCACGAGTATGAGAGCTAACTATAGATAATTATGTATTCGTTGTGTAATCTGTATGGGAGGAGTTAATATACACAAGTCTTCTACTAAATTATAATTTGTCTTTCTAATTTCTTGAATAGCGCAGCACACTATATGAAGCCTTATGATTAAATATTCATATTTTTGTATATTCTTTGAATTAAACTACCTTTGATTGTTAATAATAGCAATATATAAGAGGCTTCAATTAAAAAAGAGGATTACCACAACAACCTACACAAGCAAGTCAAAAACTCAAAATACGTAGGGAAGCCTCGACCAAAATACCGCTCACAAAGACTACATATCATACCATACATGACCATAACATAAAATATAAAAGGGGAAAATAAACACTAGATATTAAATAGACCATCCACAAGAAAGGTTGGTAGTGGTCATTTAAGGCACAGGCACATTCCACCTATTGATAGAAGGCTTCAAGGGATTGGGTCCTTTTAAAATATCAAGAACTAGCAGCAAGAATAGTCATTTTGTGATGGGCCAATGGGCTAGGGCCCAAGCAGTTATCGTGCACACACCTCTGACAACCCCATCTCCATGACCAATGGTGAGGACCACTATGATGGTAACTCTAATGGGAAAATAGAGAACCAAGACACCATGGCAAGTCCAGGAGCGCCAAACAATTCAATGATATCAAGGAGGTTAAGTGGAACTAAGTGCACACAGCTTCATGCCAATTCTCTAGCAATTTTTGTAAGTGCTTTATCATCAACCTCACTTTACACACTTGCACCATGATCAACATTAGTAGATTCTATGATGAGACATTTCATTAAGCAACACATTATTTCTCTACTTTCATATATACTCGAAATTAATGCCCCATACAATTGGTCACCAAGCAAGGCACCCTACCATGAGATGGAGGTTGGAAGCTATTTCCAGTAGAGGGGCTCAGCACAAGCCCATGTAGCCTTGGCAAGAGGGAAAAAACAAAAGAGGTGTTTAAGGGTGTTGAGTCTACCACATTGTAAATAGTGTATTGGACAAACTCAAGTAAGTTAGTCTCTTGTCTAAGGGGTGTGCTCCCACAACTAAGGTGCAAGCAAAGAAAGCTTTTTTTGGCTTCCAAGCAAAAAAAATCAAAATACAAATAACCAAGTTTCATGTTTGGACTTGAACTCCAAAGCTTATTCAATCAACTTTCAAGGAATGGTTGAGCAGAGACATATGTAAATCGTGGTTGGTTTGTATCCAATGAAAGCCATGGCATTTCCACAATGTCAATCCTACCACCATGCACTAAGCGCCAAGAGACCAAGCTTATTAACATTAGCCAATGCAAAGTTCCTTTTATCCTATGTAGCACAAGAATGTTTCCTGGCTTTTAGGAAACTCGTTCCCGAAGTTTCGACGTTCCAAGGAACTTGGGAACTTATAGGGAACTTTCCTAATCCAATAGAAACCATCCCTGATTGCACGTTTCCTTCATTGGGAACTTCCACGCATTTATGATGGCCATGTTGGTTTTTTAAAAACATTCATATTTCCTCACAACCTTACATATGCATGGTTGACTTATAATTTTTTCTCTATAAAACTAAGTTGCAATAAAGTCTTTTTCGTCCTACCTTGTCGAGTTGGTGCACTGATCTATGTCTATCACTCGTGCTAGAGTATTCACTCGTCCCTACGTTGAATTGCAATTACCGCTAATTAATAATAAATGTAAATCTATTTTGACTTTTTCTATTTTAAATAAAAGAAGATAAATTTATTTATTTTACTATTTACTTTATGAATAAAAATAAACTTTTAACTAATTCAAAATGGTTTTAAATCTTACTTTAAAATAAAATTCATATATTACAATTAAATATATAAATCTTTATGGTTTTAAATCTTTATTTTATTTTATAATAATATAAATTTGGATATGTATACACCTTTGCAAGTACCCTAGCATAGAATGTCTTGTAAACATATAATATTCTAATACATTTTAATTATAGTTGACACAAAACTAAAAAATTACTCTATACATATCGCCACAAATATAGGGATTATAACTTCTAAAAGTCTACCTTATATAATCAATGGTGTGGATAGTAATCTTGATCGTATTGCCATTTCCATCTACTAAGAGGTTCTACCTTATATAATCAATGGTGTGGATAGTAATCTTGATTTTATTGTCATTTCCATCTGCTAAGAGGTTTTAGTTACAACCATACAAAGGATAAGATAAGTCATATGGTATCGGTTAGTGTTTATTTTCTTCTCTATGTTTCTTCTCTTCTCATGTTTTTTTAATTATTTTATTTTTATATTTTTCTAATATATATTATTGATGATCCCAACTTGTTGTTTCCTGCAAATTTGAAGGAAACTTCTAGACGTATCTAATACTCGTACCCATGTTCCTTACCTTCCTGTGTTCCGAAAACTTGTGCAACATAAGCTTTTATCCTAGGCCTAGGGGAGCCCAATTTTGGAAAGTTCATTCAAAAGATCATGAGAAAGAGCCATATGGCCAAAACTTGAAAAGATTCAAAAAAATGGAAAAAAGTATGGAACCACCAATACAACGATCATTTAATGGTAGGTCGAATCAAAGAGATTCCTCCTTCGAAGAAATGAAAGGCTTTATGGCTTCATCAGCTTTCCAAATTCTTTTAGCAACAAACTTACCATAGATCTTTACATAAGAAATCAACAAAAAGGTTTGTATAGATATCCCTTACCATGGATGTGTCCCAAGGAACAATCCTTATCACATTTGATGACTTGGGATTGATGTTATCAAAACCGAACTAGGAACCGGTCATCAAACCAGCAGAGCCCAAAAATATGAACCGGACTGAAACCAAGAAAATACAGAACTTAAAAAAGACAATGATTAAAAAACTAAAAAATAAAAATAAAAATAAAAAGACTAAAAAAACGATCGGCCAAAAACTACATAAAATATTCATTTTTTGTTAAAAAACATATATATTCATGTGCATCCATATGAATCCAAACCATTATGCACAAATATCCAAATTTTATCATCTATATAGCAAGAATGGGTGCATATAGCCAAAAGATCACATAGTGCAATTCATCTTTGAACCAAAAAGAACCTCTAAATGGCCCCTAGAGCACAAAAATACGCATAATATTAATAATAACTGTAGTCCAATGTCTATAATCTGATCATATTGTATGGCTAGTTTAGACTCTAATTCTGCAAGTAGACACCCTATGATTTTGAAGAAACATACTAATCCAAGCATTAAAAAAAGGTAGGAAAACTTCACATGCCTAATAAGCTAAGTCATCGGACACGTCCAAAACCCCCCTCATATCCCGTGGGCCCGTGCAAGACACGAACGCGACGTCTACACGTGTCCGACACGTATTTTTTCATGTGCTCGAATCGGAACACGAAAAAACACATGTCGAACAACGTGTTGAAAATTGTGTCGATATCCAGGGTTTTCATAATATCAACATCTAAGAACTGGTGGGACTGCAATGTTTGAAAACTAGATTATATCATGTGTGAGGGATGGTACTAGCGTTTAATTAATAGTGTCAATCCTTCTAATTATCATGTTGCTCCTTACTATTGAACTCATCTATCATGCCCTTAGTAAAACTGTACCTTTCACACAAACCAAAACCATTGATTATGCATGTTAAGCTTTCCGACTCATTTTAACATTTGGATTAGCCATCTTCATCAAATTAGGGAGTGATGACTTGAGCAACAAGAAGATGGATGCACATGGATCCACAAATTGTACAAAGCACTAACATTGATCTCCCTATCCCTAGAGGATTAAGGCAAAGGCTAGAGGAGGCATTGGTGATCCTATGGAGGGGTCATCCTCCACACCATCAGATGCAAATCGTCAGATGGGCAAAGAGGAGTAGGAGGAAGAGGGTCAGGGAAGTGATGAGTTTGTTGATTCAGGCATGAAGGAGGCCTATTGACAGATGAGATTCTTACATCTTGATCTCATCTATGATCTGCCCCCTTTTGTAATGCATTTTGATTTTGATGACTTAATGAGAAATATGGTTTCAACATCTTGAGCTATCATCTTTATGTATCATTGTGATTTGTGAATGACAAATTGTCTAATGTGTATTAATTCTAATTAGAATTTATATTCAATATTTGTAAATGTTCTAGTTTCTAAAAATAATTGGATCTATATGTTTATATATATATATATATATATATATATATAACGTGTCCTCTGTGTCATGAGTCCGAGGGTCATCAGGTCCATTTCGGACACTCGTATTTTTGTGCCCTTCGTGTCTCATGTCCTCATGTCAGGTGACTTAGCTAATAACTAATTTTGCTTTAGTGAAGGGTACATTCTTTACTAAAGTCGTGACAAAGGAGTTAAAGAATTAACACCACCAACATCGAGGTACATAGAGGGGTTGATGTGCTTAATTAAAAGTTAATCACCTACCCTCGTGCATGATAGAATCTAGTGGAAACATTGCAATCCTGAAACCCTGAATACTATTAAGTCAGTTGAATTTTCAATGGGATTTAAATTTCTACTTTTTGCATATGAAATCCGACGAGGTTGGAAACACTCTTAAACATCCTGAAACAATTAATGGTAATGTTAAAAATTTAAGTAAAATGATAGAAAAATTAATGTTGTTGATGATTACTTAGGTTAGTTTTTTTGCTATTAGTGTAAACATTTTTTTTGTTTTAAAAAAATAGAGTTTTTAGGTACCACGGCCACTATTATACGATGTAGTACAAAACCCGTTGGTTTGGTACGGAACCGGTCGATCAAGTGAAAAAAGGTCGATTTTGTACCGAACCGACTGATTCATGTATGGAACCGATTTGTTTAGTACGAAGCCGACCATTTTCAGATCAGGATGGCGGTTCGGACCGACCAGGTGTCTAAACCAGTTCGACCAACCAATTTTGCCAAAACCAGAACAATTCTGGTAACACTGCTTGGGACTTTCCAGGATTCCTTTCATTCCAAAGCTCAAACTACCCCCTTCACATAATAGATGGGAACAAATCATAGTTTGAATAATACCCAAGCCTCCAAAATTTCTTGAAGTGCAACAAAGTTTACAACGATCCTGTCATAGCCAATGCCCTTTGTCATCTTTGGCCCAAAGAAAATTCCCAAAAGGTCCCTAGGAGACACTTGGAGGACAAATGTATGCCCAAAAATTTAAAGACTTGCCTAGGTGAATCCATGAAAAACTTTGAGAGGCCAACTAGGCCAACATGGGTCATTGGCTCTCTTTGTAGCATTAAGTTTTGACCCATTGAATCTCAATCTCGAGGCTACAAACAAGTTCTCCATACACTCCATTGTTCAAGAAAAAATTGTCGACACAATGGTCATTGGGAAATTGCATATAGTTCGAAACAAAGAATTCCTCAAATTACACGTAAATTTACATTGGAATTGAGTACATAGCCAAGAGCTTCAATGACCAATATATAGAGTTGAGACTAATGAGCACCCTTGTTGGAGACATTTTAAAAGCATAACCTCCTTAAAATAAGATTTCAAGATACATTAAGGCTTTCACAAGTAAGATTTCAACATTATTAATAAACAATGGACCAAACCCTAAAGCTATAAACATTGCCAAAATGAAGGGCCACTCTACTTAATAGTAGGCTTTCTCAAAACCAATTTTATACAAAGTGTGTCAAGCTTGATGGACCTGGCCCACTATATGTCTTCCCAAAGAGAGATAGCATTGTCTAGATTGTATCTTCCCCGAATAAATTTGGTTTATTCAAGGAAAATGATCTTGCCGAGAATTTAAGCAAAGTGGTGGTTCTCCAATTCGTAACAAT
Source organism: Pseudotsuga menziesii (assembly GCA_001517045.1). Classification (NCBI taxonomy): domain Eukaryota; kingdom Viridiplantae; phylum Streptophyta; class Pinopsida; order Pinales; family Pinaceae; genus Pseudotsuga; species Pseudotsuga menziesii. The sequence goes on from LPNX010548792.1 coordinate 220,523, forward strand.
CTTTGAATCCATTGCTTTAGGAATAAATTTCATAAGTCGTTGATTAATTCATGCACCAAGACACTACTTTCAAAGGGCTTCATGCTAAACATGCAAGAAACCTAGCACAACAAACTCCTAGGCAATCCACTAGAGCTCAAAGAGGAACCCATGAAGGCTAGGGGCCTTTTCATTGACCATTGCAAGTGCTTGTAGATAACTCATTTAGAGATAGGTCCAGGCCACAAATTCTATTTCAAACTTCCTAGTTGGAGGTTTGAACTTGTGAGGATTTCAGTGTTAAAATATTCACTACTGTCCTTACTAGTTAGAGCCTTAAAGAAAGACTTTGTAGTTTAATCACTATATTTAATCCAATGCAATAGTGTTCACAACGAAACACCTCTTGCACATAATAAAAATGATCCACCCAAAGCATATGGCACACCTTCGTGGCACAAGCTTGCTTTTCTTCATCATTAGGGGCCATTGTAACACCTACATGAGCCACTCCTACGCCTTGAGCATTGCCTTCTGACAAATGTAATGGATCTAACCAAGTTGCTTGCCAAACCCATGCAAAAAGTCAATTGATCTAAAGATCGCATCTTCTTGCCAAAGTGTCCATTTGTTGGAAATTTTGTTGTAACTTATACATGTGGCCATGGCACATTCGTATGTATCATTATGTACTAGTAATTTTGGCTACGGTCGCATTATTTATTCTATTTTATTAAAAGGGATGGTTATGGTTGACTTAGTCAACTTGTCATAGAAGCACAATATTATTTATTGTTTATTCTTTATGGCTAAGGCCATATTCTTTATTTTTTATTTTATTACTATGTATATAGGCTCAATAACCCTCTTGGGGTTTGAGCCCTTGTTTTGTGGGCCCATATCCCCTTCTTGAAAAGAATCCTCAATTTAGTTGGGTATCTATACGCAACTCAAGCATTCATTTGTATCATCTCATCGTGTTACTTCTTGCTCTGAAATTTAAAGTGGTATAAGCCTAAGTCACTTCTATTGGTGTTCTCTTGTGATTAGCACCTTTCTCTCTAGCATACTTGTGTATTTATGTTTCCATCACTTGTACTTGGCCTTTTGCACTCTCTCAAACATATTAGACCTATCCCTCCCTAGCCCCACTGTAAGAAGTTTATTTCTAAATTTGGGTGAGAATTGGTTCCATGGATTATTTTGTTAACCCTTACAAATCTTAACATGGTATTAGAGTCTGAACCTTCCTCTCTCAATTCTTTTGTTTTTTAAGCCACTTGTTAGTGACAACTTTCTTGTATTGCAGAACTAGGGTTTCCTTTGACCATCTCTTCTAGGTTTCTCTAAGGGCTATAGAGATGTAAACCCTAATACAGGGTTGTGCCTTTCCTTCTATGATGTTGTGACTTCAATCTTGTAGTTACCTAGAGTTTTGTACCATTTGGATTTATAATGGTGAATTATGGAGTCTTCATTCCATTAGAAGCCTTCACCCTATTGTTGATGAAACTATGGATTTAAAGTGGTTTCTCCCTCTTTGAATGGGGCTAACTATCATTCTTAATTGGATGAAATCACTACCCTACATCAAAGCAATCTATGGATGTACTCGCAAAGGCTTGTTCCTACTAAAGATGATGATAGTTATGGCCTTGTATGTTTGAAAGAAGATGAAGCATAACATAAATACCTAGGTTTTAAATGCACCTTGTTACTCTCAAAGCAATCATGGAGATGGCTCATTGCACGATTCACTCCAAGAAAATGAAGCTTTCATTCTACACAAGGCAATTGTTTGCACAACCCATATCATCAAGAGAACTACTCATTTTATCACAGATATGACTTCTTGTGAAAGACAACATAGCAGCTAACCTTCTATTTCACATTTCATATTTTTTGGATCTAGTGCATGGGCCCATACTCCTAGTGAAAGGGGAAACACATTCACATCTCCAAGGTCCTGCTACACTCTTGGTCAATTTTTTCATGGATATTGCCTCTATGACCCCACCACTCAAAAAGTCATTGAATATCGAGGCATACATATTGGTCAGGCCTTGTAATCAGCCATCCAAATTGAGCGAAGTTCTCTTCTGTCAAGATGCTTTACTTTGTCTCACATAACCAAGGCAGGCCATTTAGTTTGTTATGCCTTGTCTTGTGTGAACTTATTGGCATTGTAATTAGATTATATAGGATATATATGTTAGTTATCCCCAAAGTCTAATTCGGAAAAGACAAGTTAGCTAGTAATGGTATTAAACCTCTGGGAAAGGGTGAAACACTGACACATAATGTATAGGCCCCTATAAAACATCTAGTCATCATCATGGTATTCAACATTTTACCAACCAATCTTATTATCTGACTTGCACTGTCCAAGCACATGCTTTCTTCTTACCAAGAAGATTGCCACTTTTACGAGCCTCCAACTTGTGTATTGCTCCTCCTTAATACTCTAATATTTTCCCTATGCATCTTTCAATGTATGTGATCATTTAGAGTAACTTTACCTACATATCCTTGTAGACTTTCAACTTTTAAAAGTCTATGTTCAACAATCATGTGAAGCAATGTTCATATTTACTTGATTCAATGCATAAATATTAAAAACTTGGGCAAAAATGCTGATAAGGGTTTCTCAAATCATTCACAATCCCCATCATTTTTTAAACAACCACAACATCCATTGCTTCATCCTACAAAGAGAATATGAAATTCTCAGCAACTACCTCAATTACACTCACAACTGCCACCATCAAATAATTTTCTCAATATTACCCCATTTTCCTTCAATTCTCCTCATTCGAGGCAGGAGGAAAAACTCTGACAATGTCAATCAGCTTTTACCAATGTTGCTCCCATTTTCATCTTCTCGGCTTCCACTTTGTTTTACACACCAGTGAATTGCCTTTATGAGCCTTCAAACAAAAACCTCATAGTGCCTTTCTCTGTTGCTGAGTTTATATGCACTTTGTTGTTTTGTCACATATCATACTAACCTCCTTTCTGAAGAAATCTTCATGCTTTGTCATGTTTTGTGTTGTCTCATACCATTATGCTTTTGACTAGAATGCTGTTAGATGTGATGTATAACTGAAATCTGAAGCTCTTCTCTCGCCTTTATGAGTCTCCAAAAATCCCTCATACTGCATTCTCTGCTGCTCATTTGATATGAACTTTGTTGCTTTGTCACTTCTCATGTTAACCTCCTTTTTGAAGAAATCTTCATGCTTTGCCATGCTTTGCCATGCTTTCTGTTGTCTCAAATCATTATGTTTTTTACTTAAATACTATTAGATTTGAAGTATGACTGAAACCTAAAACTCTGCTCTCACTTGCCTCGTGCATCTTAATTCAAAACAATGATATCCAGTCAGAAAATTCACATCCAGAGAATGCTGACAGACTCAGCTACTAGAGTTTTGCTATCAAACTACAAAATTTATGAAACCCTTAGAATTATAGAAAGGCCACAATGGTGTTTGAATGGAACTAATGACTTATGCAAGGTGAACACTCGATTAATGAGACCCAATTGTCCATGATTTACAGGTATGTCAAACATAGGAAGTCATAACCTAGTCATTTATTCACGTGTACATGCAATTACCAAAAGATGAGTACACATGAAACTACACAAACTAGGGCTAACATGCACACTGCAACTAAAAAGGATGAGAAATCTTTGATAATTCACTTAACATTAAATTAGTTTGTATAAAGGGAATAATTCCTTTATATACTGTAGGCAGCGACAAAATTCTAAAAACAGCATGACGTTCCATATATCTTTATGACTAGATTATGGAAGCACAAATCAGAGTGTGTTCCCACAGACATAAGACTTGAAAGGTTCCTAAAGATAGAAATTGCATACTACAAAGCCATTTCAGCTTGAAAATTTGGTCCATTAATGATGCCCATTACAGTTCCAAATAAATTAGTATCTACCACCAAACAAACACTGATACATGTAAAATAAAGTACCCTAGTCAAATCACACAAATGCCAATATAAAGAAATAAATATGCCAAACAGTTGTAGTGTCATTTGGATTTCATGAGTTACAACAAATGAATTTTAGGAAAAAAATCGCATAATTAAGGGTACCCGACACCTGTTGTTTACCATATGGAAAGTTAATACAATTCTCTTTCTTTGGTTAAACTAAGTAGTATACTACAATACCAAAGTACAGCTCAGTTCCGCAGAATACCAAAGAACAGCTCAGCTCCGCAGCACCAGAAAATCTTTTAGACATAAATGATAAAACATCAATATCCACAAAAGGTCAGACAACAATCTTCATTGTTACTGATGCATTAATCCATGCAGATTATTTCATATAGATCATGATGAATTTAGTGGATCTAAATATAAATTCAATGGCAGAAAGAAACACCACTAATGAACAAAAATACACATTCACCTTGAATCCTCCATGCAAGTTTTACATAAGATGTGAGGTCTAGTAAATGCCTGTACAAGTATGGCCTCATTTTTATCTGAAAACGTGTTGGAAAAATAGAGCCCCGCATAATGAATGATTGGAGAAGCCAAAATCTTCCTGTCAAGTAATACCAACTTCTAGAAACCCAGAAACTAAGTTTCACCACAGAAGCAAAGCAGCATATGATCCTGACTTTATAGCTTATACAAGTTTTCAACCCTTTACATACTTATCAACATAACCCTGCAGACAAAACGCTTTTCCTCATTACATTTCAACCAATATCTGTCTTTCAAATCAGCAAAAAACTTAACCAATCAAAATGGACAGTCTTAAATTTTTGTGCCAAAAGGATAATGCAAGAAATCTAACCTGAACAAGCTTTGTAAGCTTTTGCCGAGATGCTTCCAGAAACTGGTCAATTTTCTCTTGTGACTTTGGTATTTGATGGCTTTGTAATGACCCCGCAACCTTATCAACAACCTTTTTGACAATTGTTTTGAAAGCCTCCTTACTCATCTGACCTTCTCGCCATGTAGGTTTTAGAACATCCTTTACAAATTCTGCGAGCATTGATCTGAAAAGCTTCATCATTCTGATTTCTTTACTCTTCTTACTTTCATCAAGTGGATGAGCTTGATCTGTGCCAGTGTCTCCAGCATTTTCTGTTGCTGATTCTGTGGCAATGTCTCCAGCATTGGCTGTCACTGCTTCAAACAAGTGTCCTGGACTGCAGCTTTTACCTTCTCGTCTAGGACTTCCATTCACTGCCACAGCTATACCAACTTGCACATCTGTCTGTATTGCTTCATGAGATTCAGTGCCTTTCAAAGAAAGCTCAGCACTGTCTTTATGTTTGTTGTTTCCAACTATGCCCTGAGTTCTGGAGGGACTACTAAGTTTGCTCTGGCCATCCTTGTTATTGGGACTAACATTCTGCAGTAATGGAGTTTTATCTGGTTCCACCAACACTACCTTCACATCCTGAGTTATAGCAGTATTATCATCCTTTTTCAAAGATTCTTGAGCTCCAGCAGAATGGCCAATACCATCACATAAAGGTTCATACTGGTTTTGTTGAACTGATATGCCAAGATTAACTTGATCAGCAGCAGATAGCCCAGGCACATCTTTACTAGGTTGATTTAGATTAAAAGCAGAAAGGCCTGAAATATGTTTAGCAGAAGAAATTCCGTGTAAATCTTTACTAGGTTGATGAACAGCGGAAAAGGCCAGTATATCTTTATTAGGTTGATTAAAACCAGAAAGGCCAGACACATCCTTACTAGGTAGATTAACAGTTGGAAGGCCTGGTGTAAAAGGCCCACCAGTCTGAGAAAAGGGAAAAGCGTTTTGTTCTGAAAATAATGCAAGCGGCACTGACCCAATCTGTCCTCCTGACTGATTTTGAGAAGGAAAAACTGGCATTGTAATTAATTTTGGTATAAGATTCTCTTGTCCAGTGCTTGATGAATGTTGTAAATTGACCAGTTCCAAGGAAGGCTGAGCACATACAGACCTCTGCTCTGTGGAAGCAGTAGCAACATGAGTGCTGACATCATTAGCACAAAAATCTACTTCCTGAACAGTTGAATCATGAACAAATTCATCCTGTGGAACCTTGTTAAGGTTAGGCATGATGGAATTCTGATTATATGACATTGAAAAGCCTCCAATCCCAGAATGCTCAGCAGGAGGTTTGATTATAGAGGAATTTGTTGAGAATCCTGAAGGAAGAGAGACAACATTAGTTTCCAAATTAGAATGCGCAGCTGAACTTCCTTTCCAAGCATCATGAAGTTGCGAAGGAAAGCATTCAGATCCAAGGGGCTGTCCAGATGATAAGGAATGCCCTGTTACACTATGGTCCAGAAGAGCAGGTAAATCCCCAGCTAAGGACTCAAATGGTGTTGAATTCAAAACATTTTTTGAATGCAAGTTTTCTGTTTGAAATTGCAAATCATGAATTCGCAAAGGCTGTTCAGGCATACCTTCCCCAGGGTTGTGAGGATCAATTTTGTCTGTTTCAGATGGAGCACTTGGGTATTCTGAAGGCGGTGCATCAAATTTATCCCATGATAATGACTGGGAGGGTAAATCTCTTGGCATGAGATCACCACCAACATTTTCCCTGCGATTGGTCTGAGAGGGGATTTCTGTTGACAAGGTCTGTGACCATAAATCTTCTCTGTGACTCTGCAGTTTTTCTCTACCTGAAGTTGAAAATTGTGTCTTTACAACAGGATTTGCAGATGAATAATTATGTTTATCTGTCTCTTGCCTATTTCCCTTAAATGGATCCCGTCTATCATGGCCATAGGAAGTCCTTTCTAGAAAAAGGTTTTTGTTCCTGTCTATCTCTCCGGCAGCAGAACTTCCCTTGCGACCAAAAGGTTCTGGTATATCAGACCTGCTCTCAGGTCTTTCTCTGCCTCTTCCACTACCACTGTTACCCGTGGCATCAAGATGAAGGAATCTGCAAGATGATCCGTTTCGGCAACACCCTCTTGCAAAAAACATACATGTTGGAACTGACCTACCATTACCTCTGTCTAACTCGTGGCTCCTTTTCTCTCTGGAATTATGCCTATAATGTTGGTTATGTAGTCTGTGCGGTGAAATGTTCCTTGTCTTATCAACCTCTACAGCACCAAAACCATCCTTGCCACCATAGGGTTGTGTTATATCTTGCCTGTTTTCTGTCCTTTCTCTGCCTTTTCCAACACTGGACCATCTACCAACAGTGTCAGCAGTCTCTGAATGAAGATACCTGCAAGATGATCCTCTATAACACCTGCCTTTGGAAAAATCATAACATGGGGTAGCAGCCCGATCATTGTATCCATAAGACTCGTGGTTCCGCCGCTCCCCGTAATAATGATTTTCATGCTCATCAAGGAATCTGTCTGGTGAAATGCTCCTGGGTTTGTCCAACTCACCAGACAGAAAACTTTCCTTGCCAACCACAGATTTTGCCACATCTTCTCTGTTATCCATCCTTTCCCTACCCCTTCCACCACCAGCCCATCTATTTCCACTGTCACCAGATGGTTCCCAATGAAGAAATCTACAAGATGCTCCTCTTTGGCACCTTCCTCGTGTAAAATCATTACACACTGGTGCTGTCCCTCTTCCCCTATTAATTCTTTCACCCCTTGCATCACTGCCCCGCCTGACATCATGGACAGGTGTCCTGCTTCTACTCCTACGTCGCTTTGGAGACCGACTGAAACATCCAAAGAATAGTATTAACAATTAAAGATCCAAAATCAGCAGCTGAATCTGTAAAAGAAAGAGATTTAAATGCAGTGATAACATAGATTGCTAAATTGAAAAGGTTGTAGTTCGGTCAATATCACTTTGTGCTATTAAAATGACTCATACAATCAAACAATTTAAACACGGGAACATGAGTTCCAGGTTGTGATGATACCTGCGGGAGACGCTCCACCTGTTCTTTCTTCTAGGAGAACGACTGTAACTCCTCTTTCTCCATCTTTTATGACCTGGAGATGGACTCCTACTCTGAGTATGACCTGTCCTACCTCTTGCAGCATATAGACCACCATCCGACTCACTATCGCTGTTCCCTTCTCTTATCAATCTTCCATACTTATCAGTTTTCATTGCCCTGCCATCTGGCTTTAAACGGAGTTGCACCTCAGATTTCACATTATCTTGTCCCAGCATAATGTTGGGTTTTTTATGAACCACCTCCAAGGAAATATTATCGTTTAATGAGACATTCTGATCCCTATTGTCTGAATGACTCCCCTCATTGAAGCTCTTACCCTCATTACAAGGTTTAACAGCTTCTATTTTCCTGCTCTCCATGTCATCATGTTCAAAGTTCAGCTCACTTCTCTTTTCAGCTAATATTACCTTCTCTGATTCCGAATCAACTCCCATAGATTTCCCAACAGATTTATGTACTGAACCTGTAAGCACCACCTCTTGACTATTACCTGGAAAAGCATCAATCTCTGACACTGTATTCGGTATGACAGGCAAGTCTTCCTTGGAGTTGGGGAAGTTCTTGACATTTGATTTCTCTGAGGTCAATGTATGCTGCAGCTCTTGCAAAGTTCGGGCTGGACTCACATCTTCAACACGTGGTACCTCAAATGCAGCTTCTTGAAATAAAATCCAGCAAATCATTTTTTATCAGACAAGATGTCAAATAGATTGCATAACACAGAAAGTAAAACACAAGTATAACATTCACTTCAATCAACAAAAAAGCATATTTCCAAATCCTGATACCAAAATGAAATGCTTTCTAAGAAAAGAAACTAGAAAACTATACATTTTGCCTAGGTCTTTGTCTTACAAGATTCTCATCCCACAGTAAAATAATGTTGCAACATGCATATGTTAAAGAAATGCACTAAGTTGCTAACAAATTCAGAAGAAACATAACTGCTAATTGCAGTCCCTCATAATCTTAGGCAATTTCAAAGGAGTTCAGAAAAGCATTGACGTTGTAGACCCAAATCGCTGTATGGAAACTTACACTAGAATTCTAACATGTTGCATGTTCATATTGGTGTTGGAAAACTCAGAGAGGCCAGAGAGTATGATTTGGACATGGAGTCAGCAAAAACTCGGGGAAACCCTGCTAATATTTCTGAGAAAACAGCATTTGTTTTGTGTTTGGATTATATAAACCTATTAAGGTCCTCACGAAATTTTCATATGGGCTCACAAGTCAAACATGCCAACCCGTGAAAATCCCAGTGAATATTTGCAGTCAAACTTGCAGACTCAGGAGTACTAGGCGGCTCAGCCAAATTTTATAACAAGAGTTCATATAAAGAATATAATTTTAAATTTATGAAAATCCTGCTGCAAAATTATCAAGCACATCGGAGAACCACGAACTTTGGACCAGACTCCAGAGAGGACTTTCCTAGCAAATATTTATAAAGGTATGCCATAATTAAATTACAATTAGCACTGAAATTGTTTGAAGTGGTGAGTTTGTTCAAACAAAATGTAACCTATAAATATTCCTCTGAAATTGAAGTAAATAACAATGTTAGCTGGAGCTAAAAAAATTGTTTTGTTCAAAAGAAATTGCCAAGCTATGTTACCAAAAACGAGAAACAGAGTCTGAAGGTTTCACACATATAAGAAACAAGGAGAGAGAAAAAACTTCAATAACATAAATTAAACTTGAATGTAAAAATAAACTAAAAAGTTTTTGATATCATTGACTTAACATCAAGCTCTACACATTGATTCCTTCTTACCCTGTCATTTTAAAATTTATATCCAATCCCAATTCAAACCTTCAATTCATACCCTTTACAAAATTACAAATCCTTTACCTATTCAGAAAATATGCTACTAAAATCCTCTACAAGTAAAGCCTGGGAAAGCAAAGCAAAATCAACCCAATTGTTAAATATAATTGGTCTTAAACACAAAGCCTCCTTCCCATAACCTTAAAAAAAAAACTCTATATTAATCTCCACATCTAAAAAAAATCCTTATATGATATTCATAATTTCATATGTGACGACCAAGCGGCCTGTAGACATCCCGTTTTTCTTAACCCTAAAAGACCATATTGAAAAGAAATAATATAATATTCAGATCGTATAAAAAAAAATAATGCCAATGTGTCAACCGAGACTTGAAAGTTTCAAACCTTAATTTGACGGTTGACTAACGAAACTTGGCTGCGGGCTCACACTAACGCTTCACAATGAGAAAAATAGGTTCACGTGCAGTGAACCCCTGCTTCAGAATGAATAAAATAGGTTCATGGGCAGCGAATTTTGGGGAAAGGTTTACCCTACCAAACCAAAAAATGTTTTTTAATGTCGAACTTCCACAAAATTGCCTTGATTTTAATAGATTTAGTTCATTCTAGAATCGTGCACGGTTAGGGTTTGAATTAGACAAAAAAAATTGGCAAATTTAACTGAATAAATTCAACTTGTGACAAAAATCGACGAATTTCAATTTTGAAGGCGAAAAATTGCCAAATCCGGTGACTTAGGTTGGCTCTGCTTCTGGATCTCGGGATTCATTGATTGTAAATTGAGGTAGTGCATTCTACTCTGGTTGTATTCGATAGCACTATGGAAATAAATGCCTTCATGCAAATGCTTTGTGCTGCTTCTATAGAGCACAAGGTAGGAAGAGGCCAGCATAGAACCGACAGGCAGAGCACACGATTGATCTGTAGAAGAAATGTACTGCTTTTATGTTTCTTATTTTACAAAAATGGTGCTAAACATTCTAGAAACGGCCCCCACGAAATGATGATCATTTCGTAAAAAACAGGTTCAGGCCTTTAAAAACTGGAACAACCAAAAGAAACAGAGGTTTCCATCTCGTTGTCGTTTCTGAACCGTTTTTTTGAAGAAACGACTCTGGTTGTTCCATTTCTGGTAACAGAGTTGCCAAGTGCCTTTATTAAGTTTTACTCTTTGAGTCAGCCTGATTGACTTATGAGTAATTGCAGTCAAACTTGCTGACACCGGAGTACAAGGTGACAGCTGGATTTTTAACAAGGGTTCATATAAAAGAATAAGATTTTTAATCATAAAAGTCCCGCAACCAAAGTATCAAGCACTTGGGGAAACCACAACTTTGGGTCAAAATGGGTTTTAGTAGCAAATCTTTATAAAGGTATGACATTAAACAATAAAGTGGATAACATTCTGCACTAAAATTATTTGAGGTGATGAGACTGTTCAACCATATTACAACCTAAAATTATCCCTGAGAAATCGAAGTCTTTGAGTCAGCCTGATTGACTCATGAGCCAGCTGACCTGCTAAGTTTGAGACGCAGTCAGGTGACCTGCATAACTTGCCTTATCCCAAATTATTGGGCAAGTTATTTCCAAGTCTAGCACTGAGTTTTCTAGGTTGACAAGTCATTCCTGAGTGACAGCCTTGCTTAGTCATTCCCAACTCTAAATCTGACAAGCTTGGTTTTAGCTATATCCGAAACCACAAAGCCCAGGCTCCATGCAAAAGACATTCCAAAGTATACACAAATTACTTTCTTAGAAGCTCAACCATCTATTGAACCAATCCCAGCTATCATCTATAATGCAGCAATTCATTTCAGATGTCTGCCTTTCAACTCTAGCTAAAGATCTTCCCTACAGTTTCTAAAGGCTTGATGTCCCAAGCCATAAGCTGTACTGAACACAAGCAGATGTTAATCCTCGACATTTTCTACGTCAGATATATCATTTTATAAGTGCTAGTCCCAGTCATATAACGTTTATTAATCTCAAAGACTTACTTCATCACTATCTTATCAAGTACCCGGAAAAATAGAATAAAAGAAAGAGAAATAATGTATAGCCAAAGAAGCTCATGAGTGATTGCCCTCTGTATTGTCAAATACAGAATCCATCCACAGGAGAACTCATGGGAATAGAACCTGGGTCTGTAGGTCAACACTCCAATCCACAACCATTCGGGCTATACCCAATTGACATATATATATATATATATATATATATATCCCTCTGTATTGTCAAAATCAGAATCGACCTACAGGAGAACAAGATAATTTAATAAATAACCATATCTATAATTATCTCAATTGGGTCGAGACCGAGTGGCTGTGGAATGGAGTATTGACCTACAGGCCCAGGTTCTATTCCTATGAGTGACATATTGAGCTCTTAATAAGTATATTGTTGCAACGACTTTCATCCCTGTTGTTGAGCTGGCCCCATGAGTGACATATTGAGCTCTTAATAAATATATCGTTGCAATGACTTTCAGCCCTGTTCTTGACCTGGCCTTGTGTCTTGGAGAATGAGGGTAAGTGCCTAGGTTTTCCGGGGATATGTTAACAGGAAATTATATATATATATAATCAAACAAACATGAATTAGACACAGAAATTTCAGATTTCAAAAATCAAAACCCCTTCATATTTTTAAAAGTATAACCAAAAAGAGATACACCCATTGCTATTAACCATAACAGACAATACAAACTGAGTGTCTCGACTCTCATCATTGAACACTCCACTAATAACTATCTAGACTCTAAAGCCCATATATCACCGAATGGTTCTTCATCATCTCTATATGAATCAACTTTGGGAGACAAGAACGTTGGGAGATGAGACAAAAGATGCTCCAACAGAACATTGGAATGGTGTCGTAACATCCTCAACCAGGTTGAGGTGAGATGTGGCATTCAATGCTCCAAGTGAATTATCTCAGATTCCACATCCCACATCCTAGAAGGCCCCTTCTTATACCCTAAACAGAAACATAAAAAAAGGCGAAGGTTGCAATGAAAATACACAAGATCCTCAACTTACAAATTATTCACTTCACCAAATGGGAGATGTCATATGCACTCCATTTCCTCTCAATTGATGAGGAACAAACAAGCAATAACAACACAAAGGCTAGAGACTAAAGAAATAATGTGTAGCTTGTTGCCGCCTAATTCGCACCTCGGGTCATGTGGCAGAAATCTTCAAGCCACTAGGTTCGACCTTGTGGGAAAGCTCGAGCCAAGTGTCGTCACCTGATACTCAGCTCCTTCGTCTAGGCCAACTCCAAGCAAAGCCAAGGGGGGTGGACCCTATGAAAATGATCTAAGGCGGCTTCTAACTACAAAAGTATGAAACAACAGATTTTCTGAGAGTTTTTTAGAGTGAAATGAAATAAAATGTTACCTCCCTATTACTGTAAATAAGTTACTCTTGGCAACCTTTAGAGAAATAAACACATCATTCAAGACACATTTGCGAAAATAACTTATGCAAAACAAAAGAGTAAATAGACCAATGCAAAATGAAGAAAGTGCTTTGCATATGAGGGTAACTACTAGTGTAGTCTAGGTGAAAGTATTGCAGTGTCTCGGTTGGTAAATTTTGGATTTATTAAATGAGTGATTAAGGGAGTGGGTGAATTGTGGATTTGGCCCAATAAGGAAAGCTCTTTTGAAATGAGCGCTAAAGCAATATTACCAAGTGTCCAACGGGGCAAGGCAAAACCTGCTTGGAGTAGCCCCCTGACTCTGTGGTGTCCACCCTTTGCGACCTCCCGATTTCTCAAGAAATGAGCTTATATGGATTATCCTATTTTTCTAGTCACCTGTATCCCTTTCTGGTATAGCCAGCTGAACATACAAGTTGCAACGATGCACAGCATATGGTGAAGGAGCCTTCGTTAATTTTATTAAAAGTCCTAATGTATTGTGTTACGCTGCACCTATACCCAGCACACCTTCAGGTGTACCCCAGGGAGACACAGCCAATTTTTCAACCAGGAGGAGTGTTATCGAGCAATGGTGGTCATGGTTGGGCCCTTTGGTCATCCTTTAGGGGTACTATGGCTTAATGGCATTGTTGACTGGCCTTTATTAGGGTTTTTTAACCTCGGGGTTGGTGTCTAGGGCCCCTAAGGGTTGACCACTAGGTCACATAGCTCCATATCTTGCTTATGTGCTCTGGTGGCCTTTGCTTCAGCTGTGAGACATTCGTCTCCCTTCACAGCCACTTAGGACTCCCTCTTGGCCCTTCAGTCAGTGGATTCTTTCTCTCCCTGGCCTTATCTCCTCATAGGAAATCCACCCTCCATGCTAGGCCTTTTCATGCTTTGAGGAGGGCGTTGAAGGATTTTACAGCATTCTACTAGTTAGATGGGGTATAACACCCTCCCTCCAGCTCACTTCAGCCTTTCGTTCGGAGTGATTCGCTTATTTGAGCATGTTTTGGAACCTAGGGGTACTAATACAAAATCAGTTGACTTATTTTAAGGCATGTAGGCCTGGATATGTTGTAAAAAGTGAGTGTGAGATCATATGAATAGATCTCCTCACTTTCATTTTAAAGACAAAACTCATGAGATAATACACTATGCACTTGTTTTACCCTTGCTAGGGCTCTTTGGATGGATGCGCTCCTCTTGAAGAAGTTTTTCTAGGTTAATGCAAGTTGTTTTCTGGTGATTCTTTGGTGAAACTCTTTGCTTGGTGATGTTTTGATTCGTTGGTTGAACACGAGCACAAGGAGGTCAAGCTTCGTATCTCTTTGTTTGAATGGTGGTTGATGATGCACTTTCGGGTCTAAGTGGTAACCCTAGTGCTGCACTTCTTCCTAGGATAGGCCATTACCATCCTTCCTGTCACCTTAGCAAGTTGAAGCACACCTCCTTGTGAGGGTGCTCTAGGGTTTTCTCCTTAGTTTTCCTAGGCTAGTTGTTTGACCTAGGAAGTCTTCCTCTTTAGGTTAGCCATCCTCCCTAAAAGCCCTAGGTTGTGGTAGGGCTTTTGCTAGGGTTAGTTCCTTTTGTTTTCACACATTCTCTTTACCCAAACCTAGTCAATAGGGTTAAATAGATTGCATTTTACATGCTAGATTATGGTAAACTTCGGTCAGCAATTTTAGGGTAAAAACCCTAAAAATCGAAAATTTAATTTTTATGCACTTTCGAGCCTCCCTACAAATTCGGCCACGCTCCCTACAAATCCGCCCTGACCTCTAAAGCCCTAAAACCCCTAAGGCGGAATTATAGGGAACCCTAAAAATACAAAAATCACAAAAATTTCAAATTTTGCCCTAAAAGGCCCTAAAACAGTCATAATTTTGCCCTAAAAGCCCTAGCCTACCTTTAGGAACCTAATAGACCTTGGCTAAGCCCTCGACCTACCCCCGCTACCCCTTTTCTTTCCCTAAGCCCTCGACCTATTGCTTACGCTATTGTTTATTATTGTATTTCAAGTGTCTAATGTTGTTGCAAGTATTTGAGTGAATGATTGATGCATACATGTACTAATTGGTTAAATTATTAATCTAAGCTTGTTGCTTACGCTCATGTACTTTTGTTTGTTTGAGGGAAATAATATAAGCTTGCACTTGATCCACAATTGCACGTGTAATTTGTTGTTTCCATTTGTGGAATAAGATTGATCTCTGGGTTGATATACTGCTTAGTACTACTGTCATGATTACACTTACATACATTTCTCTCAGACTTAATTGTTGTTGCTATTGTCTTATCTTTACTGCATTTGAATGATCCGAGTGACTGAAAGCACTTGTATGTTGGCCTGTGTTTGTTTACGAGGCATGCTGCTATACCGCTGATAACCGATGGTTTACACAATACTTTCACACATAAATGACACCATTGTGTATATTGTTGCTTATCATTTTCACATGACTACTGCTGCTATAAATATTAAGTGCGATTTTATAACTAAGTATGTATATGTTGTACCTACTGTTGTCATAACTATACATACCTTATTGCATGTATTGTTGTACTTATGTTATTGAGCTATGATAAATGCTTATACATGATCAATAATTGCACTTATCTGGTGGATACATTGTGGATAATGTTTGTTTTATGACATTGCACCTTAGTAATTAATTGGTTATTAGTTGAATGATACTTAGTGTGATGTGGTTTACTTACTTATCATCAAATAAATTGCATTATCGAAGTATACCCCACATAAACACTTAACACAACACTTTCACTCTCATATTTGATCCCAATAAGGCACTGGTCACTCTCATATTCGTCGTTTAGTGTCCTTACAGAATCGGAATAGGGCTCTCCCCTAGGAGGTTTCGACTTCCAAAGTAGTTGGGGACAAGTGACTAAGGCGACACTGGTCACTTTTCCCACATATGCTTGCTGGTGGATTTGAACTGCCATTTCAACCGGTAACATGTTGTCTTTATTAACAAACCAATTCACGGCTGCGAGTCTCTTTCCCCCTCTCGAGATACTCGAGAGAGCACAGCCTGGTATATTTTAAACACTAAAGAAACAAAGGAATGACTATCTAATTAGTTCCTACCACGAATCTCTTTCCCCCTTTCGAGATACTCGAGAGAGCGTGGGGTAAGTATTTCCTTTACTTTGATAACAATAAAAGAATACACAGGAAATAAAAGTTGAACTAGCTAACAATCAAAAAATCACGAAAAATGCACCGACACGAATCCCCCCACGAGGGATGAGGAGTGGGCTCTAATGAGCCTACTCAAATCTTTATTAATCTTTACAATGATGGAGGAAGTGCACTTTGGTCCTTGTAACTTGGATCCAAAGGCTTGCAACTTGATAGAAAAAAAAAATTGGTGAAAGGGGAACTCCATTGAGCAAGATGGCTCATTTTCTCCTTCTCCTTTTTGTTATACCTACAAAAAATCAACAGGCTATCAAACACAAAAGGTGCTCAAAGACACTTTAAGAGTGTCTTTGAACAATCTCCAAAAAATCTAAAAAATATTCAAGTCAAACTACTTTAAAGAACTAACAAAAGGACACAATAGTACAAATCCTCTTGCAGATCTTAGCTTAATTTTAGGGCAGCCAATAGAACGCACTTTTATATTGCAAAATTTAACTTTTTAAATACCAAAAGATGAAACTTTCATCCTAGCCATTAGATCTTAACAAGAAGGCAGCTAAGAAACAAAGAATATCTATATTAGATCTATCTTGCATATGAAACTTCTTCATAAAACAGCTAGCATCTATTTACATTGCGAAAGAAATTAGATCTAATTATGATTTTAACTTTGAAATGATAGATCAAATTCTATTTGCAAGTTAAAATGGTAACCAAAGAAAAGAAGGTATGAAGAGAAAGAGAAAAACAACATGGATCCTTAAGCAAAGAAGACTTCGAAGGTTTTGACGTGTGGGACACCAATGGTTTGATCTTTCGAAAGAGATCTAAAAGAACAAGAGCAAGCAAGCTCTTTACTTCTTCAAATCGGGTGACCTACAACGAGCAACATACTTGCACACAACCCATTAAATCTAGAAATGGAATAAGACAAAAACCATGAGAATATGAGCATAAGCAAATGATACATATAAATCTTGAATCTCTAACTTACTGCAAATAAAAGATTAACTAAATCAAACAAGTTTTAGTAATCCTTCCTACAAAATTGATGCCAATCCTACCAATAGGCTATATTTTCATAAAGCAAATGCACAAAGACTAAATACAGCTTACCTCATGAAATCTAGATAATACATCCACTCAATTGATAGCATCACACGACATGGACCTCCAAAGCCTCTTTTATTCTCAATAACAAAAAGATAGTACAACAATTACAATTCTCCAACCTCTGCTCAATAAACTCTGACTAACTTGCAATGGGGAGAGAGTTGCTTTATTTATAGCAAAACAGACCCAGGGAAGGTGAGTCCCTGAGTGGGAGTGGACAGGGTGTGATCTTTGAGTGAGTGAGTTAATCTGGAGTGATTACTATGGAGAAGGTGCCACCTCTCATGAGATAGGCGACCTCACTCCCCAAACTCACCACCTCTCAAATAAAACGTTGCCAACACAACAAGTGTGTTGCCTCTTGGAGAGAGAACGCATCCTCTACACGAGCTAACTCGCCACTCTACAGTGTGATGCGATTTGACTTGATCTTCCCCCCCATTATCTCGCCTTCAAACTTGAGTTTAATCGACAACACATTTATGATGTCAAAGCGTTGGGAGAATGGCGCATTACCTATCTTGAGATACTCGCATGGGCCATGATGTGAGCAAGGGGATGAACCTTGGAATAAAAAAAGTATGGCATGAAAACATGTTAGAAGTTACGCTTTCTTCCAAATGATGAGGTCGCCAACCAATTCACTCCCATTTCCAATCAATTACGTGGGCTATCCTTCACATGAGATTAGGGCGAATGTTTGATTTATGCAACATTCCTATGGTATCAAAACTCACTTAATAGTCACACCTTCCTTAAGAAATGAGGTTGCCTACCACTTAAGACAAAAATGCCACCACTTAAGACAAAAATGCCACCTCATCCCAAAGTCTAATTTTCATTTTTTTAATTTTTTGTATTATGCCAAAATGTTGCACATTTAGCATTTAAGTGTCATTTTGATGCTCTGATAGCGAAAAATGACCATAAGTGACTCTCTGATCACCCGAAGTGTATGAAAAGTGGATCCCGAGATAAACAGTATGCTCTGAGTGTCAAAACGAGCATCCCCGCGCCAAATTCTGCCTTTGGATCAAGCTTTTATGTCATTTACAAGTTTTTTAATTAAACCACTAAAAAAGGCCTTAAAAAAAAAAAATATATATATATATATATATATATATATATATATATATGAAGGTATCCATAATACGCAGGGAATAATTTTGTGATTAGGAACTGCATTCAAATGTACAAGACTATGCTCGACGTTTCGATCTCTCCTCTGAGATCATCTTCAGGAGACTTTGAGAGCCTGAGATGTAATTGCTATGAAAAAACTTTATTTAAATATTAGATCATTGCTCTTTTTTGGCCCATTTGAGTAATATAGTTTCATGCAGGTCGGCTTATTTTTATTTGTTGTCAGTTTTAGGTTTTGTTCTTTGCAAAAAGTGTATTAGCAGGGTCCATGTATCACTTAATTTTTTCCCATCATCCATGTTCATGCAATTTGGGTTTAACCTAATTTCTATCTTTTCCCTTACCTTTCATTTAGTTAGATCCTCCTCTTTTGCAATGATCATGGCTTTTTCCATGCATATATGATGGAAAAACCTAATACACTTTTTCCATGCATATATGATTGTGGCTTTTTCCCCGCTAATACACTTTTTGCAAAGAACAAAACCTAAAACTGACAACAAATAAAAATAAGCCAACCTACATGAAACTATATTACTCAAATGGGCAAAAAAAGAGCAATGATCTACTATTTAAATGAAGTTTTTT
>LPNX010548792.1:239858-270786 GCA_001517045.1 Pseudotsuga menziesii
ACCCCCTAAGGCCTAACCACCAAGACAACTACCGCAACTTTGGAGGTGTGAGTGAAAAACTCATAAATCATTAGTCGTTTGTTCAACAACAAATAATTACCAAGGGAAAAACGCTCTGGGATAGTCGGCTTGATGTCTAAGTCTTGGAAGCAGAGTCTTTTACAAAATTGACCATGCTAGCACATTTTTTAAAATTTCCCCACGGGGGTATGAACATGTGTTGCGAAAATTTTAAAGGGGCCAAGAAATCCTGATGGACTTCTGAGCAATGAGTTTGAACAAGTACTTTGTTCATCTTTGTCAGCTCACTTGAAAGTCCGGCTGAGTGCAACTCAAATGCCAAGAACATAGCCAAGAAAGATCAACTTGCAAAATTCATAGACTGGATTTATGGGAAGCTTGGGGAGTACAACAACCTTAGATAAGATAACGTAATTTTATTAATGTCCAACAAATGACCACAAAAGTAGGTCATGGGACTATGCGGTACCATTAGAACAATACAAAGTGGGAGTGTAAAAGTAGCTCCTATAAAAAGCTAAAACCAAAACTCAAACCATACACTAGCTCAATATATAAACAGTTGACTTCGAAGAAAAATATATAAGGAGAGATATGAAGAGAGTGGTACATGAAAGGAAAATGTATAGAGAGGGTGGATTCAATATTGTGATGCAAAAATGGCGAAATTAACACTATCATCGACCACTGGAAGTACTAGAAACACTAGAAGCATTGAGAGTATCTCTCCTACCATCTAAGGCAAACTGAAGGAAGCTCAAAAGAGTACTCTATCTTGAGGAAGAACTAGAAGAGGAACTGCAATGGGCAATGTGTTGATGCCTAGAGGAGGGTTGTTGATGATGCATCTTGGATGAAGTCGCCCGACTACCAAGATGGAGCCAAGACTATCCCCATCGCTGGTGTTGGGTAGAGGTAGAGGTGGATTGTCATGTCCTAAGACAACAGTCAAGGTCTTTATCACCATATGCCTATAGCTTGGTGCCTCTAGAAGAAGGAAGCACTGAAAAGACGAAAGTGATACTTTGAGTGGAGCCTGGTCCTAATTGAGTAGGGCACCAGTTAAATATGGTTGGCCATTACATGAAGGGTCACATCCTCTTATTTACAATATAGATAATGTTTCATTAATTATCCTAACTATTATTAATTATTAATTACTATCTTATTTACTAGTTATCTTCGTAACCTTGCCTTCCCCTTGGGAAAGATTTGTCCTCAAAGCTTGATTTTTTGATGGCGTCTTTTACTCTGGTTCTGCATCGGTATTAGAATCAAACGAGACTTCTTCTGCAGAGACCTGTGCTTCCTTTCCATTGATGATTTTGCAATGTATTGTATGACGGTCCCTACATTTATGGTCTGGGATCCAGTCATCACCGAATCGACGACATGTGTTTTTCTTCTTTTTTTCTATTATTAAAGTAACTATTAGACATTTTCGACCTATATTCCATTTCATAGGCATATGATTGAGGTTTGTGGCATTGATGACCGAGTGACCAATTATTTCCACAATATCTACATTGCCTCTTTTTCTTGTCAATAATTCTTATCGCTACTTGCTTTTATTCCTTCCAATTTGTGTTCTGGTGCTTTTGCTTTATGTCTTGCCACTTCTACGTTTGGTATGCCATGCATCTGTAATTCTTTCTGGAGGTATGGTTTAAGACCTCCTAAATAGGCTTTGAGTCGAGTCGATAGGTCAGATAACCCAAATACTCGTGTCGATAGGGATTCCCACTTATGTGTGAATTCCTCAACGCATCCTTCCTGTTGTAATCTGGTAAGCTTCCTGAAAAAATCATCTTCTGCGATTCCTTGAAACCTTTTAAAAAAATCATTTTTGAACAAGTTCGATGTGTAGGAAAAATCGTCTCCCTTCCACCACATGTACGAATTATAGGCATACCCTTCCATATGCACTGAAGCATATCTCACCTTCTCTTTGTCAGATGTAATATTGTAGATGTCAAAGTACTCCTCCGCTTTGTTTAACCATGCAACACATTGGTCTTCACTTCCATTGTATTTCGACAACTCTATTTTTGCCTTAGGTGGGTACACTATGTAAGGATGATATTGGTTGCTTTTTGCTTTACGGTTTGATGGTGGCTCGAAGCTACTAGATGATGCAGGCGACATATTTGAACTACTTTGTTGTTTGCAATGATTTTTAGTCTTTTCCTTCTCTACTACCTTAATGATAGCGTCTATTTTGTTGTTTAATCGTGCATCCATATCTGGAAGCACTTTTGTTTCAATCTCTTGTTTAAGAGTCGCATTGTTAATCTTATTTCTTTTTCCAAATCTTCTTGATTCTTGGCAAGTGTTTCCTTTGTGGAAACATGAGATGAGGCATCTAACATGTCTAGGCTGCTGACCTGGTTTGTACTAGGCATTAGTTTTTGTAGCACTTCCATTAATGTATTATGGTTCTACGTCATGGTGCTCAAGGGAAGGGTTAAAGTGTGGAGAATGGAGTGTTTGGAGCGTTGGATGAGTAGTGAGGAGGGAAAAACAATAAGCAAGTGGGCGTGGAGATGAACGCAAGGAGGAAGGTCGACATGGTGATATAGTCTTGTGCAGCGTGGAGTTTAGTGTGGAGGCAGGAATAGGGGGGATCATAGGTGGGAGAATGGAGCAACAGATGTAAGATGCAACAAGTATGGAAGACAGCGGGAAGGGAGGATCGAGAAGGCAGGCAGTAGGAGGGCGCACACAGGAAGATTGGGAAGACTGCGAGGGCGCGCAGCAAGAGAGCGCAGGAGGGAGGTGTTGTCATAGATGGAGAGGAGATGAGGTGGAGAGTATGCAGTGCAAGAGGCTAGAGCACGTGGGGAACAACGTGGAATGAGCTATGCGCAGGAAAAATGGTGAGGGCGAGTGTGCGTTGACGTGATGAACAGAAGCACGGGAAGGCCAAGGGAGAGTTGAATTAGGCCAAGCCGATGCAATTGCAAGGCTAGAGAAGATCTTGTTAGAGTAGATTGACGGAAGATGGGAGCAAATGTATGCGATGTGAGGGCAGGAGGAGTGGAGTGTGCAGCGTTTGAGGGGGTGGATAAGTCTCATGGGGAGCAAGAAAGTCGTGTGGATGGTGGGATGGGAGTTAGAAAAGATGGAGAGATGAAGCGAATGGGGAAAAGAAGAGGGAAACACAAGGAAGAAAGGAAGATGGACAAGATATGGAGTAAGAGAATTAGGGTTGCGTAAGGGACAAACAACGAAAGGGGAGATGAGAGTGAGTGGGAGTGGGCAGACTTCATGAGGGGCGAGAGGTGAGACGGGAGGAGGGCTGGGATGAGAAAATGATAGGGTTTAAGGGAGCTGAATTGGAGCTCAGTGTAGGAGCAGCGAATCCGCTCTGATACTAAATGTCACAACCGTATCCGGTTATTTGACTTTATGGATCGTATTTGACTTCCATTTGAAGAAATTAATGTATGAATATAATAATTGATGGATGATTTACAAATGAGTAGGCTGCCAATTAAATATGGTTGGCCATTACATAAAGGGTCACATCCTCTTATTTACAATATAGATAATGTTTCATTAATTATCCTAACTATTATTAATTATTAATCATTATCTTATTTACTAATTATCTTCGTAACAGACGTTCAAGGAGCAAAGCCGAAGGGACTCCAACAAGTATAAGGCTAGACATCTGTTATTGGAGAATCTAAAGAATCTAGTCAAATTATCATCTGTAAATTTTCCTTTAATATTCAACTAGGGCTAAAAAGTGCATTCAAAATCTCTATTGATAACCACATATGAATATCTTTTACAGTATGCAGGAAAATATAAAACTGAGAAATAAATCACAACATCATATCACAATATTGACACTATTATTTTGGGTATGGAAACCCCTGGAAAACCCCAAGATGGGAAAACTGGTGCAGCAGTCACATATAGATTTTATTATGAGAAAATATGGAACTTTTACAAAACTGCAAATTCACCCAAACCTGGCGAATGCAGTTACACGACAGAATTACTGGGCAAAACCCCAGTTAAACTTCAACACCCTCCTGCAAGAGTGTATGGCCCTGCTGTACGGCCTCACACATGCAGATCCGTACGGTATGTACGGCTACTCTACAAAATATGTACAGTCTTGTACGGCTCCCTCTACAGCTGCTGCCTGTCAACTGTGTGGGCTCTGTCCTGCCAGGTAGCTTCATGATTCTACTTTCTCGCTCCTCCATCTTCCCAACTAAATCCTCTGTCTGACTTTCTTTCCCTTTCTGTATCCTATCTCTGCCGGAGTACAAGTGTGTGTGTGTTCTCAACCAATTGACCTTTCTTATATAACTTAAGGTAAAGCGAAAACCCTAATTTCACTTTCACTTCAAGTCAATAATTAATTAGATCACTTTAATTATTTTCCAAAGTAAACTTAAGAAAATAATTAAATACAACTAACGTCCTATTTTAGAGTCTTCTGCATGGAAGGACACTTGCATGCAGGAAGACCTTCCTTGTTGTTGTTAATCTAACACTCCCTCTCAACGACGAAGGGATTCAATAGCAATCCCAACTTATCCCTAAACTTTAAAAAACTCTGTTTGCAAAGTGCCTTGGTGAAAATGTCTACCACCTGCTCATGTGTATGTATGTACTCTACCTGAATGGTTCCTCTCTGAACACAATCTCTCAAACAATGGTACCTAATGTCTATATGTTTGCTCTGGTCATGGAACACTGGATTCTTAAATACCCTGAAGCCACTCTGATTGTCATAGTGAACTACTGTAGCCTCTAGCTCACACTCAAACGACCCTGAAAGTAACTTCCTCAACCACATACCCTCACAAGCAGCCATGTTGGCTGCCATGTACTCAACCTTTGTCGAGCTCAATGCAACTGACTTCTGCTTCCTGCTGAAAAAAGAGGCAACCCCTGACCCAATGCTGAAACAGTAACCTAAAGTACTCTTCCGATCCTCTACACATCCTGCCCAGTCAGCATCTGTGAAACCTGCTAACTGCACACTCCCCTTGCTCTCATAAACCAATCCATACTCCATTGTACCTCTGATGTAGTGAAGTATGTGCTTCGCAGCCATCTAATGCACTCTTCGAGGGTCCACCATGAACTGACTCAAAGAGTTGACTACAAAGCTAATGTCTGGTCTAGTGTTGACCAAATACATAAGTGATCCGATAAGCTGACGATACAAGGTGGGATCAAATTTCTCTGACCCTGATGCATCAATCTCCCTCCAATTGGAAACTAGAGGTATGGCCATAGGCTTGCAGTCCTCCATCCTGAATCTCTTCAAGACCTCTACTGCATACTTCCCCTGTCCAATGAAGAAGCATCCATCTCTCTGCCAAAGGTCTTTCATCTCAAACTCCACTACAAGATTGGACTCGCAGTCTTCAATCAGCCTCTCATCTCCTGTCAAAAAGAAATCATCCACATATAGGACCAGTATTAGAGGCACCTCACCTGTCAAGAAGTACAGGTTGTGATCAGCCTCACTCCGCTAAAATCCCATCTCCAATAGATAGTTGTCTATCCTCGATTACCAAGCTCGAGGTGCCAGCTTGAGCCCATAAGAGCTCAATGCAGTCTGCAAACATGTGTCTCCATGTCCTCCACATTAAACCCCTCTGGCTACGCATATATACCTCCTCCTCTATCACTCCATTGAGGAAGGCAGTCTTGACGTCCATCTGATGGACTCGCCAACGCATCTTTGCTGCTAAAGCAGAGATGGGGTTTGCTAGACTCCCTCTGAAATGAAACAGTGCCAACTCCCTGTGCCTGATACCGCGCATCATCACCCAGCTCAACGTGGATCCTTGTTCCACCCTCCTGTAAGTCTCTGAAGAACCTCTTCTGTCCAATCATGTGACTAGATGCTCCACTCTCAATGTACCATATAATGCTCCCTGTGGTGCTTGCCATGCAAGCTATCAAGCAAAACTCCTCATCGAACTTCCCGTTGAACTCATCCACCTCTGCAGATCCAGCCATCTGATTGTTACTCTTCTTCTTCCTTTCTGGGCACTGGGAGGCAAAGTGTCCCTGCTTGTGGCAGATAAAACACTTGACCTTTGATATGTCAAGGTTCTTCTTACCATCCTTCTTCCTCTTTGCCTTACCCTTGCCCCTCCCTGTAAGGGCTAGAGCCTCCTCATCCACAATCTGTGGGGCACTGCTAGATGAGCCTGATCCTTGACCCATGCGGGTCTCCTCTTGCACAAAGTCATCCCATAGTCTCTGCCAATCAGGGAGCTTCTCCCTAGCCACAATACCTTTGACAAAGGTGTCCCATGGCTTAAAGAAGCCATTGAGGGCTATCTGAACTAGCTCCTCATCCACTGTCTTAGAGCCAACAGCTCCAAGCTCGTACCTGATCTGTGTGAGCCTCGTGAGATAAGGCACCACTCATTCTCCCTTGGCCATCTTGGTGTTGCACATCCTCTCTTGCAACATCCTCTCTTCCGATTCTCATTCTTACTTTGGTACAGACTCTCCAAAGCCGTCCACATCTATGTTGCGTTCTTCTTACCAGAAAGGTGAAAGACTATATGGTCCTTCACTCCATCCATGATAATCAACATGGCTCTGGAATCAATCTTCTTCCAAGTTGTCAGATTTGTCGGATCTGTGGGTGCAACTTTTGTGGAGTCAATGTGGTCCTTTGCATCATTGACATCCAGGATCCTTGTCATCCTCTCTTTCAATGTAGGAAAGTTTTAGCACACTAGAGTCTATCCTCAACTCTCAACTGCACGACCATCCTGAAGTGTACATATCAAACCCTAGATCTAGAAGTCCAGATTTGTCTCTTCCTATAGATCTACCCCAATCTATGACTATTGTTGCAAATCTCTCAGCTTTAGCTCACCGAAGCTCTGATACCATGTAAATTTTGCTTTAATATTCAACTAGGGTTAAACAGTGCGTTCAAAATCTCTACTGATAACCACGCATGAATATCTTTTATAGTATGCAGCGAAATATAAAACTCAGAAATAAATCACAACATCACATCACAATATTGACACTATTATTTTGGGTATGGAAACCCCCGAAAAAACCCAAGATCAGAAAACTGGTGTAGCAGTTAGATATAGATTTTATTATGAGAAAATATGGAACTTTTACAACACAGCAAATTCACCCAAACCTCGAGAATGTAGTTACACGGCAGAATCTCTGGGAAAATCCCAAGCTAAACGTCACCACCCTCCTGCAAGTGTACAGCCCACTTGTACGGCCTCACACGTGCGAATCCGTACAATCATACTGTTGTACGAGTGCTATACAAAATCCGTACGATCTGTACGATAGTTGTACGGAATTCGTACGATCTTGTACGGCTCCCTCTGCAGTTGCTGCCTATCGATTGTACGACCTCTATCCTGCTTGGTAGCTCAATGATTCTGATTTCTCGCTCCTCTGTCTTCCTAGCTAAATCTTCTATCTGACTTTGTCTCCCTGTCTGTATCCTATCTTTGTCGGAGTACAAGTGTGTATGTGTTCCAACCAATTGACCTTTCTGATATAACTTTAGGTAAAGCGAAAACCCTAATTTCACTTTCACTTAAAGTCGATAATTAATTAGATCACTTTAATTAGTTTCCAAAGTAAACTTAGGAAAAATAATTAAATACAACTAGTTTCTTGTTTTAGTGTCTTTTGCATGCAAGAAGACCTTTCTTGTTGTTGCTAATCTAACATTGACCACTATAAGAAGGTCCCTAAAAAGACAATGAAATAACCCACGGAACTCGTAATAAATAGGACTTCAAAGATGAAGTGCCCCTCGGTCTCAATGTCACGAAGGTATGCCTACCTGGCAAATCCTATCTGACCAATCAAGTTGGTGATTTGTCTCTACCCAGAGACGATGAGAACCCAATCTAAACTAGCCAAAAGGAATACGAAGAGCATGTTCCAAATGGTGGAATGTGTAAAGGGGGCGAACAATGAGACCGTCCCTTATATCCAAAAAGTGTGTATCGTAGAAGGCCATCTTGGGACGTAACCCCCCAAAGGGTTGATCCAAGTAAACTGCACAAACTATCTATAAATGTCATCTCTAGTGATTATGTTCAATAGGTAAGAGGCAGCCAAGCGCATCCAAGAAATACCCAAAAGGAGGAAGTTAGTCCATCACAATACCGACAAATGTTTAAAGATCCGCAACACCCACAAACCAACATCTAGTATGACCTAAAGAACTGGCTAAGGCAATAGCCTCTAAAGAAAGATAGGCCAAGTATGGGTACCAATCACACCCCTTCACCATGTCAAAGAATCTTAGAAGGCAATGTAAGAGATCGACAAGACTGAACACAGCCTCAAGCCCAAATGGTCGAGCACCAAACTCTGAGAACGATGGGATGAGATATTGTTTGTTTGCATGTGATGATGCAATGAAAGAAAAGGATTTGCACTCTCTCTACCAAGGCCCAATCATAGTCAAGTAGGCATGGTCCCCACACCTCTGAGCCATAGAGGACTATGGGTTGGATGATAGTATCCATGTAATATCCCAAACTGATATTCTACAGTTCTTTACTACTAAGTTGTTGTTCATACACTCAATGATGTGCAAAATACTGAATAAAAAGTGCATGAAAAATTGTCGTGCCCAAATGCCCTAAAAAATAGCGAATCTGGAGAGATTATAGGGTAGAGATTTTCAGAAAGAAGTTGTACACTTACCACTGATAAATAGGCTGATAGTACTCCAGAGATATGTTGCATGCATGCGGTGCTGAACAAATGAGATAATAGTGCTCCCCTTTTGTTGTTGACGCCCAACGACAAGGAGGCTCTCTCCCTGATGAAGTTGACATTTTTTATGAAGGAAGAGTATGTTGTTGATGAGACTTTGTGGAGTTGATGGTATGTTCTTCCCGAAGAGATAGGTTGGTACATGCATAGAATCCGACTCCTCCAAGACCCCTAGCGAGTTGTTTTGTTGGAGAGGGTAGTGTGTCCTCTTTTTCACGAATCTGTTGTTGGATGCCCTGAATGTGTTGGCAATGAGTTGATGATCACCCAATGTGATGTGCTAAGCCTGTTGAGAGAAATGGTGATAACATGCAGAGGAAAGACTTGGTTGCAAGGTCCCAACGAATCCTTCTAGGGTTTTCCAGCTATTCCACAACTATAAAATGTGAACCTACAAATAGATGTTTTGTTGGTGTTGGATCGCTGAATAGGGAAGAATACGGTGAATGTCGATAGTAGACCTGGATGGCCTACCTTGAAAAAGATTAGGGCAGATAGATTTCACTACTGAAACCCAACTGTTGCTGCTGCTACTCAAAAACTCGAAATCAACGATAATAATCATAGGTGCCTTCTTTGGTTCCATAGCCCTTCTTAAATAGATTAGCTTGTACTTTTAGGGTTTGCATGCCACTTTTAGGGTTTACGCGTCACTTTTGCATGCATGTAATTCTAATTTCATGTTGACTTTAAGCATAAAGAAATAAGGTTTTCTTTATCATCCTAGTGACTTTAACACTGAATGAGTGTCTCGTCTTGTTCCAAGTATCAAATGTCCTCACTCAATTCCCTTTTATGCAGTACCTGCTCAAACCTATGGGAATTAAGTAGGTTAGCGGGTGTTTTGGTGCTTAATTTGAAGACGACATAACAATCCATGAGAGACATCTTGGATGAGATGTCCTAAAATGGTGTCTAAAGAATTATCTCCCCAGAAGGGCTAAGGATTTGTATCTCAACCTCCTCCCCTTTGAAGAAGAAGTGAAGATCAATGCGTAGCCTCTTCGATCCGTTGAAGAACATAACCTTGGTTTTACCCCAAGTTGATCGTCAAATGATGATCACAAAATAGGGCCAATGCATCTAATTGTCTCTACAAACCCTCTAGAGGTGAGGCCAAGACGACCACATCGTCAACAAAGAGCATAATAGAGATCAAGACCTACTAGAGAAGGCACCCATCGCCTTCCTGAATGCGCTCCTATAAGAAAGACTAGCTCATTGATGTGAACCCAAATAAAGTGGGGGAGGGTGGACACCCTGCTTAGAGATTGTTCGAAATCTTGACAACATATTTGCAAATAGAAAGTATTTTTCCAAGTGGAGAGTGAATATGTAAACATGGACAATGTGTTTTTGCAGCTCTTGAGTGTGATCTGTGGGACTATTTGCTTCTTTGTTGTCCTCGCAAGAATATTCATGGTGCTGGTGATTACACTCTTTGGAAGTATGTCCAAGTATTATGAAAAACAGTTGTAGGCAATGGTAAGAAATGGTTATTCCTTAATTGTAACAAACCCTTCAAGGGTTCTTCTACTAATGTGAGGGCACACTTTTTGCAAAAACTGGATACGGAATTGATGAATGTGAAACAAAAACAAACATGCAAGCGAAAACACCTTATAAAATAGAGAATGAAGCAGCATAATCAGAAAAAGTGAGGGAAAGGAGAAGAGAAAATGCCAAAGCTCTTGGTCCTTAATCATTCACTAGAAAGCCTCTATGCTGCAGGAAGCACGAAAGAAAACAAGAACAAGCAGTCCTTTGGAGGCTATGTTCAATGATGGCTGGATACAGGCCACTAATGAATGTTGTCACCGCTTCATCTATGTGTTCAAAGTTCATATTCCCTTATGGAAACTCCTTACATGAGAACACAAAATACAATACCCCTAATCTCTAGGACGCACTTGAGAACGCTTGGCCTCCCTATGTGGTGCAGATTGTCACAAGCAATACACCATTTTGTAGATGTGTTGGATTGATTGTTGAATCCAGGTATCCTCATATCATTTGCGCTCCTTGTATAGTTCACCAATGAACCCTGATTTGCATCAGTTGAACAATATTACTTCGATACAAGATCTATCTTAAAATAAAAGAAGAATTTTATAACATTCAAAACAAATCAAATGTCTCAAGCTAATCCCTGACATTACTCTCAATTAGAGTTGTTGAAAATACTTAACACGAGATATCCCTAGCAGTTCATTATAAGGAGGTGTCTTCTGGAGGTCAAACAATTTTCAGTGTTAAATTTGGGCAATTTTTAGGCTTTCAAAGTTTCTCATTAATAATAAATTTTTAATTTTTTAGGGATAAATTGCTTCCAGACTTTCTCATTAATGACTCAATGAGTGGTCGCAAGGTCCTCATCTGCCAAACAGTTGTGTCTTATATCTTGCTTGTTTATGTATCATAAATATTTGAGCTCTAACATACTCTATGTTTTGGACTCCATGCCCTATGAATAGTTGTGTCAATATATTTGAAATTATTGTTATTTGTTTAAATGTTTTTGAGTTTCTTCTATATTCTAAATATATTTGAATAAATGTCTTGGAGTTATTGTTTTTAAAATATTTTAATGTTGTTTTCAAATTTCCTAAAGTGCCATTTCAAAAGCAGAAACCATTTTCCCATTATAAGTGAATTTACATAGCAAATGCTGTACACTTATACAAAAGTTTTTGTTACACAAGTAATAACAGCATAGAGTTTGCAATTAAGTATAATGAGGAACACAATACAACATGAATTCCTCTACACATAAACAAGTCACTGGGACCTTAAGTTTTGAAAGCGCCAATGATTCTCTATGCACAGATATAGGGATAGTTGTGTAATCACTCAAAATTGTCCCTTTAGAAATCTGTAACAGATTTGTTTATAGGATTTTCAATGAATGAAGTAAGGATTCAAAGAATGTGCCACTCTCACCAACACAATACCTCTCACTTCAGAATCAATGCTTGTTGATTCTGAGTAACTCTATGAAAACATGCTAATAAGCTATCTTCAAATCTATGTCTTAGCACTTCCAACCAGCAAGAAAACTTCAGATCTACAAATAAAATTTGCAGAACTGTAAATACTAAATAGTGCTCTTGAACAATGAATAAAACATTGTAATCAGCAAACAAAAATCTTTAAAACTGCAATATTTCAGTGTGCCTTTTAAATGACTAGTTGCTTAATTCATTGACCAACATAGACGCAAAAAGAAAGAAAGAAAAAAAGGAACATTAGTAAGGCAATATAATCATTGAATTCCACTAGCAAAGATTCTCTAATATGAATCTTTGAACTAGTGAGACTATCAAACGAAAGAATTCTCACACAATCAAAATATTCTTAATTGGCCAAAACGAAGTATGAGGTATTTTCTTTATTAATCAGAGCTGTTCAGTACAAGCTCTCAACAGGCCTAAATGAAAAGACCCAAGGAAATTCAATCATGACTAAGGATCCTTATCCCCACAGAACTCTAGGAGATACAAACTGTGATAGAATTATGCAGTTAAACACCTGAATGTAGATTAGAGACTTATAGTTGAAGACTTGCTCCAATACTAGCATGGTTTTTCCTCTCTGCTTGATCTTATTTAAACAGGTAACTCTAATCCACAAAAGCAACTCTAATTTGGTCAACTAACCTATGTTAAGAGCAGCATCTTACTTGGCCCAATATTTGATCACTTTCAAGTTTAAACTAACCCCCATTGCAGCACCCTCCTTAGATGTAGCTAAACTCTCAAAAGAAGATAAAATCATGTCATTAAAATACCTCCTGCACCCCCAATCAGTGTTATCGGAACCAGTCAGGTTCAGGCAAAACCGGCCGGTCCGACCGGTTTAGAAAGTTTTTCGGTCCAGTCCGGTGCCTGAATCGCTTGGGACAGTATTTTGACACAAAACCGCCCCGGCCAAAACTGTCGAACCGGCCAGTCCATACTGTCTCATACGACAGTCGTCAAAGCACCCACGAAATTCAATTTTTTTATAAAAATACAAAAAATGCCTAATTTAAAGGACCTAAACTAACCCTAATCCCATTGTGGTACTATTTAAAGACCCCCCCCCACCCTCTGTTTAGAACCTCTTTCTTGATGCATCTTGGTTCAGAACTCCAGTGATGTATTGCACTTGGTTCTATTTTGGTTATTTGCACATGTACTTGCTATATATATGAGAAACTTTGCATATTTGTGCATTAATGGTTTGGATTCATATGTATGCACATGAATATATATGTTCTTTTACAAAATATGAATATTTTATGTATTTTTTAGTCTACCGGTTTTTTTTCTGGTTTTTTCCGTTTCCAATCTGGTTCACATTTTGGGCTTCGTCAGTTCGATGACCAGTCTGATTCTGATAACATTGCCCCCAATAGCAAGGCCTCTATATGGCTGATAATAACTCCTCAAAAACAACACTTGAAACAATAAAAATCGTTTGTTACCAAATAACCAGTGCAAATAGCGCAGATGCTCCATGAATGGACAAATAATATGATATGTAATTGATATGATAAGAGATATCATAATTTACAAATACATTGGCAAAGCTTATATCAGCCTTATCATGCCTTTTCAAATGAAAGGGTACATCTCTTTATTTTTTCTAATTAATTAATCATTTCTGTTTAATAATTATTAATTATTAATATTAATTTATATATCGCATTATGTTATATATATAGATAACATTGCCTTCCCCTTAAGAGAAACTTTATCCTCAAAGCTTAGTGAAGACAAGGCTTACGTCTGATTTCTTGTTTGTAATGACATCTTTCGATCTTTTATGTTAGTAATTGCTACACTTGACAAAACAAGACGATACGAGTTACGAATTCCCAAGAAAAATTGTTGCATCGTTTGTAAAGTTGTCCATCCGAGATCTATCTTCATTGGAGTTGTTTTTTTATCACTTTGATGGGATGAAACTTCTCATTTTCTACTTAGTTTGTTGATTTTGTGTTCTTTCATGTCTGAAATTATAACTCCTCTGTTTAGGTTCATTTTGACCCTGTTGTTGGTCAAAAATGTGTTTTATAATGTGGGTGTCGATAAGGAGTTCTTGTTGTTTGTTCTTTTACTACACTGGCTTCTTTCTTCTCAACTTGAATTTGTTTTCCGAAGAGTCTGGATGCTTGCTTTTGGATTTGCGCTAATTTATTCTTTTAATAGATTGTTGTTACTTTGATTCTTCCTGAATTTTTCTTCTAGCGACACTTTGTCCTCTTTTAATTTCTTCATTTGTTCCTCTAGTTCTTGATTTAAATTTCTCAGCCGAAGGTTTTCTTCTTGCTTTTCAAGTATTTTCCCTTCAACATCTTCATTAATGTCTTCTGACTTCTAAATACTTTTTAACTTCTTGATCTTTGTAACTAACGTCTTGTTATGACTCTTTAGTTGAAATACTTCTTCAATCTTGCTTGTTAATGTGTTATTGTTTTTTGTAATTTCCAATTTGTGTGCCTTTCTAGTGTCAACATATTTCTGTTGGAATTCTTTCATCTGTTGCCGATGTCGACAAATCTCAGATTCTCGATTTTCGAAATTTCTTTGGACTTGCACTAATTCATTATCTTTGTCCACGATGAGCTGGTTTAAATGCTTTATTTCTTCTTCTAAATCGATATCACTTCTATAAGGTGATTGTGACTTTTTAAATGTGTAATTTTCTCATCCTTATATGATAACACTATCTTGAGTTCTTCATTAACTTTTTTCCAACACTTGATTTTTATCTTTTAATCTACAATTCTCTTGTTCTTCATTAGAAATTTAACAAATTTTGCTTATCAATCTCAAATTGTAGATGATGATTGGTTGCTTTATATTGCTTAGTATTACTTGTAAAGGCGATCACAAATCTTTGTAATCGCCATAATTCACAATTACAACTTCTCTTCAACTTTGTCTTCTTTTCTTCAACGGTGGGTAGACACAAATAGTGTAATAACCTTGATGTAGTTCCTTTTGAAGGGAATTCTTCTTTTTAAATCGACTTTTTTTTCTTTTCTTTTTTAATGCCCCTTCGATTTTTTAATAAAAATAGAATTATATAATTACTATTATTATTATTTCCCAAATAATAATAATTAGTATAATATTGATTTTTTTGAATAAATAATAATAAATTATTATTATTATTATAAAAGTGTATGAGTAGAAATTTTTTGTTTGAATGAAATAATTTAGGGTTTTAAATATAGTGGCAATAACATATTATTATAAATACTAGTAATATTATTATTGCATCTTTTGAAAAGTTATTGAGCGTGAGAATGGCACGAACGAGATGATGGAGTATGGAAGATGGAGCAGCAAAATAGCCATGAAGGGAGGCGCAGGTCGTGGAATAGGGAGCAGGGAGGACGGTGCAGGGAGGAACGTGGTCGCATGAGAGCGCAGTGGTGGACGCACAGAGTTTGGGAGATGGGAGCGAGAAGGGGAGGACGTGGAATGATGAAGGGACGCGTGGGTATGTAGTCTCTAGTCAGTAGAGGGACAAGAGGGGCGTTTGGAGAGGCGATATGAGTGATGGGGGGTTGCGCGGAAAGTACGCGGTGTAAGGTGAGGCATGTCGATGGAAGGACCGTGCAAGCGGTAGCTG
Organism: Pseudotsuga menziesii; assembly: GCA_001517045.1. Classification (NCBI taxonomy): domain Eukaryota; kingdom Viridiplantae; phylum Streptophyta; class Pinopsida; order Pinales; family Pinaceae; genus Pseudotsuga; species Pseudotsuga menziesii. The sequence continues at coordinate 255,276 of LPNX010548792.1, forward strand.
CATCCTGCGTGGAGGATGAGCGGGCATCTGGAGCAACATGCAAGGGGAAGAGTTTTCAGTAGATTGGTGTACGGAGAGCGTTGAACTGAGGAGGGAGGTGGCAGACAAAGGATGCGGAAGCAACAATGATTGTTGGTATGTGATGGGACGAGGGGGATGCGCAAGAGATGAGGTTGGCAGGTCGTGGGGGTGTAGGGGAGGAACGGTTGAATGGGGGAATGAGCAAGCTGAATGGGATGATGGGTGTGGAATAGGAATTGGAAGCGTGAAATGGATGTTGGGAACAAGTGTGCGATGCGCAAGTGGTGAACGAGTAAAGAATGGGGATGGGACAGATAAAGGAGCTTGGGGTGGACAATGAAGGGAATGCTGGTGGAAGCAAGCGTTGGGTTATAATAGAGTATGGAGTAGGGAGGACAGGTTCGCAGGAAAAGGGATTGGAGGGGATAGTAGTGGGTGATGGTAGGGAGAGAGCAGGGGTAGACGTGTGAGAAGGAGAGGTTCTGGAGTATTGACTAACTTGTCATAGATGCCAACAGGTGTGTCAATGTGTCTTTGTGCCCCTTGAGGAGCAGCTAAGGGTTAGAAGTTTGTCAAGTGATTATCAATGTCAAAGGAGACGTTTTAACCTTGTCCAAGCCCAAGCCTGAAGCCCTTGGAGCCCTTGGGACAATGACAAAAGCCATGTTCACCCTCTATTGTGTTTATGTTCCCCTAAGTTATTTCTATGGTTTCCCAGTTGTTCCCCAGGTCCACAACCTATGCCCTAGTACCCTAGAAAGTGTCCTTGGTGGGTTGAAGAAGTTGCAATAGGCCAAATGACCCATTCAGTGGTCATTTGTGTTTTAATGAGGTCATGGTACCCTAGGAGAAGTCTAGGCACCCCCACACCTGATGGTTTAATGGTCCTTGTACCCTTGCAAGAATGGTGAAGTGATGAGGGTAAGTGTTGATGAGGTAGGTGAGATGGTCTTAGTGTTCAAGGGAGTCCTTGGACCCACACACTTGATGGCTTGATGGTCATTAGGATGGGGTTCTTGGTACTATGGTGCACCCTTGATAAGTAGAGGATACCCTTACATATGGTGATGGCTTAACATAAAACCCTAATATTATGACAAGAGGAAAGACCATTAAGAAATAAAAAAATATTAAACTTAATAAATGACCCACCTTTGGAAGCATGCAACCACACTAGACCTCCCTTTGAAGGTCGGCCCCATTAAGAGCTTAAATATTAAAGCATGTTTTAAAATTAATAAAACTTTTAAAACCTTAATAAAGCCAGCCCATTAAGTGGATGAGTGATAAAACATTTTATTATTTTAATAAAATATTTAAACTTCCCTTGAAGTCGGCCCTACCTCTCTTCCTCAACGCCTAGTTAGGTGTATTAATACACAAAGTTTTCCATAACTTGGATCATGAATGAAATGCACTAGCATATAGTGGACTGAGGCAGCATCTGAATTTTTCCTCAGAGATAAATCTTTTTGGGTTAAGTAAACAGCCCGATTTTTAAGGCATCTACACAGCCCGAGTTTTGGAGATTGTCTGCTAATACAATCTGAATCTTGGATAGGGTTCACTGTTGCCTTATTACAGACCTTTCTTACATAGCCTTAAATTTTGTCACACAGTCCAAATTTGCAAGTGATACAGCTGCAACATACAATCCAAATTTTTGGGGTGCTTGAACAGTTCAAGCTTTGGGTGCTTGACAGTGTTTAGGTGATTTTCACTGCTGCCCTTCTTCCACCAACAAGGGATGATAAAACCGAGCTTACAGTGACTTCTTTGGGGACATCTACAGTACAGTCCCAAACTTTCTGAGGTTATCCACAGTTCTTGTTTGAAGTCATCTACAGAAGGTATACACATGCACAGATAAAGTGGCATACTCAGCCAATAGACAAGGTATGTATGAATACTCAGGCATGATAATGTATGAGTGAACAGTAATAAGTATGTAGGTACAATGATGAATGCACAGTGATGTATACAGTGGTGTATGTACAGTGATGAATGCACAGTGATGTATACAGTGGTATATGTACAGTGATGTGTGAACAGGATTGATTGTATAGTGATGTACAGTGAATACAGTGGTATATTGATGTGTGAAGTAAGTCCATTATATGCCATGAAATGCTAATGCATTCCTATGCACTCCGATATACTCTATGATGATGATGTATGCTACTCTATGATGATGATGCATGCCACACTCCTATACAATATGATGAACATGTATATTGGATGATGATGATGCATACCTTTATGCTATGATATGATACACTTTATGATGATAATGCATGTGATGATGATGTACACTCTATGACGTTGACGCATTCCTATACAATATGATGTACATGCATGCCATGGTGTGACAATGCTCTCTTATGCACTATGATGTACACTCTATGTTAATGATGCATGCATGATGCACACTGAGATGATGATGTATATTTGATGATGAGGATGCATACCCTATGACGATGATGCATACGCTATGATGATGATGCATGACGATGAATGCCTTATGTTCAGTGAAAGCAGACCAGAATTACTTGTTCAGTGATTATGTATGATGAAGTGTACAATGATGTACATGAACAGTGTATGGCAATGAAATGACATATCAGTATACAGTAATGACTCGGCAGTGATCAGAGAGCAAAGGTTATCAGCAGGAAGTTCAGTGATTGGATTTGACAGGACCACAAGTTCAGTCCTCTTCTTCTTCAAGGTGGTAGGGTGGTGCTAGGGCTCACAATCTTGTGAGTTAAGTTATTGTAGCAGCTTGTCAGTTGTAGCTGACGAAGCCTAAGGGGTTGTAGCCCCTTCCAGTGGTAGCTGGAAAAGTTGTATTAAATTTGTTACCCAGGTTGTTGGGTCAAATTTATTTTTAAAAAGGCTTACGTGGTTTTACCCCCAGGACTTGGGTTTCCACGTCAAAATATTGTGTACTGTGCATCTTGCTATTTTTCATGTACATTGATGATATACTATGATTGGTGATTAGCGACTTGCTCTTGATTAAAATGTTATAATTGTGCAAACACTGATTCACGCCCCTCTCAGTATTTCAACAGTGGAGTGGGTAGATGGTCGCGGGGAGGAGTATGCAGGAGCGAGGTGTGGGAAGAACACTAGTAGAGTGCGATGGAATGATGAGATTGAGCGAGAGCACGAGCATGAAGAGAGGGGTTGGATATGGTTGTGAGGGGTTTGAATGGAGAATTAACTTTGGCCAAGGGCCACTCTATGGTCAAAGACCAGTTGACGGGAGAAACTCCCAATAATAGCCAGCAGCCAAAATCACAAGCCCAAGAAGGGGCTCTGATACCAATGAAATGATAAAAACCATTTCTTACCAAAATAACCATTGCAAATAACACAGATGCTCCATGAATCAACAAATAATATGATATGTAATTGATATGATAAAAGATATGATAATTTACAATTACATTGGCAGAGCTTATATCAGATTTATCGTGCCTTTTCAAATGAAACGGTGCATCTCTTTATTTTTTCTAATTAATTCATCATTTATGTTTTTTATTTATTAATATTAATTTATATATCTCATTATGTTATATATATTTGTTTTTATATAACAGCACTTCTCTGACTGCTGATAGCCTCAAAAAGTAATGCTCCTCTTTATGCTAAATTACACATGCTTCATGCATCAAAATTAACTCTATGTGGCTGTCTTTTTGGTCTCCCAAATCAGGAGCCTTACTAGATATCTTTGGATATATTACAGTGTTCCTCATACAAATAGTGAGGTTGAATTAACCTCAGAAAGCATCACTGATTTGATGCTGATGTTGTACTCCTGAATTGCCTAAATTAGCCACCCTCCATGTGCCATGCATAGTAATACCCTTAAATTGCTTGAAAAACACATGCCTTCTGATGGTGTTCGAGAACTGGTTATATGCTCATTTGTTCTAGATCCAAGTCGCAAAAAAACTGCTGATTCACTCTTCACAAAAGACCTACCCATGCTGATATTACTTCTCACATACTAGCACTGATTTGATGCTGATCAAGGCTTGATCAAGAGCAGATCTAATCCTGTCGAATTTATCCTCGCAGAAGTGCCTTTATATGCTGGATTTTGGTTCATCACATGCAAGGACTGACTTGGAGATAAAGATAAGATAATTTTATTAATGTCCACCAAATGAACACAAATATAGTAGGTAGTGCTGAGACAAAGTGAGTGTGCAAAAAACAGCTCCTAGATAAAGAAAGATGCAGAAAGTACTGCTGCTCTAAGCTAAGAACTAAAAACTAGGCACTGACAGTGGAAAACTAATTTGGGGAAAATGGACACAAAATCTCGAATATAAATGACACAAGGATATCAAGGTTGGCTAATATTTGCTCCCATAAAATCCCAGCCAAATGGAGGAAACTTCATATAGAATCCTCCCTAGAAGAGATGGAATATAATAAGGTATGTGCACTGTGTTGCTGCCTGGAAGAGGTCACTCACCACTAAGACCTAGTGCCTCATCTACTAGTGTGGGATATAGAATGGCAACACCAATGGGGTAATTGAGAAGTATGAATAGCACCCTACACTTGCACTAATCTAGAATCAGTAGAAACACTACTAACGATCTATGTCTCAGTACCCTTGGGAGATGGGAGCACCTAAAATAAGTTTATAACGCAAGATTAGTGTGAAACTGTTTGCTTATATCTAATAGAACAGTTCGAAGGAGAAGGGTCCGCATCCTCTTATTGGTGGCCCAATAAAACTCTAATAAAGAACTATGGGTCAAATAATGGAGCCCATGAGAGACCTTGCACAAGATGTCCTCAAAATGACATTGGAAACACAGCCATGAGCAGGACTAAGGAACCATAGCCCTTGTTGACACAAGGCTACAGATCATGCCTAAAATTGAAATACCCTAAGCACCATACCCATGGGCCACATGTATGTCTGAGTGATGGTCATCTCGATCTTTAGGGCCAAATTTATCCAATGCACTAGGGTCCTATTGTAGTTATTGAATGAGATTTGATGCCTTCTAGTCTTATTACCATCCTATCCTTGCTTCCTCCACCCAATTAATCCTTGTGATTTATGTTCTATCCTTGCAGAATCCATGAATGAGGGGGGACCATTTGGACAGTTAAATTTCTTAGTATTGCTTTATGATTGTGCTTAACTGAATAACCCTTATTTCTAATTGCTTTTGAACGGTTAAATCTCTATCATTCTGTAGCATAAGATCTCCTAATAATATTTCTTGACCGCGGTTATTGATCTCTCTATACCAATACTATGAAATTTAACTCTAACTTGTGTCTTAAATGTTTATAGGATAGCTAACATTATTCATGTTGATTGATAACAAAAACAACATCAAATTCAAGATATCGAAGAATTTGAAAGTTTGATGTTAGTTGACACAACCTAGCTCATTCACATAACAAATAAGCATTGGTTAACATCAAAAAAAGGAAAAGACAACCAAGAACTAACCACTCTCGGAAGCAAAAATAGTGTTTGACAAGGATCATGGGATTAAAAAAATATTGAAGATGTTCATGAAACTATCGATGGTTTGTACACATCTATAGATATGCAAATTACTTTAACAAACTTATACAATGAGAAGAAGTTGTAGGTCAAATTTACAAAACATACCATGGCACTTGATATATATTATTATTTATATATAGTAATGCATAAGTTTCTCTAATAGTAAGACCCTTTATTTTTTGGTCGAAAGTAGGGATCTCATGCATAGTAAAGGTTTGATTTAATATCAAACAAACCCAATGTATATATATCTGAACATGAACATAGGGGTGAGCAAATTTACAAGGAATGAACACATGGCCACTACTAGAGACTTAAAATGCTAAAATAGTTAAGTTATGAAATTAATTGATTATGTACTATTTCCATGTTTGTAAATTTCCTCTTTTTTTGTAATCTTTTTAAATATATTAAAGCCACCTCCAACCTATCATTTTGTGCAAATTTTGATGAATCTTCTAGCTGTATCAGATACTTGTACACACATACCTAATGTATACATGTTCTAGAAACTTGTGCAACATAGCCTTCTCCTCATTTGATGTGATCTAGCTTTCCAACCTTGGGTGCTTTCGTTAGAGTACAAAATATCCCTACTTTCCAACTTATCCTTTAGAAAGCATTACATTTAAGTTGATTTTGTCCTTCTTTGGAGTGTTATTCTCAATGGTGATTTTTGCTCTTAATAGGGTGCTATATATATTTAAACTTGGATATAGGTAACTTAAATAACAAACAAAGCCACCCTTCAATTGCTTGATGAGTTAGCAACCCCTTTTTGGTCCTTTCAATTACATGTGCATAAGAACCTCATCCATGAGCTCTATCAAGCACATGCTCAATTAACCTCTCCATTATTAGTGTGGCCCACCTTGTTAACCCCAAAAATAAATTGCTTCAAAATTCATATTGAAGACCCCAGAATGCTGATTTATGAATACATCAACAACGATGATTTGTGGATATGATACACGATGAAACTCTACGATAGAGTGTGGTCCGCCTTGTTAACACCCAAAATGAAGCTCTCCAAAATTCATATCAATCCGTCAATAAAGGTTCATGGATAAATTAGGGGATAGACTTGTTAAAAGTTCGTCATTCTGCAACAACAATTCATGGATCCACTATGGGGTGATTCTCTAACCTATAGTGTAGTCCCCCTTGTTAACACCCAAACTGAATTTCTTCAAAATTCATACTAGTGATCCAACAATGATAATTCATGGATACATTATAAGATGCACTTCTTAAACGTTCAACATTTGACAACAAGAGTTCACAGATACACTATGCAGTGAACTCAATATTACATAGGTCACCATTTGGCATCGTCGCTTCATAAGTATTAAAATCAAACTTAGCACATGGTTGTAGCTCTTTATTACATAAGGGTAAGGGATTGAACAAGGTCTTAGCAATTGGTTCACAACAAGTACATTCACAGAACATATCACAATCATATTAATATATAGATGAACAAGTTGTCACTGTATTCACCGTTACTTCTAGTAGGTTCCTCTAGATCTATTCTTTACAAGTTGCCCCATCCATCAGAGTGACAAACTGATATTGAACTATGCATTAGAACATTTGTAGGAATAGTCCACATTAGTCATGGCCTTGCAAGATCAATCTTAAGTTCTCCTCCACCAATCACATACCCCAAATACACCAAGCATTGCTAGACAAATTCACATTTCTTAAGGTTTGCCATTTTATGTTTTTTCAAGGTCTCCAACACGTGCTTGAGATGTGAAATATGCTCTTTCCAGGTAGCACTATAAACCAATATATCATCTAAATACATTATCATAAATGAATCTAAGAAAGTACGCAATACGTCATTCATCAAACACATAAATATAATCGGTGCATTACTTAAACCGAAAGGCATTACTAACCATTCATATAGACCTTGCCTAGTCTTGAAGGCGGTCTTCTAGGGGTCTTCTTCCTTCACTCACACCTCATGGTATCTCGATTTGAGATCCAACTTGGTGAAGCACTTCGCATGTTGTAACTTGTCCAACAAATCATCAATCATGGGCAGAGATTGCCAATTCTTGAGCGTAATCTTGTTCAAAGCACTGTAGTCGATGTGCATCCTCCAAGTCCCATCCTTGGCTACTATGATGATAGGTGACACACAAGGTGAGGTACTTGGTCGAATTACGCACTGCTCTAATATCTATTGTACCTACTTTTTCACTTCATCTACTTCTATGACAGATTGTATATAAATCAGATGTTCGACAATGGAGAAACTATCAATAGTTGTATCTCATGCTCCACCTCCCTTCCCTGCAAAAGCATCTCGAACCAAAGTTTCGTCTCTTTGGTACACCCCTCTAAGGATGCCTTTTGTTTTACCAATTCCTCTTCTTGTTGTTTTTATCTTAAGAAAAGCAATGCAAACCTCTTACTTGAGTAGACTAGCTTTTCGCTTGGTTGGCACTTACCAGAGAGATCTTCAATTTACCTCTATGTTCGTTGATGATAAAGGATTTCTCATCGTTGATCAAGTGGTATCAGTTGGCCCTCCTCACAAAGACCGCATCCCTCATATACATGTAGGTGCTTCTGAACACTACACCACAAACATCCAAGGGTACTACGTCTCCCTCCACTTCATCAATATACTCTATACTTATGGAAAACTTGATCTTGCACTGTTGTGTGACTCTTGAGTTCTACATCCTTATTTACCCAGCTCGATGGGTAGGGACTAGGATGATCATGTACTTCCAATCCAAGCTTACATACCAAATCCTCTGCTATGAGGTTTGCCTGCAAATCAAAATCAAAAAGAGCATTGGTCTTGGTCTACTTGACCTAGATCTTGACGTGGAAGAGTTTCTCTGTCTCTTTCTCTTCCTTGGGATTCAGACTACTCATATTCAAATCCTTCTGCACTGTGGTACAACTAATCTTCTCATCCATATTTGTGTTGCTTTATAACTCCTTGCTTGACTCTGAGGCTAGAAGGTTCTTCTTTTTGGCATCCTTCTTGCAATTCTTGGGATTAAGCTCTAGATGTGTCTTAAAACATTTTTCTTTAGTGTCCATCGATGTTACAATAGTTATAGTGGTTTTTCAAATCCTTGCACTATTGTGTCGTGGTTGTAGTCTTCTTCTCCTTTCCCTTCCACTTCTTCCCCTCCTTCGTAGTATCTTGGCTCTCTTTCTGTTTTGAACCACTTGGTTGTCCTTTCTCTTGGCCCATGTTTTCCAGGTACCATGCTTATACACATGCTTCATGAATTGACATGGGCTTGAAAAGCATCACCTGCCTCCATATGTGACGATGCAAACCCCCCAGATACTTGAGTACATTTGGGGTATTGGGTTAGATACCCAACATGATAGCCATCTTCTTGAACTCGGAAGTGTCTTCTTGCACACTCTACCCCTGCCTTTTCCTTAAGTAATGCCAACGAATTCACTAGACCTCTACGTGCCCGATAGGTTTGAACTGGGACTTGATGAGGGTTTTAAAGTACCAAGAAGTTACTAGTGAGTCACCCTCCAGCATAACTGCTTATGTGTGGCTTTCCCACCAAGTTAATGCATGGCCCTCTAACTTTGTTCAAGCAAATGAGATATTTTGATCCTCGACTATTTGATGGATACTAAAATAAACCTTTAACTAGCGCAATCAATGATTTAGTTTTAAAGCATCAATCTCATCTTGATGAGATTTGATGTCGAATTTCACTTCCATCTATAATAGAGTCAACAAAGGAATATTGGTACTAGAACTCAACTGCTCTTTCTCGGGCTCTTTCGTCGGCTCCTTTTCTAGGTTGCTTTTATCTTTCGATTTCCCCTCTTATCCATAATCTGTGTTAGAACCTTCAAAATCATAGAAAGGTCCAAAGCTGCTCTCCAAAGCCGCCATGAGAATTGACATGTGTGAGATATCGATGAACAGTTTTGAAAATCACTGTTAATAATCATTTGCCGCTACTTAAACACACTCGTCCGACATGGCTAGGGTTTGAAGACTTTTTTCATCGACTACCAGGTCTTGCAATTACCCACAAATCCCAAAAGAAAACTGCCCTGATACCTATACGATTCGTAGACTCTCGTGGATATTCCACTAGAACAATTCATCACAAATCTTACAACTAGGTCCTTTTTAATAGTTTATTTTTATTGGATGATAAATAACCGAAACTGAAACAAGAATAACTAAAGCAAATAAAAGGGAGGCTAGAGGTTGGTGAATACTAGCAGCCTGTGGACTAGGGTGATAAAGATGAAATACATCCCACATGAGAGCTTATTAGACTGGATCAGAAATCCCAGGAATCACACTCTGGTGGATCAGTGATTTGGAAAGCGATTGTCAATTCCTTCTCCTTGATTGAGAACAATTTAGCATGGGATGTTGGAAATGGAGAAAATTTTCTGATCGGTAGGGATCCTTGGATGGGTAGTTCACAACAGCACTTACTCCCCCCCAATGTTATAGAGGAGCTGGGACATGTTGGGATTACTTCTCTTAATCAGCTAGCTATTCCAAGGCCAGATGAACCCTGGACTCAACTCTGGAGAAGGGCCAACTCTTTAGGGCTGGGAGAAAGGGGTACAGGATTGATGGAGGGTTTCATTAGGGAACTGGTTCGAGCTCATATTGTACTCTCTGAACAAGAGGATACTCTGGTATGGGATGCAGATCCGGGGGGTACTTATTCTCCAAAGGCAGGGTATTTATCTCTAAGTGTAGAAGTGGAAAATAGGGATGAAGTCTGGTGGTGGAAGCCTTTGTGGAAGCTTAAATGCCCTGCAAAAAATAAATTGTTTATGTGGTGCGTGCTAAATAACAAAGTACCTACGTGGGAGGTGCTTCAAAAACGTTCCTTTCAAGGGCCGGGCTGGTGTGTCTTGTGTAAAAAAGAAATGGAAAACAATTACCATTTGTTCTTATCTTGCTGCTTCTCTAATGAAGTTTGGAAGGAAGTCTCTTCGGTGGTCGAGATCAATTGTCAGTGGGAAGGGGACTCAATTGGGAGTGCTTGGGATTCCTGGTGGAGAAGGACTCCACAAAAGCAACTAAAAATGTTGCCACTGCTGGTCATCTGGGGAATTTGGATTGCACGTAACAAGGCAATCTTCAAGGATTTACCAAGTACGCCGGCGATAACTGGGATGATGGCTGCGGGATTTTACAATTCTTTTCCGGTTTACATAAGGGCTGCCAGAGAACGAAGGCTGTTAGAAGTGAATATAGACAGATCTTCTCCGTGGGCATTCTTTGATGGGGCAGCACAGAACAATATGTGCGGTGGAGGCGATGTTCTTCACTTATCTGAAAACCATTTTTATGTGTTGTCTATGGGACTCGGGGGGGGGGGGCACCAATAACTATGCTGAGCTATTTAGCCTTAAACTACTTCTGATGTTCGCCTTAGAGAAAGGCTGTACTGTTCTAAATATTATGGGAGACTCTATGAATGTAATAAACTGGATCAATCTTACCCAGGAGTGCAGGGACATGAGACTGGTACATGTTATTTTATCTATTCGACAGCTGCTTCAGCGACTTAATACTTTCACTTGCAGGCATGTCTACAGGGAAAACAACAAAGAAGCGGACAAAGCTTCCAAGGAAGGGCTTCGGCTGGCAGAAGGCATTTGGTTGGTGAAAGAAATGGTAAATGGCAGACAGCAGGCCTTTTATCACAGGCCGTTCATAGATCTTTTTTGAACCTCAGCTGAATGAACAGGACGCGGCTGTTGTTTATCCACAGACTATAGCGCTTGCTTTTTACCTTAGATCATCTTCTTGAAACGATATGGATATATCGCTCAATATTATATATCATTATGATAGACTGTATCTAAATGTTTTTTTCAGATGGCTCGGATGTTGATTGTGAACCTGGCTGTGTAAAACAGCACCATATTTTTTGATGTTTTGTGAAACAGCTCATTGTCTTTGAACATATCCACATGGAAATGCATCTGCGTATGCACATGTAGAAATCCCCTATCCGGAGATACTGTAGTCTCTCTCTTAGTACCAATTTTTGGTCTTCAGAAAGTCACTTATAAGTGAACATTAAGAATGTAATTTTGATCTCGAAAGATGAATGAAATTACGCTTTTTTTCCTTGGAAAAAAAAAAAACTAAAGCAAATAAGTACAAATACACTAAATAACACAAAATATACCCTGGGAAAACCCAACCACAAATGAGGACTATGCCTCGCTCTTCATATCAAAATACAAATACAAAGGCCATGTTACTCTCTATGGAGTTACTTATGACTCTGCGGCGAAAACAGCTACTAGATGATCTCCTAACTCCTCTACTCTGCTCTAATATCCACTCTCATGTTGTTGCACAACTATGGAAGAATACCATAACATCAAAAGAATAAATCCCCTTCTCCTAACAATTTATTATTTACCATACTCGATAGTCGTCTAGGGTTAATTTTAAAGTTTTTATGCCCCACCTCTCGATTAAGGTTTGGGTTGAGGACCTTCTAGAACGTTCTTGAAATACGAAACACGATTGGTTACACATGTGTAGGAAATGAGAGCTGACATGGAATCCACTCGGTACCATGGTGGTCAAATAGATAGATCAACTCGTAGGAGACATAACTTTTACATACGGACTCCGGCAAATCACGTTGAAGGGCATGGCAATAGCCATGAACTTTTCAACCCAAAAAACATCGTTTAGCTCTCAAACATGCCCTAAACGGTTTTAGAACCTGAATCGGCAATGTGAGGCCTATGCATCAAATGGACCCTACAAGCCAATTCATCCAATCTTTTGACCTCGAAAGCTCCAATTAGGTGACAATTATATTTGTATCCTCCTTATTTTAATCTTAGAGAGGTGCACCCCAATTTGGATAATGTTGTTGAATTTTAAAGCATGGATGGGTGGTGTGTAGTCCAAGTTACTTCCGTTTTTTGCTTGAATTCTATCACAATTAACTTATTAAGAATTAGAATAACTCCCCAACAACCCTATATATTTATCCTTGAGAAGTGCACCCTAGATAAGAAGTTTTTCGCACTCTTACATCATCGTTTATCTCTTCCTATTATAGTGCTCTTTATTTGGAAGATTCTTAGAGTTAATGGGTTCTATTATAAGTGAAGCTCTATTCTTCGAAAGGGAGTCACCGTACTTGGCTTATTTTATATAGAGCCTTGCTCTATTTGCATGAACTTGCTATATTTGGAGCTACAACATACATGTGGAGCTTCTCTTGCACCAACATGAGACAATTTTTTCCATGAAAGCTATCCCCTTCAAGTTAGTTTGGGAGTTCTAATTGTAGTCCAAATTTGTATCCAATTATTTTGGACCAATCTACAAGCAATGGGTAGAGGTCCTCGATGCTTTACTTCTTTTCACCTCCTTGCTTACAATATTCTCCTAGAGAGTTGTGATTGAGCATTAAGATTAGAGCACGAGTACCAGTTGATCGACTTTGCAATCATTATTGTGATTATACTCGATGTGATGTGGAGATGTTGAACAATCTTGGCTCCCCCACAAATCTTGAGAGTGTTGGGTCCTTTCCCACATGTCTAAAATTTGGTCATCCCACAAGTCTTGGCTATAAATATCAAATCAATATGTTTTGGCAACCATATTCATGTTCAAAGAGTAATTCTTTTCTATATTTGATCCGGGGCTCTTACTTGTTCTTAATGCAAATCAACAAGCAGGATTACAAAAAATTCCATTTGCCCTACTTGCTTTCTATAAGTCATATTGACTCTTATCATAAGGAGAGCCAATCAATATACTATCCATATTTTTCATCCTTAATTGCTTGGAACTAGAATGCTAGAAATCCACTTGGACATGAATTCAAGCAATTTCTGTTGGTTTTATCCCATTTTATATTTTTTTTTGTATGCATATGTATCTGTCTATATCTGTATGGCTTTTGTATAAGTAACTATATTTTTTAATTGCGCCAAGAGGCACTCTCCAACCCAGTATGGGGAAGATGTTGTCACGTTTGTACGTGACGCTTTAATAAAATAATAATAAATTTTATACCCAACATGTCGACCTACACAAAATTAAAATTAAAAGTCATGTCATTTCCATTCTAAATCCTATATACTTTGTATAAATAAAACAAAGGATCAAGGTTACTTGGGTGCGGAAGCGGAAGCGGGAAGCGGGTGCGGAAGCGGAAGCGGGAAGCGCCTTTTTCAAAAGAATCCGGTTAGGAAGCGTTTTCGGAAGCGTTTTTTAAAAAATATATATTTTTATATATTTTGATAACAAAAGCACCTAGAACATTGAATTAGTTATGAAAAGCATAAAAACATGATATAAACCATGGTCCATATTCATAATACCATATAACATCATTAATCAATCATCAATGATTCAATCATCTAGTAGTGAATTCGTCAACCATAGGTCCAATATCCAGATTCCATATTACATAACATCAACATTTAAGCTTCAAATTTTAACATCAACCATGAAATGAAAGTTGAATCAATTCAATTTCACGAAGCATCATAATCATTGATTCATTACCAATAATGCAAAGTTGAAAACATTGAACTTCAAAAGTAGGTTCAACTTCAAACTTCAAACTTGAATTGCCATGTAATGTTTACAAAATGTCAAAATATACCATAATAAGTTATAACTATAAAAGAGTCAATGTTGTAGAAAATGTATGGTACTGTAAACAAGAAAAAACAAGAAAAAATCTAATGTTTCCTCTTGCCACGAGAAATTTCTAATTTCTTTTCTCGTGGCCTATGAACAATGGGAGTTGTATCATCTCCCCCTGTAGCTCGTGAAGCTAGAGCTGCTGAACCACGTCCAACACCTGCACGCCCCCCACTCACTCATGCAAATGGAGGTCGTGAACCTGAAGGCAAAGCTGGTGCATCGGATGGGAACAAGCTACAAGTTGGCGGTGGCATTGCTGCTGCTGCTGCTAGGTCATCTTCCTCGCCCAGAAGCTCTTGCTCCAAGCGCTCTAAAGTTAAGGATCCATCCTCCAAGTTATGCTCCTCCGGATTGTTGTCCCAAGTGACATATGATCTATTAGTTTTGGCCCGCTCACAGTAATGACTCAACAACCTCAAGTTGTAATGTACATAAACCAAGCTTTCTGCCCAGTTTTCATTTAATCTATTTCTTTTCACGGAGTGTATGAAGCTATAGGTGCTCCAACACCTTTCTGCAGAGGAACTGTTAACCACCTGTGAAAGCACTCTCATTGCCATNTTGCCTGGTTTTCATTTAATCTGTTTCTTTTCACGGAGTGTATGAAGCTATAGGTGCTCCAACACCTTTCTGCAGAGGAACTGTTAACCACCTGTGAAAGCACTCTCATTGCCATTTTATACAAGCGCGGGCATGGTGAGCCATACATGGTCCACCATTCCATAGAAGACACCCTATCTCGATCTCTTTTTGCATGCAAAGTACCAAACGGACCAAGCTCACTAAGGTATTTGCTTAATTCACTGCGCAAATAGTCACATTCATCGGGATCACTGACCAACTTATCTATAGCAGTCATGTACCCAGCCTGTACCTCTAAATCTGTGTGAGGTTTTTTCCTTTCCATACCCCCAGGTGCTGGTTTGGCCAACCAAGATGGAGAATAATATTTAGGTGTTAATACATATGCCAAGGCATGCAGTGGAACGTTGAGGTGGTCCCACCTTTTGACCACTTGTGCGTGAATATGCTTATACAAAATGGGATCTTTCGGATCAACAATGTCTTTTATTTGGCCCAGCATGCTATCCATTTGCTCATACACCTCCCCAATCACCGGCTTATCTGTATCTGCAAACCGAATCATGTACTAGACGGGCTTTATAAATTGCAAAACATACTTGACATTTTTCCAAAATGCAGTATCAAGAACGGTGTCCTCCACCTCCTGAAATTGACGCCTGTCAAAT
>LPNX010548792.1:272315-378809 GCA_001517045.1 Pseudotsuga menziesii
GTTACTAGTCTCCAAATCGGCGGAATCGACGGAAGCGTTTTCGGGAATCGAAGGAAGCGTTTTAGGAAGCGTTTTTTTTTAAACAGGAATCGATTTAGGAAGCGTTTTTTTGGCGATTCGGAAGCTCGATTCCTAGCGATTCCTCTTTTGGGCAGGGAGCGTTTTATAGACAGAGGAATCGCGATTCCTAGTCGATTCCTAGGCGATTCCCTTGGAATCGCAATTCTGGAGCGGGTTCGAGGGGGCGGGGGACGATTCCACGCAACCCTGCAAAGGATATTGATATGAAATAAATAAATAATAATATTGATATGAAATAAATAAATAAATAAGACAATAAATAAATAAATAAAAATTTATTGCCCAACTACTCGAGCAAATGCTTTTCTCGTGCAAATTACTTGTCCAACTACTATTGATGGTGGTTTGCTAGAAACCATGTGCTACCTTGGGTGTTGAAAATATATAAATATTTGATTATACCATTAGTTTAATTGATGGTGCTTTGCAAGAAATCATGGGCTGCCTTGGGTGTTGAAAATATATAAATATTTGATTATAGCATTAGTTTAATTGATGGTGGTTTGCGAGAAACCATGGGTTGCCTTGGGCATTGAAATATATAAACAAAAAGTCAAATCCTCATTAAAAGAATATTTTATATTTTCATCCAAAGGCACATATATTAATAAATAAATAAAAAAAGCAGGCAATACATAAATAAAAAGGCAATAAATAAAAAAGACAATAAATAAACCTCCTAAGGTATTGCACTGAAAAAAAAGTTGTCAAGACAAGTTTGCACCTCGAGAGATCAATCCCTCTCGGCTCTTGATAGAACCTAGGATTTGGATCTAGGCTAGTTTTTATCCCATTTACGATGGCTATGTATCCAAGAACGAGATTTTGGGCATTCTTTTAAAAAACACAAAACCTTTTAAACTCTTAGGAGTAAACAATTATTTCCTTCAAAACCAATTTCTCCTGTTTTCCAACAACAAATTTCTTCCAATTTTCTTGTCTCCTTCCCCAACACTATAAATCTATGTTGCAGGAAACGTGGGTGGGGTGTGGGGAGGGCGTACCCAACGCATTTCAGTTTCGAAATGCAGAAACTTGCTAGAAACACATTTCCATAAGTACAAGCGTGTCCCACATGTGGAAAACATGTTTGGTACATATGGAAATGCATTTCCATGGCAATCCCTAGTCGTACAGCTAAATTTCCACCTTTAAAAGCTATGTTTAACCTTTAAGAAAATGCATTAGGACACACTTAAATAATTAGTTTAAGTTAAAGATTCTAAAATTTTAATTTAAGGCTTATAGAAGCTTCTAAAGACCAAAAATTCTATAAAGTGGAATTTCACTTTCATTTTGCCTCACAATCTTTGAGCAAGAGCATTGGAGCAAAGGTGAATTGCGCAAGAACAA
This sequence comes from Pseudotsuga menziesii, assembly GCA_001517045.1. Taxonomy (NCBI): domain Eukaryota; kingdom Viridiplantae; phylum Streptophyta; class Pinopsida; order Pinales; family Pinaceae; genus Pseudotsuga; species Pseudotsuga menziesii. The sequence goes on from LPNX010548792.1 coordinate 273,750, forward strand.
GTGGAGCAAGGGTGATTTGAGAGGCAACTTGAGCAACGAGGAGTAAAGTCTTTTGGGCAACTACAGCCATCTTTTTGTGATGTTCAGAGCAGTGTTATCGGAACAGGTACGGTTCAAGCAAAATCGGTCGGTCAGACCGATTTAGAAGGTTTTCCAGTCCAATCTGGTGCCTGAACCGCTTGGGCCAATATTTTGACACAAACCGCCCCTGAACTGGCCTGTTTCATACGGAACCAGGCCAAATTTGTCGAACCGACCGGTCCGTACTATCTTGTACGACAGTTGTCAAAGCACCCACAAAACTCAATTTGTTTTATAAAAAAAATAAAAAAAGGCCTACTTTAAAGGACCTAAACTAACCCTAATCCCATTGTGATGCTACATAAAATGCCTAATTTAAAGGACCTAAACTAACTCTAATCCCATTGTGGACCTTCTAGAGATTGGGATGTGAATCCAAAATTCCCAGACTTAATCTGATGAACCTAGAAGTGGAATTGGAAATACTTCTTCTACTCCACAACCCACTGTTAAATGTGCATCTTGTTCTATTTTTCATGATGCTTACGAAGAGAAGGATGATGACTATTAGGCTTTACTTGTTTATCTCATGTTTTATTTCTATATTCAATGTTCACATTTTGATACATGTAGCATTATAACCTCACATATAAAGGTTGATTTTGGATATATGCTTATATAGCCTCATTAAATAAGGTTGCTTTTGGATATTATTGCTTGCATTATGTAATCAACTTTGATAAATAATATAACCTTATTTAGAGATGGGTCTAAGAGTAAATTGTAATTTGTGATGAATCATAATGTTAAATCATAAATTATAATAGTATAATACATATGCTTTCTTTCAAAATTCAAACCTTTAATATGTTTTCTAATAGCACATTAATATAGATAGATAGATAGATAGATATTGTGTTTCCCTCTTTCCAAATTTTTGAGGCGTCAGGTTCCCAGTATGTATATATATATATATAGAGAGAGAGAGAGAGAGAGAGAGATTGTGTTTCCCCGTTTCCGAATTTTTGAGGCGTCAGGTTCCCAGCACATTCCCATTTCAAAAACATGTACATGTTTCCCTACACTGTGCAACTTGGGTATAAATCATGGCTTTGTCATCCATGTGTAAGTCCAACTAATTGTGTTACTCTAACTATTGGAGAAAAGTGAAACCAAATTAATGAAAGGCCTCTAGTTTGGAGGCATGCCCTCGTATAGTGAAGATGCAAGCGGGATTGAAACATAGTTCTCATAATTGATCAATTTTGGTCTAAATCGATTCGTTATAGGGATATAGAGGAAAATTTGGTTTGGTTCCAAAACATGGGCGAACTAGTGTTGGTTTGGCCAAAAACCAATCAAACCAAGGGGTTCCAACATTCTCAAACCAATCTAACTCGTAATGCATTTGGAGCAAAACAGTCGCCCAAATAAACGAAAACATACCCCCTCTAATCCCTAATGCAAGTATATATAATCATGCATCTGCCCCATATATGCCTCACACTTCTCTACTGGATCATTGGTGAACATATGAATGTTTCAAACTTAGACCTAATTAGACATAATTAGGCATTGTTTGTAGGTTGATTTCAATGGATAGAGAATCTACGCCAATGGTCTACAAACAATCTACAAGGTTGGAGATCAAGTAGAGCGGAACAAGCAAAGAATGCTGATGAGTATCCTTATATGGAATGGTTTGGACAATATGTTGTAGCAATTTGTTGTATTATGAGTTTCTTCAACTCTAGAGGACAATAAGAGCCTCAATGTTGATGTAGTTTGTTCAAATATATCACACTTGGTGCCATTTTTGCTATATTCATCCATACATGTTTTTATACTTGTGCCACTTTTGTTATAATCATCCTTACATTCTTTATACTTGAGAGAACTTTTCATATTTGGTGTCTAAAGGTTTGGATTTATATTAATGCAAATATATATACATCATTTTCATTAAAATGTGAATATTTCATGTATTTTTTAATCAATTGGCTTTTTGCTTGTTTTCTCCTACATTCTCAATCTGATGCTACATTTTGGATTCTTCGATTCTAAATGCAATAACTGTGTTTCAAATGACATGTAATCAAGAATATAATGTCCTTTATGTCAGAAAACTTCACACAAAAGCAAGTTGTTATACACAAAATATTAATAGGTTTTCTATAGTAAATTTAGACTCAATGAGTTACTATAACACTATTTTATAAGCTATTATAATGTAATAGTCATAATTATGAGTCATTCCATATAAGGAAACTAGAACAAAGCTACCCCACCCATTCATAATTATGAGTCACTCCATATGAGCCATTCAATTGGACTAATAATTATGAGTCATTCTGGTACGTATACATGTACCCTACCCCCGGGTACGGGTACCCTGGCTACATAGATCATATGTAAAGTGTGGCACTTCCTTAAGGAGTTTAATATTAATAAAGTGTGGAGAATTTATGATATCTTATGTGGTAACATTTTTAAATCTAAGGAACATTAGTAGTGGTACTAGAGCACTTTCCAAGGAAAAGGAGGGAACGATACTCTAATTAATTTCTGAGCATTTTTTTGGCAAAATTTACAAAATCTAATTATATATATAAGTTCCTCTCCAAGAGATATACATGATTTAAAAGAAAACACTCAAATCAAAGTTCGACCAAAGGAGTTTTTCAATTTGAAATTTGCACTTTTTAGAAGCTCCAATGACGATTGTGGGCCTTGTCAAATTGAAACTAAATGAATGCCATTGGAAAGAAAATTTCTCGAGGTTTCATTTGGCATATTATATCATATATCTCCAACCAATGTCCAATACAATATAGCCCTTCCAAAGTTTTCCCTGAAACCCTCACAAAATTACAAAATGTAAAGCTCATGGAACATATCATCCAAGGAATGAATGTAGGTGGCCAAACTTTAAAGGATATGTGTGCAACTATGGAAGCTATAAATCAATCAACAAATAAAGTTGAGGAGCAATGTATTCTTGATGGCACATATTCTTTCATTGTTGAAGAGTATAACCAAGAAAGAACTACATGGTATAATTTAGAAGATGCTTATGAGGACTGGTATATGGGCAGTTGTAATTTTTTAGAAGATCACTACTTCCATCTTCATTTTGATGATTCTTTTCCACCTTATCAAGCAAACATTGTGGAGGAAAGACAAAAACAAGCAGTGCCTACCAATTTCTATCATGCTTCTACAATGATAGTGTACCCTTTAAACCCATCCTTTTATTGTTATATGGAGCATTGGTTTCCTTTGGATGGTAATTCTTATTTTGTATCCACATGACCATGGTGGGAAATTGAAGCATAACACTCAAGGATTTGTGGAGATTAGGTGTCATCAATGGGGTGTCAACTCGAGCACATGGACATTGGACGCAAGTTTATGGATGAGTCCCTTGGACTACTTTAGCATTGGATTAGTCCTTGCACATGGGACATTGGCTACTTTGGCATGGCAATTAGCACTCGTACATGGGACCTAGGTTTATGATGGAGCTTCTTTGTATATGCATTTTATGTTTTACAACATATACATGTAAATTGCAACCAAAAATAATTATGAGATGGTCTTGTTTCTTACCACTCCGTGAATCTTCGAGTACTGCATCTCTTGTAGCCTTAGAGAGACTTTTGTTCAATAGATATACTACAGTATGGATTATCTCAACCTACAAAATTGTCTGGGAGACCTTTTACCTTTAAGAATGCATAATACCATCTCATTAATGGTTGTATCATTCCTCTTTGCAAGACCACCAAGTTAGTTTCCCTACAAATGTTGTAATTATGCTATAAGTTTGTTTAATTTCTTTTTTATCAAAAACCTACATTGGTTTATAGTATCATTGATTTCTTTGTGTTTCTTCAAATGAAAAAACCTTGTGCAATCAAAATTGAGGTCACTAAAGCAATGTTTACAAGATTGGAAATTGATTATTACCGCCTCCTTGATTTCCTTACCTTCTTCATTAGATTGAGGTAGTTTTTGTAGAATTGGTCATTTGATTTTTTTACCATATCAAAGATGGCTTCTCATTACTAACCTTGTTGTCATTAGGCTCTTTGACATGATGTTGGATTATTTTTATCTTTATGGTATGGACATCTTTACTCTACAACCTTTTTAGCGTCATCTTTGACTTTTGTATGCTATCAATAATACAATCTCAATCTTCTTGCTTATGACGTCTATCAAAGACAACATTTCTACTAACACATATAGTTGTCTTTTTTCAATCAAATAGCTTGTGCCTGACTTTTCATTAGAGCCTGTAAAATGCACTATTGTTTTATCTTCGCGATGACATCCATTTACTTTTGGTATGTATAACCTAAGCATTACAACCAAAGAATTTCATAACTTGTGGTTTACTGCAACTCCATGCTTCTTCTATTGTGATTGTTTCTTACAACCTTAGTTAGACTTTTATTGAATTGATACATTGTAACATTGATTGCTTCAAGCCAAAAATTATTTGAAATGTTTTCACCTTTGAGCATGCTCCTTGCTATCTCCTTACAAAGTGTCATGAAGTATTTTGAACTCACAATCATTGAGATCGAATGGAAAGAGGAAGCTCATTTTGTACTAATTCTAGTAGTCATATTGCTCTCCATACAAATTTTAAAAATTTCCATTAGTATTGTTTGTCCTCTTGTTGAGAAAGAGGCAAAACATAAACTATGTTTAGTTTGTTCAAACATACAAGGCTTTAACAATTTCTTCATTACTGCTATCATGCTTTTTTCAACATAATTACTTGAGTGTCTTTTCTTTCATTGAGAAAGAAACATTGAACTACTTTTTCCTAAAATCTTTCACAAAGGACGAGTACACCACAACAAAAATACTTTGCCTTTGTTATTAAATCTAGAGTCTCATTTCATTGTCTTCATTTGTGGTGTTGCCTTGTCTTTTCCTTCCCCTTATGTCTCCTTTTGAACCAAAGTTTTGTACTCCTTTGCCATTTTACCTCATTGAAAAGGCATGTACAAAATCACCTTGCAATCTCCTTACAAAGTGTCATGAAGTATTTTGAACTTCCCAATCTTTGAGGTCAAATGGGAAAAGGAAGCTCATTTTGTACCAATTCTAGTAATCATATTGTTCTCCATAGACCTTTAACAATTTTTCCATGAATATTGTTCGTCCTCCTGTTGAACAAGAGGCAAAGCATAAACTATGTTTAGTTTGTTCAAACATACAAAGCTTTAGCAATTTATTCATTATTGCAATCATGTTTTTCTTCAATTTACTTGCTTGAGTGTCTTTTCTTCCTTGAGTAAGAAACATCAAGCTACTTTTTCCTAAAATCTTTCACAAAAAGACAAGTACACCACAACAAAAACACTTGCCTTTGTCACTAAAGTTGGAGTCTCCCTTTGATGTCCTCATTTGTGGTGTTGTCTTGTCCTTTACTTCCACTTATGTCTCCTTTCCAACCAAAGTTTTGTCCTCCTTCGCCATTCTACCTCGTCGCAAAAGATTGTACAAAATCACCATCTTCTCTGTCGAGCTTACTTCTTTGCTCCTACAAAAGCGATCCTCCTAGTTCATCAAATGTTAAGTGGTCAATTCGAGCTAATAAAACAAGATTTGTTACAAACACAAAGAAATAAGAGGCAAAATTAGGTATCATGGAGATAAGATCCATATTTTGAATCTTATCACCCACAGCATTTAATTGACCTCTTATAAATTTGAGCCCGATGACGTGAACAATGAGTCACCTTCTATTGTCCTCGGCTTAGATCTTTGTTCCTCCTACAAAAGCAACCCTCCTAGCTCATCAAATGTTAAGTGGTTAAATCGTGCTAATAGAATGACATATGTTACAAACATAAGGAAAGATAAGAGGTAAAAAAGTAAGCATCTCAGAGAGAAGATCCTTATTTTGAATCTTATCACCCATAGCAATCAATTGAGCTCTTATACTTTTGGGTCTAGCGATCCTTATTTTGAATCTTATCACCCATAGCAATCGATTGAACTAGTTTCTCAAATAGAGAAGCATAGTTTCATAGAATTCGTGAACAACGCCTTCCATGCATTCCAAATCTTCTTGAAAGGCCTTTGCATCTTGGGCATGTAGGACAATGTCATCTAAAACTTACATGTTGATTGTAAGACCTTCTCTATATCATTGATCAAATCCTTTTTGTTCACTTGATGTCCTGTGCCTCTAAATTTAACATAGCACACATGCAAAAAACAAGGCACACAATTGTAGTAAGAATATCACTCACTTCAATGTCTTTGTAATGCAAAATAGCATGCACTTATGACGCCAAATTCTTACAAAATCAATAAATAATGATAAAACTAAATGTTCAGCTTTTCATAGATCTAGTCAAATAATTTACCATGTATAAATAATATTTTATTGCTTTTTAGCTTTAATTGCATGTGCGCAGATGTTATATTATTGTGGATATGCTTATTTTCAAACCATGTATTCTATCTCTAAAATGAGAAAAAGGTATTATGACAAGTTTTATTCATTGGAAGCATGGGGACTAAAATCACTAAAGAATGGCAACTTTATGGCACTATATTGTATGTAGAGTAAAGATACAGAGAAACAACACAACAAGGAATACCCCCACATTTCACAAAGCTTTAATCAAATTGCATCAAATTCTAAGATCTTGCATAGAATTATATGTGATGTCATGTTTAAGTACATAACAACCAAAAAGATGAAGGTAATTTTGGATGATAGATCATTTTATGGAACATGGGATAATGACTTGGAGCCTAGAGGAGTTCAGGAAAATTCAAAGGAAAGCCTGAAAAAGATTGAACAAATATTAAGGTTTTGTATCCATTAGGAAGTTCCTTAGGCATGCTAAAAACAGGAAACTGAAGCATTAACCGTCCAAAAGATGTAGAAAGAGTGAGGCTGCTATAGAAAATGCATCAAGAAATTAGCAAAATGGGAAAATTCTTTAATAACTGTTGCAAGGAAGCAAGTTGTTTTATCGAGGATCAAGCAACATGCCACTGTTCAAGTCTTGAATGGTCGATTGAACACCAATTAAGATTGGTAGCTGAGATTCATGACAATTGGACAAGTTAGGAAAAAATCTCTGTAGGTTACTAAGAGATACATCCAAATAAAATGGGGATAAAATAGAAGCAAAGACATACAGACTATAATACAACATGAACTAGAAGAAGAGTAAAGTAATGGAGATTTAATCAAGAAAATGCTTTTCCATGAAATACAAGAAGACCACAGAAAAACAATTAGCTGCAAATGATGTTTCAAAAGCTTCAAAGATCCAAGTCACCAGAAAATTAGACATGTGATTGCAGATGGTGCATTGTAACTGCCCTCTACAACATTGCACAAAAAGTTACTAAGATAAAATACTTGAGAAGAGGCACTGGTTCTTTATACAAAGTAACCAAACAACACAAATTGTAGTGCTACGAAGTATATAACACTCACCAACTAAGGTAATCTCAAATCTTGCAATCCCAAATCTCACAAATCAATCTTGTAAGTTATAGAGTTCACAATGGCATAAAAGGAACATAAAAGTGTACCGCATAAAGAAGACAATACATATGTACACTTAGATGCAATCAAAAATACCAACGGAACATGAAAGCATACTGCATACAGAAGACAATATATATGTCCATGAACACTAGGATGCAATCAGAAATACCAACAAATAGACTACATATACACAAAAAGTTCAAGAATGACCAACCTTTGCATCTACCTCATGTCCTTAGATGCTAGCTAGATGATAATAGTTCTTAAGTTTGGTAGATCCAATTCTCGATGCAACTCCCCCACTCGTCCATAACTTAATTAACAAAAACATGAAACTACATATCCTTAACTATCCTCTCAGTGTTACTGAAATTGTACAATGAGCAAATACAATTTTATGTCTAACAGCAACTCTTGTTTACAAAAATAAGTCTCTCATTCAACAACAAAGACAAGCATGCATCCTCAACATTTGAGGAGGGAATATAAGTGTTATCCTCAACATTTGAGGATTTCAATGGACAATTAGGGAAAGCGCCAATATCACCTCACACAGTCCTTCCTTTGGGCCAATGCTTGCTAGCCTTAGGGGAGAATACATTGTGATCTGAAGTCAAAAATATTCTAAGGGTACAAATCTGCAAAATGTACTCATTAAAACCTCAGGAATTCAAATCTGCAACATACACTCACTAAAATCTCAGGAGGTACTCAGATTTCTTGCACTAAACACTCAAGAATAGCAAGCAAACTTCCGATTTATGCATTATTAGGATGCTAAATCAGCATTTACCTATCTTCTATAATCTGCTTTAGATCTCTGACACAATGTTGCAGGTCTGCAGGTAAAGCACTCAAAAATCAATGACATAAATTGACAATAACTTCAATCCAATGGCCATCATGAGAAAAGGGGAGAATATTGACAAGGAATGTACTACCCAAAGCTTGACAACTCCAACAATTCCCACATCAAGGCACTAAAGTCATCCATAACAAGGCGTTTGCTTCCAAAAGAGTTTCTCATTTATTTCAGATGTAAATACAAGGTATGAGGATATCAGATTGACACCATAAAGAACTCAAGGGACATACAATCAATTTTCAGGTGCTTTACTCTTAGAATGCTCTGGGTGCAGCTACGATACTCAATCACAAAATCGCTAAGGATTTGGCATGCAATGAACCAAAAAGTAAAGAATTGAAGTGTAAGAATGAGAAGTGAGAGAACTTGAATATTACCGATCAACCTCTCTAAAACTTCCCTTGTTATAGATGAGAGTAAATCCATATAAAGAAACTATCCAAGAATATCTCAACACCAAGCATAAGTGCCATGACAGTTTACCTCAAAACACTAAAAGCGTGGAAAATCTATCTAGAAGATACCACCAAGAAAGTCCACACAAACGAGGTGCACAACCTGTGCATGAAATCCGTCTTTAAGAGGCACCAAGATCCAAGTGGTGGGCCATACCATGCCTAGAATAGAATGGATGAAGGAGGTAGAGGATCTCGAAGATAAGCATTGTAATTGGTGCCGATATTGTAAGAAAAGGTTGCATGAGGCAATTAAAAGATAGAATATGAGCATTCCACAAATAACCAGCACAACTTGTCATGAATCCTCTCCAAGTGAGGCACACTAGTTTGGCTAAGAATAGGAGCCAACCAACATACCAACCATGGAGCCATCATAACATATGCCCCAATGCGACTGTCAAAGTAGAGGCCAATGTCAAATTGAGGAGCAGTTTCTAAGTTTCATGATGCTTGATTTATCTATAAAATGCTGCATTACTTATTATAACCACCACATTAGTTGCTTGCTTCAATCATTAAATCACAACAGGAAACAAAACTTGCTTTTGTGAGAATTACCATGAAATCTTAATTGGCAACCAAGAATGAAAACACCCATTTGACACAACACAGTTCAAATTTATCCTAATATTAAGTAAAACAATAAGAAAAGAACAATTTTCGATCAACCTTTTTCTTTCTGGAATTCTGATTGGGTTGACTCCATCTGATTTCTACTTGCAACCACTGAAGTCCTTTCTTGACAACCAAGAACTCCTCTTTCTTCTGTCTTTTGGCAGTTAACCACAGACCGGAGCTCTCCTTCCCTGCTTACAGTGGCCTCAATATTCTTGCAATCCCTGGTTAGTAGCATTGGCACAGCAACATCATCTGTAGCAAAAGAAACAATTTACATTAGAATGGTGACAATATATAGTTTTGAGCATCCAACTTACAATATTGCAAAATATTTCACCTGCAACCCAAAGAAATAAATAATAATTGACAAACCATGTTAAATATGAAAACATGGGTTTTCCATGATAGATAACATAGTTAAGTCACAATAAAAAGTAATGTGAGTGGATAACAACCTAGTAGTTCTATTTCCTTTTTAGCAGGAAAAGTTCACCTTCCACATTTCACTCTAACAAGCTCTTGGTAAAATTATCTTAATGCCAACCACGGCCAAAAAAAAGGTGTCCGGTACAGTAAGTTTGATAAATATAAAACAAGTCAATCATATCTGCAAATTCTCAGTGACCTTATTCCATCACTAGATCATTTATTTAATCAATGTGAAGCTTGCAATACACACATCTACACTCTGTATTCAACATGAACTTAAGACTGAACCCACTCTCTTAATGCAACATGCATACTAGCTTCTATGAAGTTTTAATAAGAAAACCTGAACAGTGATAAGAAAACTCAAGCAATCATGCAAGTAATATTATACCATGATAAGCAAATTCAAAATTCATGTAATGAATGCTTCTGGCACTGAATCATATGTGTGTGTGTGTGAAAATTATAACACATCATCTTGACTTGAAAGTTGAAACTAAAGCCAAGAGGCTAAATTACAATACATAGCGTAAGCTCCATCCCAATGAAGCATAATTAAGCTTTCCAATGCTTTATATCCGTTGACCATTAAAAGCTAGCTCCCTCGTGTATGCATCCCTAAAAGCTAGATTTTCAATACCATGTTCAACTCAATTTGACCAGTACAGGATCTTTCCAAATACAGGCATGTGATTAAGTTTCAATATGCCTTAATCTACTAAAGCTCAAGAATACTTTAGTTTTGAAAAAAACTGCAAGTTAATTAAAGAGATTATATCATCTATGTACCAAGACTTCCACAGAATTTCAGATTAAATTTGCAAAAAAATGATTCTAGGTAAGGAGTCTTCTACAAGTTCACTATACAAACTACTATATTATTCACCAATACCAAGTTGACTATACACATGAAACCACGAAATTCACATGGATTTACATAATTGGGGAAGAGAAATCCAAGCTTAATCCAGTAGAATAAAGCTAAGCACAAAACAACACTGCAACTCACAGATTGCAAACCATTTTCCCCATCATAGAAAGGCAAGGGAACTAAATAACAATCTTTGCTGGATTAAGTATATGAAGCTTCAAATGTGACTACTGGACAAAAGACCCTGCATCCTAGTAGACATTAAGAAGATAGAAGGATAAGATCTTAAAAAACAGACCTAATCAAATGTCTAACTAAAAGATTTCTCGCCTCTAAAGTAGATAGTTCAACCTTAAATGGCAAAGTGACACCTCAGATGTTTGGTTGATTCAACTATGTTCACTACTTCATCGAGAAGTTTTACCAAGGTGAGACTGAGGATGAAACATGACAATCTGGTGACCTTGAACAATCTAATGACAACATTCAATAGGTTATGAAAGATTATATAATTTTTTACTTGGTTTTAGAATATTCCTTAAAGGTCTAGATTTGCACTACAACATGGTCATATTTTAAGTATTTATTTTGTATTGTTTTTTATGGACATAAATTAATACCTTATGCACTTCTTTGAAGTAAACACCAATAAGCAAAACATTTTGTGCGTCGACATGGAAATGTCTCACTCACCTAATACTAGAGGAATAGAAGAGAGGTGTTTTCTATGTCTAGTCATCTATGACTTGAGGACAAATGGGTTTAGGAGCATACTTCATAGAAGTTTGTGATGGACCCTATCACAAATGTTAAGGAGCAATGGAGCTTAGTGACCACATTGGCACACATGAGAGTAGCATTCAAGACATGAGAGGACATGTGGCAAGTGGTTCCAAGAGGAGTGTGTTGCACAAGGACAAATGAATAGTGAACCAGCATGGAACGAGAGGTTTTGACTAAGAAGTCACTGGACAGTGCACCATCCTGAAGAAGTGGCGTTAAGACCAAGGACGATCAAGATTGGAGGGTGTTTCACTTTTGGGTAGGATAAACCCTACTTTGATACATACACATCCTTGTGTTGAAGAGTGCTCCATGTGGGGTTGTCTTAATGGTTACTTGTATGGACTTATATCCTTGTTTTATGTTATCCTTCCTCACCTACTCTGTAATACAGGGAGTGTTGATGTATTTGTAACTTCGGAATGTATTCACTTGTATATTTTATATTGTATTTCGTTGTACCTCGATGTTCCTCCGATTGGGAAAGTCATTAATATAATAAAGTCATGTAAATTCATTAAGGTTAACCCTCCTTTGTAAGTCGATGCAATAGTCCCCAGAGTTGAGGGGTATTAGGGTTATTAGACTCTCCTAGTGAGGTCAGTCTTGGTGAGTAATTGTCAAGTGGAAAACTAGTATAAATAGAGAGTGAGACTCTCTATTTGAAACACACACTCACTCAACTGTAGCGAATGAGTGAGAGAAGAGGAGCTCGCACAAGTGAGAGAGAGAACAGCTGTCGGAGATCATCTTTGTGTTTTTGGGTTTTACTTTTGCTATTGGTGCTCATTCTATCTCTGAGGAAGTTGCGGGGTTTTCTCCTTTATGGTTTCCCCGAGGAAAATTCTTTGTCTCTTGTCTCTTGTGATTATTGTTGTGCATGTTATTCTCTCAGATAAGATCCTAGATCATATTGATTAAATGATAAAAATCCAACATGGTATCAGAGCTAACCTGAGAAGACAACACTATGCAGCTGCAGAAGCTAGGGCTTCTTACATTTTGGGTCTCTCTCCACAGATCGTCAGCAAAAGGAGGCTAGGCTAACTCTCCATTGAAGGGTGCATCTTACTGTCGAAGCAGAATTTGATTCTAGACATTTTCAGTTTTTGACTTGTCACTACTACGAGAAATTAGGGCTTTTCACATAAGAGGAATTTTTGAGTGAGCCCAGCATAGGATTGCTCTCCTCCTCAAAATCAAAATTTGGAGACCAAGATCGAAGTTTTTGGTTGGGTAAAACTCCGGGAAAGTCAAACTCTAATTTGACCCCGGACCAGAAAATCAGCGCTGCAAAAGATCAGCTCCACATCCGGTTCAGGAATCTCAAATTGGTAAGATCTAAATCTTTTGTATTTCCATTTGAGGTTCTCATTAAAATATGAATCAGAGAAGTTTCACTGTACAACTGCAATGACTACTAATAGAAATTAGGGTTTCATGTCTGAAAACCCTAAAATACTAAAACTAGTATTTTTGGTACATTCGCTATATCACAATATTGGAGAAGGATCGAGAGCCGTAACTTTTACAAGCCAAAGATAAATTCCTGATGTAGCCTGTGTAAAAGTTTCAGCCTCAGATTCGCTATATTCTGGGAGATATGATTCCTCCAAATCAAGGTTCCATCCTCTCCCAATATTCATCCCTAAACAGGACACCTTGGGAGAATTGCTATATCTCGTGCTACGAAGGTCCAAATAAAATTTTTCAAGATGTTCCAGATAGGGCACGAACTGTACTCTGTGGTAAAAGTTGCAGACCCTGAAGGTGAAACAATGACACGTGGCAGTCTATACAAGTTCGCTATTCTGAACAGTCCTAAAAAAGTTCATCTTGGGAAAACTCTCATAAGTCCAAATTGGTGAAACCAATTATGCTAAAACCTGCGGTGTTGCAAAGAGGACAGACAAGGCTACCTCAGTGCAAAGTTTCAGACACAGAGCGGTACTCTCGAATATATTGCAGAAACAAAATCAGGAATTTTTATAAAAGAAATTGGAAAACTAGGGTTTCCTGTTCCAGGAGCTTCCCTCCACTGTTTTCACAAAAGGAGTACATTGGACAGCTCGCCTTGAAGAGGCCCATCTTTCTATCCAATCAGAAGTTTGAAATTCCAAGTTTTGAAAATTAGGGTTTTTGTGACAAACCCTAGATCAGCTAGCTCCGGAACCAGGATGGACACCTCAAATCGGTAAGATCTAATTTTTTTATATTTACATTTGAGGTTCTCATTTCAAAATGACTAATCACACCAGCTTGATGACAAGCTTTGTGAAGCTGACAACTTCCAAGCATGGAAGTATAAGATCTCACTGGTTCTTGAAAAAAATAAATTGGACACCTACATAAGTGAAGAGGTTCGAGTTCCAAAGGGAGATGAGTCTAAGGCTAGAGCCAAGAGAATCATTGCAGATTCTATTAAAGATCATTTCATTCCTCATGTGTGTCATCCTTGAAGACACCAAAAGGAAGTGTTCGATGCTATGACGAAGCAATCGAAGAAGAATACGATATTGTTATAACCACCTTGAATGGCCTCACAGGATCATGGGATTCGTTCATTCGAGAAATGTGTGCAAGAAGGAATTCCGGTTATATGTCGATGACTTGTTCTTGACAGGAAAAGAGGAACTCATTAAAGTTGCAAGAATGAAACTTGTTGCCAAGTTCGAGATGAAGGACTTGGATATGATGCACTACTTTCTAGGCATGGAGGTGTGGCAGAATGTGGATGGAATCTTCCTTGGACAAGGGAAATATGCAATGGAGATCCTGAAGAGGTTCAGGATGGACTGCAAAGCCATGACCACACCTATGGCATCGAACCTGAAGCTATTGAGTGATGCTTCATCAGAGTCGGTTGATGCTACGATGTATCGTCAAATGATTGGGTCATTGATGTACCTGACACGAGACCAGACATTTGCTTTGTTGTGAACACATTGAGCCAGTTCCAGAGGGATCCAAGACATGTTCACCTTATTGCTGCAAAGCATATTTTGAGGTACATAAACGGTACAGTTGACTATGGGCTCAAATATGAAGCGAATCAAAAGATTAACCTGGAGGGTTATGTGGATTCGGATTGGGCAGGTAGTGCCATGATAGGAAAAGCACTTCGAGGTGCTGCTTCAATATGGGATCAGGTGTGATCTCTTGGTTTAGCAGGAAGCAGTCCTGCATGGCACTGAGTATAGCCGAAGCAGAGTATGTTGCAGCTTGTTCGGCTAGTTGTGAGGTAGTGTGGCTAAGGAAGCTACTATCTGATTTCTTTGATCTCCAGTTGGATGCTACTTGTATATATTGCGACAACCAAAGTTGTGTAAAGTTGTCAAAGAATTCGGTGTTCCATGACAAGTCGAAGCACATCGAGATCAAATATCACTATATCAGGGATATGCTACAGAGAGGAGCAGTGAAGCTCCAGTATCTTGCAACGGACGAGTAGATAGCTGATGTGTTGACCAAGCCGTTAGCCAGAGTGAAGTTTGAGTAATTCAAAGAGAAGCTTGGTGTTCATCAGATCGAGGTTCCTTCCAAGGGGAAGTGATGAGTTCAGAAGCCTTTCTGACATGGTGGCAAGATTGGTTCCTCCCATGGTCAGATGTAAGTGTTGTGCCTTTCTAACATGGTGGCAGGATTGGTTCCTCCCATGGTCAGATGTAAGTGATGTGCCTTTCTGACATGGTGGCAGGATTGGTTCCTCCCATGGTCAGATGTAAGTGATGTGCCTTTCTGACATGGTGGCAGGATTAGTTCCTCCCATGGTCAGATGTAAGTGTTGTGCCTTTCTGACATGGTGGCGGGATTGGTTCCTCCCGTGGTCAAATGTAAGTGTTGTGCCTTTCTAACATGGAGGCAGGATTGGTTCCTCCCATGGTCAGATGCAAGTGCTGTGCCTTTTTTACAGGGCGAGAGGATTGATTCCTCCCATGGTCAAATGTAAGTGTTGTGCCTTTCTGACATGGCGAGAGGATTGGTTCCTCCCATGGTCAGATGTAAGTGTTGTGCCCTTCTGACATGGTGAGAGGATTGGTTCCTCCCATGGTCAGATATAAGTGCTGAAGATGTGAAGACCTGCGTGGAGGCTAGGACTACATCCAGCAAGGTTGGATCTATAGAACTTCCTATGACAGGTAGAATTGAGAGATAGCACCATTTGCTCGGGATAGCAGAAGCAGTGATGATGATGATCCAGCTTTGATGATGATCCAGTAATGAATACTTGTGTCGATGAACTGTGTCAAGAGAATACCTAAGAGGGAGTGTTGATGTATTTGTAACCTCGGAATGTATTCACTTGTATATTTTATATTGTATTTCATTGTACCTCGATGTTCCTCCGATCGGAAAAGTCATTAATATAATAAAGTCATGTAAAGTCATTGAGGTTAATCCTCCTTTGTAAGTCGGGGCAATAGTCCCCACAGTTGAGGGGTATTAGGGTTATCAGACTCTCCTAGTGAGGTCGGCCCTGGTGAAAAATTGTCAAGTGGAAAACTAGTATAAATAGAGAGTGAGACTCTCTATTTGAAACACACAATCACTCAACTGTAGCAAATGAGTGAGAGAATAGGAACTCGCACAAGTGAGAGAGAGAACAGTTGTCGAAGATCATCTTTGTGTTTTTGGGTTTTACTTTTGTTATTGGTGCTCGTTCTATCTCTGAGGAAGTTGCAGGGTTTTCTCCTTTATGCTTTCCCCGAGGAAAATTCTTTGTGTCTCTTGTCTCTTGTGATAATTGCTGTGCATGTTATTCTCTCAGATAAGATCCTAGATCATATTGATTAAATGATAAAAATCTAAAAGGGAGGACAAAGCTCTTACATGAATTATCATCGTTGTACTTTATTCTGTGTATTGTTATCAAGAAGTCTTGTACGTAGCAAGGCAATAAGATTCATGAGAAAACCCCAGGAGCATGACATTAAGGTCATGGGGAAACCCTAAAAGAAGGCAAGGAGATAGAGAGACATCTTGAATGTTCTTGGAGAGATTGCTATTATGTGATGCTAGGATTTGCTCTTGTGATGTTGGGGTTTGTGCCATGCATGTATATCCTAAAAACGAACATGGTGTTGGGGAGATGGTTATTATGGTTATTATTAATCACTTGCCTAACCAATCTTTTGCAAGACAAGCCCCTTTTGGGAGAGCTCATTTCAGAGCACATTCCTTTTTGTTGTACATCTCTAATTTCCAGGTGTTGGACAGCGAAAAAATAGTCCAAGATGCAGCCAGGACCAACCACAATCCAACCCCTAGGGTGCCTACTCAACAAAGTACTTACTTGATTTCACACTTCCACTTTCTAACTTTTTGTATGCCTAACTGTTGGCCATAAGGACCAACAATAGGCACTTCTAAGGGCTTCATAGCCCATTGTAACACAGCAAGTAGGGTGGTGGTGTCAAACCCCCCCACCCCATCTCTATGTCATTCTCGTTTTTAGCATAGGTTTAATTAGATCACATTTAATTTTCACTTAAAAAAGAACTTTCATGCATGCCAATATTTCATTTTCAATCACTCATGCATGTATGTTGTAAACTATTCAATTAATTTCATCTAATAATCAATCCTAAAACATACTAATTAATTCCACATTACTTAACTCAAATCAACCCTCACTAAAGACATCATTCTGGCGCCTATAGACATCCATAGATATATCACTTGTGGCAAGTTCTATAATGGAGGGAATCTACTAGGTAGTGACCGTGTGGACCCGTCAAACTACACCCTCAATTAGTGTTAATGTTGGGCATACCCCGTCGACTCCAATCTAATCCCCTTCTCATGTAGTACCACGCTTAATATCCAGAATTGTTTCCACATACCTCGTATATATTGAAAATTTTCCTCTCCCCCTAATAAACAACAAGCAAGTCAATTTCACAATTAACTTTGCTTTCACATTGTCGTTATTAGATAACATTTCTCATTTTTGTTGGTTAAGTAATCTATTAGCATAGCTTCCAAGTACTTCCTACTCTATAATCGTATCATTTTTTGCCCAATGGTAAAGCACTGTTGTCTGTTTTATTCATGCTAAAATTTTGAATTGCTTGTTATATTGTTAGATTGTTTTCTTAGCTCATTTTATTAACTCCTAAATCGCCTTTTCCAAGGTTACCATACTTAGATTTTTATAGGATCTACCTCACTTGGCTTTTGTTTAGCAGTTGGCCTAAACAAAAGGAGTTGAGTAGTGATACTAGCACCCAACTCGTCAACTTGCCCCCAAGGCCGCTCTCAATGAGTTGACATTTTTCTCAGTCTCACGTGTGGGTCTAGGCGGCAACAGTTTCTACCTTGGTAGAAGTCATGGAAAGTGGAGCTAACATCTTGCCTGATCTTGGAGCCCAGTTCTTGTGGAAAGCAAGTCTAGGGCAAGATCATGTAGAGACTAGCTTCATGAGTCTTGAGCTTGATATGATGCCTTGCTTGGAAGAAGACTTGATTATGATGTCTTTCATGTTACACAATGATCTTCATGCTTTTGTTGATGTAAGAGTTGAGGACCTAGGGTTTGAGGACTCAAACCCTAGGATGGACATGTATTCTTGTACAAATGGATGTCAGTGCTAGAGTTGTCTTGTCATGTACTTGTGTCATGAAACATGGTTATAGTTTTTAAACCCTAAGGAAGACAACAGTTTAATGTGGAGATCCTATGTGATATAAGCTTGTTGAATGTGCCAAAGAGGACTTGTAGATGTTGACCTTAGCATGTCTGGGATCTTTGGCGGAGAGCCCAGCTTAAATTGGGAGAGATTCCTTGAGTTGGTGGCCAGAATTTTCTTATGGTTTCCCTAGCTTGGTTTTGGAGAGTGTACCAGCTTTGTTGTGCTTCCTCCTTCATTTAAGTTTCCAGCTGTCCAACTGTGGTGTACTTGCAGATTTGATTTTCAATTTATGCTATTTTCTTGATTGAGTAGGTTTCATCCCTCGTTCATCTTGATTTGACATTACATATAGCTGAGATGGTTAAGTCATTTAACACATCAGAAAGATTAAGGAGTGTATTTGCTGCTGTTATAATCTGCTGTGATAAGACATCTTACATCTGTTACAGGCCTTGAAAATTCTGCCATAAGGGTTGTAGGCTTGTAGCATTGTGGTATTGAAATATACTCATATGGAATTTATTCCCTTGGGCTGCCAAATGAAACAATGTTGAAGGGAAATTAAATATTGCTGCCATAAATCAATATTTCAGATCAGCCCTAAGACTGAGAGTTCCCTAAGACTGAGAGTTCACAGGGATTAAATCCACGAAACATTAAGTAAATAACGTGGAATTTCAGAATCGCATTAATTGGCCAATTCTTGAAATTTCTACATGGTATCAAAGTTGATTCGAAGTCTCTGGATATTTCAGTTGTTGTACCTGAGAGTGATTGTTGGTGATGAAACCCTAGTATGCTTGAGAAGAGCCCTTGCAGCCGTAAGAAGTTTGATAAAACCTTAGTTGCTCTTGTGATGAGTTATGTTTTCACCTGCAGTAGGTGGTAGATCTAATACATGGATGGTTGTTATGTGGGCGAGTGACAGATTTGTTTTAGTGGGATGTTAGCACTAGAAGATGCACTCCAACTGCAAGGAGGGCATGCAGTTTGATTGTGTGTAGATCGAATAGACCAGATGAGAAAGAGGAAGAGGTAAAATTCATTAGGTATGGAGTCCTTTACTAACGTTAGATGAATCCGAGGCAATCAAACTAAATATCAGTCAGAGGTAGTTGACATGAAAGATTGAAGAACAAGGAAATCAGCATGAAACACAAGGAGAACTATACTAGAAGAATATTGCACTTTCATGAAATAGATTGTCCACTAAA
The DNA here is from genome assembly GCA_001517045.1 of Pseudotsuga menziesii. Lineage (NCBI taxonomy): Eukaryota > Viridiplantae > Streptophyta > Pinopsida > Pinales > Pinaceae > Pseudotsuga > Pseudotsuga menziesii. The sequence goes on from LPNX010548792.1 coordinate 293,178, forward strand.
CAGATACACTTCCTGGATAATGAATGAAGAAAACTTGAACAAAACACCTGAGTAAAAAGCAATCACAGCCAACACTTTACTGCTCAACAATCTATCACTCACGGACAGCTATTGATACTCAATATGTGTAATTCATTCAAGTAAGAAGAAGAGTAAACATAAAGAGAATAATGAATGATAATAGAACTCTCAAGAACCTCTGATAACATAACATTACAAAGGCAAATGCCCCAAGCTTCAACGAAAATATACACTCTGCCCCCAGCACATTCTCTCGGGCCTAAGAGATGAACCCCTATTATGTTACACATGATCCAATTTACAGAAAAATATATTCCCCTGTAGTTACAGGTTATTTGGCATAAAATTTAAACAATAAACTAAAAATGGAAGAAATCTTTAAGTAGTTGCAAGAAATATGGAACTGCTAGAGCTGTTGCCTTTAAATCTGGAATTGACCTCTCGGGTATCCAATTTGCTCCCCTATTGCCAAGTGTTGAGCAAAATACCCTGCCACTTATTAATTTCTGTGTTGAATATAATTCATACCGAATGCTGGACTTGTCACCGAAACTGTTGGATAAAAATCTGGAAATGATCCTCGAATCCTTTTGCTTGAAATTTGGAGAGATCTTGATTTGAAGAGATTTTGGCTTATTTTCATGGGTACTCTGCCCCCAAATTTTTTATGCATGATTTCTGAAAAATGAATTAGACCCCTTAAAATCTGTAATTTAATATTTTCCCTCCTAATCCAAGATGTTTGTCAAGAAGGATAATAAACCAATCTTCCATCTAGTTGATACGAACTGATAATAATAAAGTGGGAAATTTGCTATCTAAAGCATTGGTGATAAAATTAACAACATTCGCCAGAATTCAAGCTTCATCACACATTTTTCACATATGTAGAATGTTTGAGCCTTTCTTTTTCTACGCCTGACCCAATCAAAACGAAGGCTGCAATTGTAAAAGTTATAGAAGACTTTGGCTCGTTAACACACTTCTTCAGCCTTAATCATTTGGTCTCGGGAGCACCTCCATCAACACTCGACACCCGCACACAAATAAAAGTTGTAGCTCACTGGACAGCACAAAATCTCAACTGTTGATAGGAAAAATTGTGTACTAGCCTATTCGATTACAACAACTGCCGGAAGAAACCTTTGAAGAAACCATCACATTTAGTTATTCTGCGAGCTCCTTGGTAGAGCTTTGTTCAAAAACCATCATACTTATGCTTGAAAAGGATAGCAATATGAACATATGCAGTGAGGACAGCTTCGACAGCTGTATGGCTAAGAACCTTTTTTTTTAATCTCATTTGTGAAATCTTTTGACAATTAGAGAAATATTTGACATATGGCTTGGTCAACTGTGTAATGAGAACTTGATGATCGAACCCATGCAAAATCGATCAACCCCAGTTCACCGTAGTCCTCCATCTGCTTCTCATAATAAGATTATGAATGTTTGTAATGAAAAGAAGAATTTAGATTTGTGCAGCATGAGTTATCCCCTTTATCTGAGAACGGATCCACTTGCTGGCACATTGCTGCTCCATTGTGTCTCCCTTGACATCCGACACTGTATCCAGTGGCACGGTGGAGCATTCTTCAGCAATTTCCTTGACACCTGGATGCACACTTTTAATGCTCGAGCTCTCAATACTTGTGCACATTGATGCGTTTGACATTTAAATGAGAACTCTTCTGAATTGGCTGACAGTGTTCCTCTTATATTCTTCATATACCGTAAGCCCTAAACAGTAATCAATGTATAGGGCAAAGATTTGGCGACTCTCCCATAAGCACTTGCCACTTGAAGTTTAAATCGAGCAATGATGAATGTTGCGTTGACCTGTACATACAGATGCTCAAAAGCGCTCTCATGTAACTCGGATTCTGGCTAGGGCTTCATCTTGGCTTGGCATTTTTATAATTTAATGCAGGGGGTATTTCCCACATACATAAGAAGTGAATTGCACCCACACTTCATATGGATGAGCGCCCAGAAATTTGCTTGACGCATAGTGCATGAAGAAATTAGGGTCTCTGCTTGGTGCTCGGGCTGTCATGTGCTGACTGTGGTGTTTGATGGCCATGTTGTCGATGACTCAATAACCAAAAACCCAAATATTTTTTGATAAACAAAACAATATTATATTTTTAACCTCATGCCTTTAATAGTGCTCTTCCTTGTGACTTGGCAGATGATGTCTTATATCTTGGGTCGACCCTAGATGGTGCTGCCTTAACTTGGAACTAGGGCTAGAAGCCCAATACATTTTTGCAAAGTATGATGTTCTATCATGATGGAGTATCCTTTCAGCTTTGTGGATCCATCAAAGTTATAGGTTGCAAATTCAGAGGGAGTTAATTGGTGTTACAAAAAACATTTTCCTCATAAAGAGAAAGTGTTATCTTTTGGAGTTACTCCAAAAGTGCTTCACCTGCTATGAGAGTGTTTGGTCTCCTTCCCCCTTGGCAATGCTTCATGGACGATGGATGGATCAATTGGGTGGTCTATTGGCCTATTGGTGATGCTTCATGGGCATCTAAATGGGTCCATTCAAGTGGATGCTTGACCTTGGTTAGAGTGCACGAATAGTGCCATTGACTAGGAGGTCGTTACACTAATCGACATGATGACTAAACCATTATGTGCACACAATGGAGGAATCGAACACTCAATTAGGGAAGTGCATACCTAGGAGGAGGAGAGGTAGGCACTTTGCAAGGGCACTTAGCCCTAAGAGCTTAGGCCCCCGTGATGTACATCTAGGAGGTTGGACACTTGACTTAAGGATGCTTGGTTTTAGGAGCAAAGTTCATAGAGGTTAAAGATAGACCCTAACACATGTTGAGAAGGAGAATTGGAGCTTAGTGACCACATTGGCACACATGAGAGTAGCATTGGACATATGAGAGGACATGTAGCAAGCAGTTAAGGGAGGAAAACCTTGCATGAGGACAACTGGATAACAAACAATCATGGAAGAGTGAGTGTTGGACTAACTGCTTGTTACAGAGCACACCATCTTCAAGGCAGGCCATTAAGCCCAAGGAGTGTCATGCTTTCAAACCATTTCACTTTCAAGGTATGATAAACCTTCGCTTAACAGATGTACATCCTTAAATTGTAAAGCGCTCCTTGCAAGATTGCATTGTTGGTTACTTGTATGGACTTGTGTCCTTGTTATATGTTAGCATGTCTCACCTACTCTATATAAAAAGGGAGGAGAGAGATGTTATATTCATTATAATTTATCATCATTGTACTATATTCTTTATATTCTCTTGGCAAAATCGTGTACAGAGAAAGACGCTAGGATTATTGAGTAAACCCTAGAAGCATGACATTAGGGTTTATGAGAAAACCCTACAAGAAGTCCTGGGGGTGGGGGGGGGCAAAAAGAGAGATGTTTTGAATGTTCTTGGAGATATTGCTCGTGTGATGCGTTTGTGTTATGCATATATAAGATAAGATAAGTTTACTAATGTCCAACTTATGACCACTAAGTCGATCAATGACACTACCAAATAAAATGATGTCAATACAAAGCAAGAACCCCAAGATAACTCACATAAAAAGTAAATTATTGATCTAAGCTAAAGCATGAGAACTAAACTCTAGAAAGACAAAGCAAACCTAAAAGAAGGATGAACAATGTTCCTAGATCCAAAATCTAGAGTGCCCATAAAGCCAATGTATCAAGGTTTAATAGAGATAGCTCTCCTGACATCTGAGACCGAGTGGGAAAACCTTATAATAAAACTCTCCAAAGCATGCCCTAGAGGAGGATTTGGGCCACGTATAATTTATGGTGCTAATTGGAAGAGGTTAATTGTCGCTTCTTGACTACTAGGATGGGATCTAGACCAACAATGTTTTTGAGGCCTCTGAGATGCGGGGATATTCCCACGAGCCTAAACTAATCTAGACTCCCAACCAAAGTCATTATTCTTCTACCTATTCTTTTGCAGATGGGGCATCGTAAAAAGGGAAGTGATCATTCAAATGGAGACCATTCTAGGACATATATAAGAATGAAGGATGAATGCCTCCTACTTGTATAAATCCAAGCATCTCCCATCAAGGTACCTAATAAGATTGGAGAGGCTTTGAAACTCCCTGAATAGGAAATGGTTCTACCCTCGAATCTCGTAGTAATGGGGTAGAGAAGATGAAGTGCACCTCAATCTCAACCTCTCAAAGATGAAACAACTAACAAATCCTCTCTAACCAATCAAGTTGTTCTTTCACCTCCACTAGAACTCTATAAAATCCCACTCTGAAATGGCCATGAGAAATACGAAGAGCATCTGTCCAACAACATGTGTACGGAGGCTAGACAATGTGTCCTTCTCTCAACTCTATAAAATGCTCAACATAGAAAGCCATCTTCGAGCATAACCCAATTGTCAAAAATACATAAGGAGTTTGTACGAATTGCCTACAAATGTCGTCTCAAATGATCTTATTTAACTCTTTCCTATTAAGTTAGAGGCAATACTAAAGTCCACTAAAATACCCACAAACACTAGAAGATCTTAGACACTCGCAAGCTAACACCCTACGCATCCCAAGTGGCTTGTTAAACCAATGAACTACGTCAAATTATAGCTAGTAGGTAAGAGTCAACCTAGCAATCCATTGAAATACACACTTACTCTAGAAGATCTTAGACCCTCGCAAGCCAATACCAAGCAAAACACAAGGGACTCGCTAAATCAATGGACTCAAATGAATAGCAGGCCACATACAAATTCCAATCTCAACCCTTTGTTTAGTCAACCAAACTCTAAACCCAATGTAGAAATGAAACAAGGTTGAACACAATCTTAAATTTGGTGGATCAAGCCCCACACTCTACAAGGTTGATGGGCATAGGGACTGCCTAATTGCATTGACAATGTGTTGAAAGAGAAGGATCCACACTCTGTCAAGGCCCAATCAAACCCTAGTAAACAAAGTCGACGTCCACGATAGACTTCTTGGATGTAATGTTCGAAAAATGGTGACAAAAACACCATCTCACAATAAGGGATAAGGGCTTGTAGCCCTTATGACCCAACGCTAAAGAGCATACCTCAAACTGAAAAGAGGGCCTAAGAATTGCAACCCCAAATAAGTATAAGTGTTAGTAATCTTGATCTCCCCAAGTAAGTATAGGTGTTGGTAATCTTGACCTCCTCTCCTCTGAAAAAAATGATAATCCACTAGAACCTACTTCGATCCATTGAAGATCATGACCTTGGTTTTACTTGCGCTAACTATTAACTGTCAAAGTTCATAAAATAGGGCTAAAGCACCTCGTTGTCTCTGCCAGTGTTGCAGGAACCGGACCGGAACTAGAAAAATCAATTGGTCAGCCAAAATCGAAAAACCAATCGGTCGCTGTGTTGGGTGGGCACGCTCTTCCAACAACAACACCCCCATTCTCCATGATATTACTAAATCTTTTGTTCAAGTCCTTTTTGTTACATTTTGTAGAAGTAACAAAAAGTAAGATGTCTTGGGTTCAAGTCCTTGTTGTTACTTTTTGTAAAAGTCCATGTAACATTAAGTTGTAAAGTAACTATATTGCAAAAAAGCTTCCCACGTGTTATAAAGTAACTTATTTTGAAGCAACTTATTTGTAAAAGTGAGCTTACAAGCAAAGTTAGTTGGCGTGGTGGATTCTTTACTACATTTTTTGGTACCATCACCTTGTGGATTAACCTTTGCCTGCCCCTGGCTCTTTGGCTCTTGTTTTTATGCACTTCTTCAAAAGGGCATAATTTTGGCATTTGGAGTATGTTTCCAATGTCATTTTTTAACTACCTAATTTTTCGAGATCTTCTAGACCATCAATTTTTTTTATTTAGAAGTCATATTTCTTGCATATTACAATATGGCCACTCCATGTGATATTTTGCTTACCAATACCAACTACTTCTCATAGAAAGCTCGCATGGTGGATGTCCAATGAAGTAGGGGACTTTAGCGGATTACCTTGGGAAACAAAACAAAACCTACTAATGATGATAACAAAATAAAATCAACCAATAAATGTGATGAAAGCTCACAAATTAATCAAGATGTCAATTTCCAATGAGTTACGATTCCACCTTCAAGGAATTCATGAACCAGATAAGGCTTGGAATAAATTGGAAACTATGTTTAATAAAAACAAAGAGATTCGAGGTCACTAGCTTGAAAATTAGTTGGTTGCTTTAAATCCAAGTGACTTTTCTTGCATTCAATACTATCTATCTCAATCCAAAACCCTTAAAACCTTAGTTGAATAATGCAAAATACTTAAGCCAAAAAAACAATGTATTTATGCTATTCTTTCCAAGCTTGGTCCTTCCTATTCTATTTTTGTATCTAACTTTTACTCCATGAAAGAATCTCTAAGGCCTCACTATGGTATCTAACTTTTACTCCATGAAAGAATCTCTAAGGCCTCACTATGGAGAACCCACTCTTAAATATTTTTGTGATCCCTTGCTTCGAGAGCAAGATAACCTTGTACATCTTGGAGTATTCAACAATGTCAATAAATCTAGCAAAGCCTTAGCAGCACAACAGAAGAACAAACCCAAGGATCCCATGAAGCAACATCCTCACAATAATAAACAAAACAAGGGTCACAAACCCCCACAACCAACTCATCCTTCCAATGGTGACAAGGTAGCCAAATCAAAAGATAAGAAGACTAAGTGCCATTGCAATTTTCGCAAGAAAAATGGAAATTGCAAGAAAGTGTTTCAAGAAGATAACAGCCTAGGAAGCATCAATAAAGAAGCACAACATCAACCTTTAATCGTCTTCTAACTGTACAACTCAAGGACATGCACTGTGCGCTTCTGGTTTTTCCTTCAATGCATTTTCTTCCTCTTCTTCTAATGAGTGGCTTATTGATTCTAGAGCATCTTATCATATGGCCACGGATAAAGCCATATTTTCTACTCAAAATGAATGTAACACCAAACAAATATTTGTTGGTGATGATAAATCTCTTAATGGTGTAGAATCTAGAATGGTTCAGGTAGAAGATGGTCAATTCAATGATATATTATGTGTTCCAAGAATTTCATGCAATTTGTTGTCAATAACTCATTCTAGTGAAGGTAAGATTGTAACATTTACACCTCACCAAGTTGTAATCAAGGATTTCAAAGATCCTAAGCATATCCTAGCCTAAGTCACCTAATACGAGGACACTGGACACGAAGTAAACGAAAATAGGAGTGTCCAATACGAACACGATGACCCCCCGGAATTAGTACACAAAGAACACGTTTTATATATATATATATATATATATATATATATATAAACATTTAGATCCAAACTTTTTTAGAAACTAGAACATTTACAAATATTCAATAGAAATTACTAATTAGAATCAATACACAATACACATTCTATCATTCACAAATCACAATGAGACACAAAGATGAGATAGCACAAGGTGTCGAAACCATATTTCTCATTAAGTCATCAAAATCGAAATGTATTACATAGATGTCAAAATCCCAATGGCCACTAGTAGTGGTAAACATTAAATACAAAAAGGGATAGATCATAGATGAGATCAAGATGGAAGAAACTCATATGTTAATCCTCCATGCCTGAATCAACAAACTCATCACTGCCCTCACCCTCATCTTCCTCCTCCTTCTCCTCCTCCTCTCTGCCCATCTAACGATTTGCATCTGTTGGTGTGGAGGATGACCCTTCTGTAGGAGTACCATCATCAAAAGTGATCGGCTCTAGCACTGGATCATTAAGATCCATGTTGGCTAATGCCAACTCAAAACTGTTTTCCAAACCCATATCATTAGGAAAGGCATCCCACATCTTTGTATTTTGCTTCACCAAGTCCTCCCTCTTCCTATAAATCAGACGAAGGTTGGAGTGCACATACACCTTCATCTCTCCCCTGGACTGCTCAAGCCTACTCTTCTTCAAACTGTACAAGTTCCCATATGTGCTCCAATTCCTCTCACAAAAACAAGATGAAGTAACTTGAGAGATGACCCTCAAGGCTATCTTCTGTAGAATAGGGCATGTTGCCCCATGATTTGACCACCAGACATAGGGTTTCTTAACCCCCATGTCTCTAAGCACCTCATAGCCTCTAAATCTCCTAATGGCAATGAAAAATTCTACAAAGCTCTCCTCCATCTCTTCAAGCATGTCTCTATCTTGAAGTAGTCATCTAAATGCTATCTTCCTCCCATATAAAATCTCTCCATCGATGTGAGGAGGGACTCTGCGTGAGGATCCCGATCCACCATTGAGCCAGTCATGACCATAAAACTTGGGGTTCAGTGAGTGGGCCAAGCATTGAAAAGGTGTGCAATTCTTATCCCACATGGAGATAAGAATATCCTGTATGGTGCACTATAAGTTCTTTGTCGATGTCTCATACTAGGCACGCTCATTCTCCATAACAATGGTCCTCATGGACTCAAGCATGGAATCCCACCCCTCATAAACATCTCTACTAAGATGGGTTGGTCCGTGTCTGCAAACTACAACAAATAAATGACCAGGTCCATGATCTTAATGGTAAGATCTACCCTCTCCCACCAACCATCATCTAGCACTATGTTCTTTCCCATTTTTGAAGCAAGCTGATCCGTTTTTCTCCAAAAGGACCAACCTCTGAAATAACCATGGACCCAAGAATGGTTTTGACCTCCTTCAACCTCTTGAGCATGATGAATGAGGAAGCAAACCAAATATCTGCAATCTTCAACAATTAAAGATGTGTGTACTCTTTGTAGATTGTGAGGGCTTTGGTGTGGTTTTGTACAAAGTTACGGATATGGCATGCATCCTCAATAAGTTTGTCAATCCATGTCACAACTGAAGCAATAGATTTCAGTACTAAAATTCAAAGAATGGGCAGTGCAAAGTGTCCAAAATACCTGTAAGATCAACAAAAGCAAGTATAAATGAGTCTAAACTCTAGACTCTACAAGGCTACATTGTACAACTAACAACTCAAATGAAAATCTATAAATTGACCTTTCCCCTAGGCCCTAGATGAATCTTGTGCTAAATTCAAATTAGGAGCAAATTTGCAATGCAAGGTATCCAAACTGAAAATTTAGCTTCCACAATCATGCCAACAACCTTGCAAACAGGTGCATTGTCCGTGATGATTTGTACACAAGAATCAACACCTACGTCTTCAATGACTTTGATGAGCAACTCGCCCATATACTATGCATCCTTGTATTTCTGAAGAGCATCCACCGCGTTCAAGAACACCGGTCCATTTTGGAAAGCCTCCATGAAATTGATGAGTGGATGGCGTGCTGCATCTGTCCATCCATCAGAAACAATACTAACAGCGACTTAGCGCCATTTTGATATAATTGGATCAAGAATTTTATCCACCTCCTTTTCCTTAACCAACAATGTGGTTCTAAGCTTCTCTAAACTAGGAGGCACATAACCAATTGGAGCTCATTCAATTAGACTTCGACACGTCTCAATGAACAATGGTGATCGAGCAACACTGAATGAAATGGAGTTGAGGTAGAAAAATAATGCAATGGTAAGGTCCACGTCTTCTCTCGCCTCTTGTTGGAAAATCATGTCCATTGGACCACTTGTAGTTGGCCTCTTTCTTGTTGGATAAGTACAACCTCACTCCCATATCAGCTAGGTCGAGGCCTAGTGCTAAAGGGTTTCCTCGAGAATGAAAGAGGGTCCTCATTCAGTTGTGTCTTCCTTGCTATTGCCACCTTCCCTTGGCCAACATAATCCTCTATTTCCATCTCCCTCCTTTAGGTGTTACTCACTGCTTAACATGAAGAAATCCCACAAGGAAGGGCCAATAAATAGCCCTTACCCTAGAAATATGTGCTCTTGAACTCATGCTTGCAGAAATTCCAAATCCAACTCACATTTCCTCCCCCACCAAGCTTTGTTCTAGGCACTTCTTTCCTTGTCACATTCTTCCACAAAGGGTATTTACTATCTTGGGCTTGCTGTCCTACTAAAACATGGCTAAATTGAGCATGAGCTCCACTAGAAGCAATTGGAGCACTAGCATGAGTAGAAGAGGATGTGCTTGAAGGAGGAAGAGGAGGAGAGGCACTAGATGGGGAATTTCTCCCTTTCCTTTGCCATTTAGTTGTTTCCTTGGTTGATTAAGGCATTCTTCTTCTTGCTTGATGGTGAACTTGAATCCTCTCAACAAAATCCTCCCTCAAATACACTTGGAAACCCTTGCAAATACTTCAAATCTTCTTTCAGCTGCGAAAAAACACTAACCTCTCCCTTCACTTGCAAATGAAAATATGAATGAGAAAAATCGCGTAGTTGACAGTGTATTTTTTCGGGTTTTCGTGTCCTTGAATCGAAACGCGTAGTTGACAGTGTCAAGACACGATGTCAACACGTGCCCAACACGTGTTTTTTGTGCATGGATTCCAAGAGACGAAAAAACATGTGTCGGGCATGTGTTGACACCATGTTCGTGTCCAACACCGCCCCACGGAATGCAAGAGGGGATATGGACGTGTACAGTGACTGAGGTCCTAGCTAATTCAACAACTTTGGATCATCACCTTTTCCCTCAGTTTTTGTTGCTCATTGCAATGACTAGAGCAAACTTTGGCATGAGCGAATTGGTTATTTAAACTTTCGCTTATTTAATCTTTACGTAAAGTGTGTTTCTTTAGTATGCATTTGTACATATGTAATCCAACAGTCACGATATGTTCTAGACGTGATCTATCGGTCCATTCTCACCTCAATCTTAACATCCATTGATATGTGGCTTGACACTCATTTGGTCCATGATCTCTATTTTAGGAGCATGGAGAGTCATTTGCTCAATGATCAGTTGTGAGAAACTCAATGTAACATTTATTTTCATTTGCATAATATATTGCCTCCAGTAGCTATTTGGCTAGGGTCGTGGAATGTTTCCATCTTTGAGAGTTTTGACCACATAAAAACATTGGTGTGTTGATGTATGATATGTTTGTGTTAACAGATTCTGAAGGTGTTCTATCTTCTGGAAATAACATGTGTTAGTCAAACATGAAGTGAATAATAAAGACTTTAGCAACAATATGCATTGGATTCAACGAAAACACAGATATCTTGCCAGAGGGGCTATGGTAGTCTCCCGTGATTATTTTGAATGAAGAACTTTGTAGATGATACCCATCAATAGCTCAAACTCCTTCATTCATCGATTTGTCAAGGAATCCCATGTCCTTCAGTTGGACATTTGCCTTGACTTCCAAACTTATAATATAAATACACAAAAGGGCACAACTAAATGCTCTAAATAAACTAGTTGGATAGGTTGTTCAAAGAATGTGCAACTGGTGATTGTGAGACAAGGTCCCCTACTTCAATCATGGAATTGCCATTTCACTTGGAACTAAATATTTCTTGGTGAAATATAGAGAGAACCCAAGGTTTCTCCTTCTCATTATCATATTTGAAATCTAGTCTAGGATTTTTCAATGGACTAAACTCTTTATTAGACTCTTCTCATTGCTTGGAGTGAATGTTTTCAAAATAACGCTACTTTCATTGAGCATTATCAAATCCCCTTGAGACTTTTTTCCCACACGCCCCCTCCAAAAAATGAGGGGCTCCGACAGACCCCGACTGCCCTCGACTTTTTAAATTTGTTTACTTAAAAAAGAAATGGTTCGTCTTAAATTTTAGGCTTTTACACTAAATGGTCATTTTAAAACGAAATAGAAACAAATAAAAAGAAACAAACAACGATATGATATGCTTGGCTATAACGATTANCCCACGTCCCAGAAACTTGGTGGAACACTGATTAAAATGGATTAGAATATTATGTGTACAAGACATTCTATGCTAGGGTATTCATAAAGTAAATAGTAAAATATATAAATTTACTTTCTTTTATTTAATATATAAAAAGTCAAAAAAGATTTACATTTATTATTGATTAGTGGTAATTGCAATTTAGTGTAGGAACGAGTGAATACTCTAGCACGAGCGATAGATAAAGATCAATGCATTAACTTGACAATGTAGCGCTATACTTTTACTGCAACTTAGTTTTCTAGAGAAAAAAAAATTGAGTCAACCATGTATATGTATGGTCAAGAGGAAATAGGAATGTCATTAACAACACTCCAAGGAGAAGATCCCACGTTTTCAAAGATGCACAAATAAACTAGAAAGCGATAAAGATGGAATGATCTCACCGACGATGATGGGTGGGTCAGATATATAATTAATTCAAGAACTACTCATAAAAAAGCTTTATGACATTGTCACTTAGATTTGTTTTGTCTTTAGTATTCCATACATTCACTCCTAAGATGCAAAATGCTTTAGGTGCATCCTCACATCTCCTTCTTCTCTTCCCTGAAAATTTTAGTTTTGATTGGTGATGATCATGAAAGCGTGGAAGCTCCCAAAGAAGGAAACACACAAGAAAATGTCCCCAAGTTACCGTAAAATTCCCAGTATTCCCAACCATTCGAAACTGTTCCTGCTGGATTTTGAAAGTTCCCTAGAACATCGAAACTTCGGGAACGAATTTCCTAAAGGTTGGGAGTGACTCGCGTGCTACATAGTTTAACAACAAAAGGCACTTGGATGTAGAAGATTCTAGGTCTTGTTTGGTAAATCCAATTTGAGGGATCCGATTCCCTAGACTGATGGCATGATCAATAATCAATATAATGTCTTGACTTTCTCTAAGATACCAACTATCTTGATCTACTCACTTGCAAAAGACAATGACGTGATTACCTTCTAAGTTTCAAGGTTTTAATGGCATTTCAATCAACCAACATCAATGAAAAAGGGGGAGATCGTTGACTAAATTGTCATCGATGCCAACAGGTGTGTCTTGGTGCCCCCTTAAAGAGCCCTTCAAGGTTATAAGTCTGTCAATGTCAAAGGAGACCTTTTGACCTTTTGTCCAAGCCCAAGTCTGAAGCCCTTGAATCCCTTTGGACAATGGCAAAAGCCCTATACACCCTTTAGTGTGTCTAAGTTCCCTAACTAATTTCTATGGTTCCCCAGTTGTTTCTTTGGTTCCCCAGGCCTTCAACCTATTCCCTAATACCCTAGAAAGTGTCCTTGGTGGGTTGAACAAGTTGCAATACGCCAAATGACCCATTCATTAGTCATTTATATTTTAATAAGGTCATGGTACCCTAGGGGAAGTCTAGGCACTCCCACACCTGATGGTCTCAAAGTCCTTGTACCATTGAAGGAATGGCAAAAGTAATATGGGTCATTTGTGTGTTGGTACCCTCAAGATGGTTAAATTATTTAAGGAAGTCCTTGAACCCACACATCTTGATGGTCATGATAATGGGGTTCTTGGTGAAGCACACCCTCACTTTTGGTAATGTTGATAACCTAACATCAAACCCTAAACTTACAACAAGGAACAAGACCATTAACAAATAAAAAATATTAATAAAGTTGAAGTGTTAAAACAATTTTTAAATTTAATAAAATGTCATTTGACCCTCTCTTAAAGACTAGGCACCCACACACACATGGTGTTATAATAACTCGTGTCTTTATGATTAACAATCTATAACATATTGCAAACCTTGCTTAGGTCGGCCCCATTAAGTGTCAAGTTTTAAAACATTTTTTAAATAAATAAAACGTTTTAGTCCTCTCCTTGAAGTCGGCCCTATCCTCCTCCTCAACGCCTTGTTAGGTGTATTTATACACCAAAACGTTTGCCATTACTATAAACCAACGAATATCACAACTTGTAGTGAGGACTAAGGTTTTTCGGTTGAAATACATAGCAGCAGCAAAGGAGAGGGACCTGAGTCTTCCACAGTGGTATGTACAATGATGTGTGAACAATGATGTACAATGTATACAGCGGTATGTACAGTGATGTGTGAACAGTGATGTACAATGAATACAATGGTATATTGATGTGTGAAGTAAGTCCATTATATGCCATAAATGATGATGCATTCCTATGTGTGAGAATTGATTCACGGTAAGATCTAGGAGCCAAGGGGATTCTCACAATTTGATATTACACACAACTATGCACAAATACAGCAGAAAGAGTGAAATTATCATACACAAATGTAGTCAATAACAAATATTATTATGACTGTCCAACATGTAAATATGTTTGGATCAGGTTTATATTACATTAGGGAGAAATTGTTAGACTTAGGAGGCCATCTGGATGCATACAAGTGTCAGACTGTGATTTGACCTCAAAACCCCCGTAGGTGGACCAATGAGCTCAATAACCATCCCAAAGGTCACAAATGCAAGTGTGAACATGGATGTAGCATGCTGGAACATAAATGAAGGTAGGCTATGCGTGGTTGAGCACATGGGTGAGTGGGAGTGGCTCTAGGAGACAATAAATGCCCAAGGAAGGCCAAAAACCACCACAAACATGCACTAGCGCCTATGGTCAAACAAATTCCCTAATTAAGGGATGGGGAGCGCACCAAGAATGATTCGTCATCAATAAGGGCATATGGACTGTCAGAATGATCAAAGTAGAGTGCCTCGACTGTCCCAATGATCAAGGTGGAGCACCTCAACTGTCAATAAATGATCAACATAGCCTAAGTTTTGGACCATATGACATAGCATAAGGCTAATGAAAAGTATCCTAGGTGTATGATCATGGTACAAAGGTGGATTAGTGCTCTAACACTATGCACTCCTATACACTATGATGTAGACAGCGCCATGTGGGCATTGTCTACGCTCTTACCTGCATATAGCATAGGTTTGTTTGTTTTCATTGCTTGCTTGTTCTGTTTTATCATATATTTGTGATGATCAAAAACATCGTTGGGTTTTTGCAAGAAGATATTGTGAATTCAAGTATGCCAAGGAGGCTAACCCTCTATTTTTGTTGTTTGTTATTTATTTTATTCCTCTTCCAAAGTCCAAGAGCATTGCTAACATTAGATCCAAGCTAGTTAAGAGTGCTTACCTACCTAGGAGGTCAATTCACCCTTATCTATCTCTAATTGCTTGCACACCAACAAGACAGCGGATATTAACCCAATTATTCTTGTTCGTTGTTACATTTGGGTTAATTAGTGAAAAATAACGATTGATTTCTGATCTTGCATTTTTCATTTTCAGATTTGCTCTTAGGATAATTAGGCTAGATAGATCACCAAAGAAAAAAGCACTACTAAACATAGTTTATAATCAAAACTTTCATTTGATATTTATAGGTTCTATGTCGTCTCTTTCCTTGTTACACTAATAAACAAGATAAAAAAATTAGTCACCAAACATCCATAGATAACATAATTTCCCTAATTTTGCCCAAAAAGTTAAAACCGAGTGGCAACTTCTAGCTGCCTAAACTAATCATCCTAGTGAGGCTAGTATTTTTTGGTAGAGAGATCTTTTGTTTCCCTAGGGTTTCCCTTTACCACTTACCTAACCCTCCCCTAGGGAAGTTGGCCTCTTAGGCTAGAACGTAGTCTTCCTTTATCTTCCATATAGGTTAAATTTACCTATTTCTTCCTTAGTTTGTCCAGCATACCTACAAGGGATAATAAAGACGACACAAAAATAGCTCAACCTAATGAAAGAGAGACTAAGAAAGCTTCTACAACAGAGATAAAGTGACAATGGGACATTTTTACCAATGGACAGCGAGGCAAATGTAAATGAAATGATGAGGGGCAAGATAATGCTAGTGATCAGCAACTAATTTATATTGGATAACATAATTAATGCAACAACTTGGGACAAGTTTTTACCTCTACTTTGTGCATCTTGCTCCTGCTTTATACCCTAGTTGTTGTGTCTTTGTTTTGCCTACTATAAATGTAATCTTTAAGGCATCCTCAAGAAGTATAAATCGTTGACCTGAAATAGGACGTACCCCTCTATTCTGCGTTTTAATAATACGTTCCATTCTTTGGAAAAAGCTAGTATTGTATTATCTAGATGTAGCCTTAAAATTCATAGATATTTTATTATTTTTCAAATCAATTACCTGTTGTCTTGAGTGAGTGTGAACAGCCAATATGAATTAGGATTTGTTATCATGCCATGTACTTTTAGACTTTTGTTTGGAGGCCGGGTGGGGGCGCAGACCAATGATCAAGCACTTCCATTCAACTAAGATATCAACACAGGGATACCATTCCATCAAATTCACCCAGGACTTGCACATGTTCCCAACAACTCATGTCTATGTGAGAATTAAACCTTGGTGGGTGACATGGCATGCTATCAACTTCACTGTTGAACCACAACCCATTGACAATATAAGATATTTTAATGTTTAAAAGCATATAATAACCAATTTGGGAATACCTCTACAAATCATGGTTGACATGCATAACAGAAATTGGGTATGATAGAAACCAGGTTGGACTATTCTAGACAGCTACAATTGGGAGATATATACCAGTCAACTGGCAATAAGTCACCTAAATTGGGAGTTCATCTAGGTAGCCTAGATCTATCTAGTTGGCCTTTTTTGTCGATTGGATTGACAAGTTCATCCTATAAAGGAAGCTCCTTGATGTAATTTTGTCCTAAAGCCTATCAAAAGACCAATCTCAATGCAGTGGGACCACTTGGAAGAGAAACACAGATATACATATTGATAATTGTAGTGGTTGTAAACACCTTAACAAGGAATTGTGGATCCTAACTACAGCCACAACAAGGGAATAGTAGTACATCCATACCTAACCAGGTAGCCCCAGAAACAGCACTTTTGACCAGACTCGATCAAAACAAATGAGTCTAACCAAACTCAGATGGGTCTAACTGAGACAGGCAGCCATTTCCCTACAACAGCCCCAAAAAGATCATTTTAGGCTCATTTTTATCCTATTTTACAGCAAATTTTCGTGCCAGCTAGAGCAATTATTGCAAGGAATTCTATGCACAATGAACAACATACCTCAGCCAATTTTTCATCGTTTTAGGGTTCATATTTACCATTTTAGGGCTCATAACTTGAGTGAATTTTCACAATGACAGCTATAACAGATTTTCACAGAAACACAGTAACAGCTACGACATCGATTTTGTGCATTTTCTAAGCAGATTTTAGGCGTACTGGCAAAAATAAATTTACCAAATTTTAGAGCTGAGTTGCACCAGCTAGGGCACAGATTTCTGAGCTAACTCTGACCAGCTAGGACACAATTTTTTCACAGGTAAGATGGAAACTTTTCAGGACTGAATTTCTCCCAGCTATGGCAGAAAATTTCATGCCTGGTTTGTTCACAGCAAGGACAGAATTTTCAAGCCTGATTTTTTCACAGCTAGGGTTGACTTTGTTGCAGAATTTCTGAGCTGAATCCAGTTTTTCTGTTCTGATTTTCAATTTTTAACTGCAAAATGCCTAGGGGGAATGATTTTTTCTATAACCACTGTGCACCAATCAAAAGAAGCATGGTGCAAAGCAAGGTTCCCCTGAGAGAAGTTAATGGGGGTATCAACAGGTTCAAATATTTTCTTGCCCATACCCTGGAAGGTGACATAATAGCCTGTCCAAGTATCCCTGAAGATGTTAAATGCCAAGCTAATCAACCCTTTGTTGCAGAATTTCTGAGCTGAATCCGGTCATTTTCTGTTCTGATTTTCAATTTTTAACTGCAAAATGCCTAGGGGGGATGATTTTTTCTATAACCACTGTGCACCAATCAAAAGAAGCATGGTGCAAAGCAAGGTTCCCCTGAGGGAAGTTAATGGGGGTATCAACAGGTTCAAATATTTTCTTGCCCATACCCTGGAAGGTGACATAATAGCCTGTCCAAGTATCCCTAAAGATGTTAAATGCCAAGCTAATCTATCTTTACAAGCCATTAAGGCAGCAAAAAATAAGAGGAAGAAAAAGTTGGTAGATTTTTATAACTTTAGCAATATAATTTTCATCTCTTTAGACTTTATTTCATTTTCCACTTCATCCCACAATTATAGCATTATTCAATTGCAGAATAAAATAAAAAGCAAGGATCACTGAAAGATAACCATGCACAAGAGACACAAAAATTTTATCCTAAGAAACCCAAACGGGAGAAAACACAACAAACTTTTCTCTGAAGAAAATCAATCCAACACAAGAACAATACCAATCGTTGGGTTCTACTCAGAAAAAGAGTTGTCCTGTTCCAATGAATTTGCATCTAGAACCATAGGTTCTGATGCACGAGATCAATCAGCACTGGTCAATGAAGCCTTACTAATTAGTATACCCAAAAGAAATCAGTTATAGAAACTAATACAATTTGATTATCTCTTTGTAGGCAAATTTCGAGTTTTCAATCTATGGATGGAGCACAAGAATGTGCTCTTCTTCCACAAGAAGCCCTAGAGAACGTTGAGAGAGTTAGAGAAAATAAGATAACCCCAAAATTATGTTTCTTGTGATCTTCACTTGTCCTCCTTGAGAAGTGCACACCACTTGAGAGAGAGAGGCAAACTTGCTTGAATGTGAAGATGAAGTGTGGAAGCACTTTATTTATATTCTTCTTTTCACTAGAAGTTTTCACAATTAGGTCAGCTTGTACTTTTATTTATTCATTATTTATCTTTCAAGCCGACTTGTCATTTTATCTTCTAGGGTCAATTTACCCCTTTTATTGGGGTAGTTGTGCTCTTCCTTGCTTTCCACTTTATTTAGGACTTCTTCAATGGTTTGTCTTGACTTCATGGACATTTCTTCATCATAGAAATGTTATCCCCATTAATGTCTCATCACATGTGGTGATATTCTTCCCTAGAGCTCTGATGTTGATTTTACCATACTCTAAGACGTCTCAGACACTTCTTAGAGCCAATTGTCAACTTCAACATTAGATTAAACTTTGTCAAGTCATTTCACTCTATTAAGAACATATCACTCCCGCTACGAAGCACTCCCACAGAATGAGTACGGAATGTGACCTCTAGCCTACTACCATTCTAGTTACACATGACTGGATTAGGATACATATCCAAGCCCTCTAAGCAAATAGTCAACACATGACTAATCAAGCCTACGAAGGGGCCATTCTCTCCATGGGTCACAAACATATAAGAGAATGATCTGCAAAACGTTTGTCAAATGATGGAACTCATGAGAACATCAACACTCCCTCTCAACAAGGCAGACATTATGCGCTAAGTCGCTATCTTGATGGAAATGTCCTTCAGTACTACATCTATACTGCATCTACATCTATAAGGTACCTGTATTGCATCTGCCTCTCATACTACGATGTTTATATTGCTCATCAGAAACATTAATTTTACATGATTGATTGTCTACTCATCTAGACCATTGATTTTACGTGAATGTCTGTCTACTCATCTTCACAATGTTGCATATCCATCAATGCTCCCTCTCACTCAAAGAGGTATTCTCCATCACACCAAGTTTGTCCCTAAAGTATACAAACTTTGCCTTAGACAGAGGCTGGGTGAGAATATTGGTTATCTCCTCACTTGTGGATATGTACTAGAGCTTCACTCCTCCTTTATGCACTGTGGCTACAATTTGTTCTACTTTTGTTGTATTGAGTGCCACATAAGCATGCTTCCCGCTAATCCAAGATATCATAATTGATCCAAGCTATCTCACTATGATCTTTCTGTCTGTTGCACTTCTCTCAGTCAGAATCTATGTAACTCTATAGCTTTACTTCATCTCTTAAGAAATATCTCAAGCCATATCCAATTGTACCACATAGGTACCTCAGCACATGCTTTGCTGCAACCCAATATACATGCCTTAGATCAACCATACATTGGCTCAAGGTGTTCACTGCAACGCAAACATCTGGTCGGGTGTTAACCAGATACATTAAGGATCCAATCATCTGCCTGTACATTGTAGGATCCAACAAATCTTAATCTGAAGTGAAATCTCTCAGCTTCTCCTTCATAGGTATAGCCATAGACTTGTAGTCCATCATCTTTAATCTTTTAGGATCTCAATTGTGCACTACATCTAACTGAGGAAGGTCTCATCTAGTCTCTCCCACACTTCTAATCTCAAGAAGTAATGCATCAGGCTGAGACCCTTTATCTTGAACTCAAAGGCCAACTCCCTCTTTCATTTGACACTGAACTTCTATGTTCCACAATGGAATAAATCATCAATCACACAACCTTGTAATAAAGGTTGGAATCCATATCATTCATCAAGTACATGTTTGTCCTAACATGTCACATCTTGGGTGCATGCTTGAGTATGTATAAAGTCTTCTTTATCATCAATAAGCTACTCAATCTGTGTTGGAGCATACAACTCCCTTTACATCTGAGTATCTTGCTCCCTCTACATCTGAACACTCTGCACTCTCTACATCTGAGTATCTTATACTGAAGCAACCTGCTTCCTTCTGCACTTGTTGATCTCGTGTATTTATCTATGTTATCTCCATCAAGTGGGTTAGCTGAGAAAACCCTCTTGCTCTTTCAAGGACACTAAATACTATCAATGAATCCCTCTAAATCTACAAACTAGTTGTCCTTCATGACTCATCTCTAATGTTAATCAAAATTGCATGTTTGATCTAAAATATCCACTTGGAAGTCATCATTGACTTCCTTTCTGGTCTCGAAACTATCTCCCTCACATCATTCTTCACGATGAACTAATACTCTTCCATATTGATATACTTTCAAACCTACTGGCATGTTTCCTCCTCATCACTGGAAGGTTTGGAATCAATGATGTGACACATCAATGCTATACAACATGAGAACCTCTAAGGTCTTTTGTTCTCTTTCTTAAAAGTATTATTGGGAGTTGTGTGCCTTCTTGCATCCTACAAGGATCAAAAGATCATTTTGTCTTCTTCTTGATCACTGCATCATCTCTTCGTACATACATTGGTTATGTTGGCTCATCTTAATAATCAACAAAGATTATCACTGTACAAGAGGGACATTCATCCTACAAAGCTTTCTGTTTGGGCCAATCTCCCCAAACCATCTACTTAGTATAATGGGAGATCGATTGCCATTTGTTGGACCATTCACCTCTAGCCATATGACTTCGAGCCCCAAGGATGAATGCCTACCCAGGTAGATCTCAATCACGGATCTTCTTCTTCTTCAACACGTGAGTGTATGATTAGTCAACCAAGGATTCTCTCTGGCTTCACTTTTGCGAATGCTTCCTTAGTATTCTTGTCCCACAATATTAGTGAGAACACTTGATCTGAGCATAAGTTGTCGTACTGGATGTATCTTCCCATAAGAACATGGTGGGTCTTGACCACGGATCATCGTCTCCATAATCTTCACAATGGACCTATTCTGCAACACATGACAGAAATGTCCACACGAGTTAACCAATACTAATTTAAACAGTTGTGTTATTTATCAATGTAAACAACAAAATAAAACTTATTACATAAAGTATAAAAATACTTATCTTTGCTTGTTTTGTTGGCTCCCTCTTGATTGTTGCCCCTTGCAAAAGTCACTGGAGTTTATGGGAGGGGCCTCTACTTCGTCGTTTGATATGGAGATCTTAATCTTCTTCTTCATCGAGTTCTGAGCTTCTTTGCAATTGTTGAATTCTTCATCCTATGTCTTCCTGTCTTCTTGAGAGAACCATATATAGAACATGGAGACATCCAAGGATGCCACTGTTATCAGTCTTCTTGTATCTGAATGCAGTAGGTCCAAGATCCTCTTTGGACCTATTATGGAAGGATTTCCTTGCATTCTTGCCATGTATACATCTTCTACAAAACACCTTCATGTTGAAGCTTTGGAGTACTTATAAGTACTCTTTGCAATCTTGATCAATTATGTATTCTATTCTTCTGAGGTGGAAGCTCTTTAATTTTAGTTGCATGTTGTCTTCCTTTCCTTTTCTTTTGAGGACACTAATACGCAAAGTGACCAATTATAAGATACTTGTAACATTTGATCTTTAAATGATCCTTCTTTTGTTTTGGAGTTCATCTCCTATTTTCCCTCTCACTATTTCTTGCTTTCATTTTCTTCTGAGAGCATTGGAAGGCATAGTGACCAGGTCTTCGACACTTGTAGTATCTTACTTTTAAAAGATTCTTCCGATCTTGAATTGGGGTTGATTCTTCTCTAGAATCCCTCTTCATCTTAAACTTTCTTCTACTTCATTTTCATTTCTTTTGATCTTGGGTTGTCATGTCCCTAAAAGCACCATTGTGCACTTACAATATATGATTGAAAGCTGAAATAGTACCATTAAGAACATAGACAAAAAAATATTGGAGGTCTTCTGTAATTTCAACATCATCCAACCTGTCTTCCATTCTAGACATTATTTTGACAAAATCTAAAAAATATGACCTAGAAACCCTAGCAAGAGCTAGGTCAAAAATAAAATTTTGCCAAGGCTGAAATACTTGGTTCAGGTGTGGGTTTCATTTCCAAGGCGACCAAAGTTCAATACCCTTAAGGGTGACCTAGTTGGGTGGAGAGTTCAAGAGACACCAAAAAATCCAGTAATGATAAGAGCTGGTGTAGCCCAAGTCGAGTGCGATACCCAAGTGATTTTGACGATTTAGATGCCCCTAGGTTGTGGTTTTTTAGCCAATGGTTGAAATGCACTGGCCCCGAGTGACAAGCATTTCTAACAAACAAACAAAAAAGAAGAGGATTTCATGGAATCAGTTTAGGGATTCTTGAAGAGATCATGGGAAATAATTAGGCATATGGTTGAACTGCATATCTTATCATGACATATTGTTACGGTCACCTATTCTATATAAAGGGACCTATTGTACAATAGAAACACGCATAGGAATGAATGTTTGAATGGAATTTCTTCCTCGTGGATTTCTTGACTGTAAACTCCCAATGTCCCTTAATTGATATATGTTTGAGTATAATGTTGCTAAAATCTAAACCCAACAACTATCATGTCAAATCTAAGTTGCCAAGAAACTTGGGTACAGGTACGGGAATGCCACTTTTTGAAAAAGGGTACTTGTGTACGTCGGGGGTACTATATATATATATATATATATATATATATATTCACATCATACATGCATATAGGTTTCTTCATAAATTATGAATCATGATTCAAAATTATAAATTCGATGATTATTTGAATGAACATTCGATTATTTGAACAATGAACATTCAGATTGAAAATTTGAAACATAAAATTTGATAAATCATAAACTCAGTAGATATCAGTTAGAAGACTGGAAGTTACATAAAATTTGATAAATCGTTGCACCAGGCAGCTGTAACAGAGAATCAAACTCAGACATGAAAGTACACTTGAAATCTTATTTTAAGCACCTATTTGTACTGCTGTTACAGGCAATAAAAAATTGAAATTTTGCCAAATATATTCTCGTGTGGATGTGAGTGTATTTCTCAATACTAAATACATATGTATATTTTTTATGTGCACATTTGGTAGTCAAATTATGTTCCATGAGTGTTGAACACAAAAACCATAAAAACATTCATTGTAAATCAATGTAAAATCAATCTACTAGATTTGGGCAATATTCAATGGAATTTGAACAATGTTGCAAAGTGTGACATAAATCGTGAACCAGACTCCATACGTAGTTAGCAAAAAATTAGTTCAGATTTGGTGGGGGGTCATTACATTTTCCCCAATGAATTTGCATTTTATTGAGACGGTCGTACCCTCGGAGTACCCAAACACAAGGTACGGCGTACCATTTCGCCTATAAGTACCCCTTGTTGTATAACAGAGTCTTGAGTGCGTGGACCCAGTATGGGGTACGGCATGGTACGAGAGGAGATGTACCCTACGAGTACCCAAGTACTTGGTATGGGTACCCGATACCACCACACCAAATTTTTCTCTCAACTACTCAAACTTCCCCTTTGCTAGGGGCTTTGTCAAAACATGAACCACTTGTGATTTTGAGAGAATATACACAGATCACTACTTTCCTCTATACCCCATCTCTCAAGAAATTATATTTGACATCGATATGCTTAAATCTATCATGAACAATCACGTTGTTAGAGAGTTCAATGCAACTCCAATTATCAAAATAAATGGCAATGGGCTCCAAAATCACACTATCAACCCAGAGAGCATTTTGTGAAGCCAAATTGTTTCACTAGCAATTGAAGCCAGTGTTGCAGTAACCAGAAAAACTGATCGATCAACCCAGGACCAGTGGTTTTCCGATCCGAATCGATGGTCCAAACCGTTTTGGGCCAGTTTGATACCGAACCGCCTGGTTTGGTCCACGAACCGCTCGGTTCGGTACCAAACCAGACCCAAACTAGTTTC
Source organism: Pseudotsuga menziesii (assembly GCA_001517045.1). NCBI lineage: Eukaryota > Viridiplantae > Streptophyta > Pinopsida > Pinales > Pinaceae > Pseudotsuga > Pseudotsuga menziesii. The sequence goes on from LPNX010548792.1 coordinate 317,416, forward strand.
TCCAGAAAATTGGTCAACCTGTACGACGTTGTACGACGTCTCAAAAATAGTTTTTTGTTTTTGTTTTTTTTTGCAATTAGGTTGGGGGAGATGCATCTAGACACCCTTAAAACACCTATTGAAGCTATAAAAAGACCCTCGCCCCCTCTCTTTCACTCACACTATTCATCTGAGTGTTTTCGAGTGTCTTCGAACCTTTGAAAGCGTTGATTGTTAAGGGTCTTAGAGTTGGTTCCTAAGATGATTGGAAGAGAAGATTGAAGGAGTATTTTGGAGAATTTGTGCCCTGAATCTCTTTGGAGACATTTGCAGCAGATTTGGAGATCTTTCAAGGTAGATTGGAGGGTGATTTCAAGCCCATTCAAGGCTGAACATTTTAGACAGATTTGGAGGCACTCTTCAAGATATGTAAATACTAATATGTGCACCGTATTCCTTTAATTTTGTAGTGAAGTCTCTTTAGACTTTGATAGCATTATTATTTTTCATAGAATTAAAAAAAATAGGGTTTTAATTTGCAGATTTATAGTGCTTGCGATGGCTTCGAAAGATAGAAAAGATGTTGCATGGGTACATTGTCAATTAGTTGAGGGGAAAATGGTGTGTAACTATTGTCAAAAGGAGGTTGGGGGAAAGGTATAAATAGGCTGAAACAACACTTAGCTGGTACAAGGCGGAATGTAAGACCATGCCTCAAAGTCTCTGATGGCTTGAGAGCTGAGATGCTTGGTCTTCTTGATTCTTACCAAACCAAAAAATCCAAAAAAAAGAGGGTGGAAAAAGAGATAGGGAGAAGTTGTAGCTCTGATTTTCTTGAGAGAAACCCTACTTTTGAAGAATCTTCCAGTTTTTCCAACCCTGCCCATGATCCTTATACCATTCCTAGGGAAGAAAATGTTGCAGTTGTTGATGTTGGTAGTAGTACATCCCAATTTAAAAAACCTCATGGCAACCTTGAGTCTTTCTTTCAACCCCGCACTACCCCTGGTGCTCAACCCACCACTGATGCCAAATGGAAGGTGGAAAAGGAGGCTGCTTAGGAATGCATTGCTAGATGGTGGTATGATGCAGACATACCTTTCAATGCTTCAAGGTCAATATATTATCAACCTATGTTGGATGTTATAGCTTCATGTGGTCCAAGCTTCAAGGGTCCTGGCTATGAGGATATTAGGGGGCCACCTTTTAAAAATGAAGTGGAAAGGGTACAAGAACACCTCAAAGTTCAAAAACTCATTGACTAAAACAGGGTGCACAATCATGTCTGATGGATGGACTGATGCAAGAGGTCGGACCATGCTGAACTTCCTAGTTGCTTGCCCAAAAGGGACTATGTTCCTTAGATCAGTGGATGCATCTGATCAAGTGAAGGATGCACATTTACTATTTCGTCTTTTGGATGACGTAGTTGAGGAGGTGGGGGTTCAAAATGTAGTGCAGGTTATCACAGACAATGCCTCCAACTATGTTGCAACTGGAAAGTTGTTAGAGGACAAACATCCCACCATTTGGTGGAATCCATGTGCAACCCATTGCTTCAACCTCGTGCTTGAGGATATTGGAAAATATTGAGTGGGTAAAAGTGTGTGGAACAAGCAAAATCTATCACAAGATACATTTACAACTACTCATGGGTTTTGACCCTTATGAGAAAATGCACTGGTGGAAAAGAGCTTGCCAAGCCAGCTATCACAAGATTTGCAACAAATTTCCTTACATTGCAGTCCTTGATTGAGCAAAAGGCCAACTTGAAGAAGATGTTCTCTTGTGATGAGTGGAATGCATCTCAATGGAGCAAGAAGGCTGATGGAAATGACATTGTTGATAAAGTCAATGGGAAAGCATTTTGGAAAAAGGAAGAGCAAATCGTACTTTTTAGCGAGCCTCTTGTGAAAATCCTGAGAATGGTGGATGGTGATAACGTAGCAATGGGGTTTATTTATTGTTGGAACTTTTGCAACTTCAAAAGCTATTCTTAGTGTACTTGTATTGTACTTCCATGTACCTCCTACGAGAGATTATACTGTTGTAATTATTCATTGTAAACCCTAGGGGAAAGAATAGAAAAAAAAAGAATAAAAATAAATTAAATTTGTATTTCCCCAAGGTAGGTCGGCCCCAGTCAAACTGGCAAGTTGGCCCCAGTGAATTTTCATTGGGAAAATCAGTATAAATAGGAGCCGCCCCTCATTATTACATACATTCACAACTACTCACTCAAACAAAAAAGGTGCGCTCCAGCAGTCTAGGAGAGTGTTTTCTAGGGTAATATCTACGAGAGACCTTTTTCTCTCTCTCTTCTTCTCTTTGTTCTCAAAAGATCATTATCTCTATACGAAGGTTTGCTGGGTTTTTCCCGATTGGGTTTTCCCAGGATAAATTCTTGTGTTATTTGTTTATGTGCTTTGTCTATCTTATAGAGATCCTTTTGTTTATTTGCAAATAAGACATAATGCTATAATCTTGTAAAACTAACATCATATTAAAGAAGTACTTGAAGAAGTTATTGTTGGAACACTATCGAACTCTGTCAAAACTAGGGTTTCATCTTTCAAAGCCTTTACTCAACCTTTTGTCAAGAAAAGAGCCTTGGGAATTTCGCTCTAAGGAGGGTGCATCTTTTGGTGAAGGCAAAACTCAATTCCGAGAAGCTTCAATTTTGACCTAATTTCGCTGCAACAAAAATTAGGGTTTCGGGTTTCTTGTTGATCAAGCCACTGCTTTGGCTCAACCTCACCTCTCCTCAACTCGCCTTAACAAGGCGCATCTATCTGTGAAGCTAGTTTCTTCAAATTCAAAACTTGACTTTTTTACCTAACTCCTGCTAGGATTTTTGGTTCAGATCTGCAGACAAAATGATTGGAATGAAGGTTGAAGATCGTCTTGAGGGGGCTACCAACTTCATATCCTGGAAAACTAGGGTTCTTCTCATTCTAAAAGAAAATGATCCCTTGAAGTTCGTTAACAAGAAAGTTCTAAAACCAAAAGCGAAAGAAGCCAAGTCCTAAGTGGAGGAAGGGTGATGCGAAAGCAAGAAAAATTCTAGTGGACTCAGTCAAAGACCACTTGGTTCCACAAATCTCAAAAATTACGACAACTAGAAAGATGTTCAAAACCTTGAAGAAGTTATTTGAACACAGTAGTATCAATGTGACTCTCACATTGAGGAACAAACTGTCAAATATGAAAATGACTAAGTCCGAAAACATTGCCTCATATTTAATGAGGATCACCTAACTTCAGGATAAGCTAAGGTCCAGTGGAGACAACCTTGAAGAAAAGGAGCTTGTCATGACCATAGTTACATATATCGGCGATATATCGCCCATATCGTGATATATCGAGAGTCATTGGCCTTGGCGATATATTGCCACTAAAAAATCCCGACATGTATGACATCTTGAATATATCGCGATATATTGAATGTGTTGCAATATATTGGGAATATATCGCGATATTTTGGAAAATATCGCCCTGCTAAAAAAAATTGCAAGAATTTGGGAAATAAATCCATGGGTTAAGTTTTTGGCATTGTTATTAAAACCAGAGATATTAAATTCTTAAAGAATTAAATGGTAATATTAAATTCTTAAGGTAAAAGGATAGAAAATGAAAGTTAAGGAGAATGTCAAAAGGATAGAAAATGAAAGTTAAGGAGAATGTCACTTTTACTTAAATTTTTAACATTCATTAATTGTTTCAAGATGTTTGGGAGTGGTTCCAACCTCATCGGACTTCATATGCAAAAAGTAGAATTTTAGATCCCATTCAAAATTCAACAGACTTGATAGTTTTCAGGATTTCAAGATTGCAACAATTTCACTGGATTTTATCAAGTATGAGGGTATAGGATTAACATTTAATCAAGCACATCAACCCCTCTATGTACCTTGATGTTGGTGGCATTGACTGTTGAAATCTTTTATCGTGACCTTAATAAAAATGTACCCTTCACTCATTAAGCATGGGAGGTTTCATCAAAATTGTAGAGTGTTGACTAATGTCATTGGATGATCAACTTCGAGATTCAAGGTAGAGGCAAGGGCTAGAGCCTATAGGAGGGAGGCATAGGGTACTATTGATGAATATGATCCCAATATAGGAAATAATTTTAACGATATGTAGTCATGGGGGGAATACCTCACATTAGTTTCCACCTCAACCCCATTAGCTTCCACCATAGCCCAAGTAGTTGGAGCTTCCAATTTGTCGCCTAACTCATCCAAAGCACCTACATGACCCCCTACTATTTCTAGAGGAAGAGTGGTGCTCCTTGCCAATAAAAGGGGTAGAGGAGATCGACGATTCCTATTATTTATCATTGTACTATGTAGTATCTAGATGCCTAATGAGTCATGATGATTCATCTCTTGAAAGACATTTATTTTAATCATTTGATGTGATTTTCTGTCATTCCCTCAAGAACATATTTCAGTATTTTCGGTTTATAGTCGATATGTGATCATGATCCACCATTTGACATCTTTTGCATCTAATATATTAGTTGTATTTTCATATTTATGTAGCAATGTGTTTATTTGATGTTTTTGTTTCTTTAGATGTTAACAAACTTGAAAAAAATGGTTATTTTTGCATTTTTTTATGCTTTACGACATTTACCGATATTTTCGTCGTTGTTGCCGATAAGTTAAATTTCAGATCCTCGGCGACATATTCACCGACACGATATATGTAGCTATGGTCATGACCACCCTAAATGGTCTTCGACCATCTTGGGAGTCTTTCATACAAACCATAAGTGGTCAAACCAAGCTGCCCAAATTCGACAAGTTGTGGGTAGACTACACTCAGGAAGAAACCAGGATTGCAACAAGGCAAAGACTCCATGGTTCTCAAGTTGAGGAGAATCAAGCCTTCATATCTCATGCCAAGAAAGGCAAGGGAAAAGGAAGGAAGTTTCACAAGCACCAAGCTAGGAGATCAAGTCCTTCTCCAGATCATAAGGAAAAAAAGAAAGACCAATCACGCATACAATGTTATAGGTGTAAGAAATAGGGTCACTATGCAAGCCAATGTAATAATTCAAGCAAGAGGAAGCATGAAGCTTCAACAACTGATGTGGAAGATGGTCATCATCACAAGAAACAAAGAACTGAAGATCGTACAGATTTCTTCTTCATATCAGCCTTATCAGGTACAGTTCCCACCATTAGTGATACATGGCTCATAGATAGTGGTGCTTCCAAACATATGACTGGTTATAAGCAAAAAATTTCAAAAGTAGTTGAGAAAGAATCCCATCTCCCTGTTGTACTTGGAGATGATGCCAACTACACTGTGAAAGGATTTGGATCTACTTCTCTTAAGTTAGAATCAAATGACTTATTACATCTAAATGATGTACTATATGTACCTGGTATGAAAAGAAACCTTGTCTCCATCTCCACTTTAGAAGACAAGGGATATAAAATCACATTTGCAGATGGATAAGTGCTAGCATGGTACAAAGATTCCAGCATGAACACAGCAAAAGTGATCGGTATAAGAGAGGAAAGCCTATATCGTCTTACCACTCTACCAGCTCAAGCATTATTCCATGATTCCACTAACATAAATCAACTATGGCACAGAAGACTAGCTCATCTAAACTATCAAGCTTTCCCAACTTTAAGGAACATGGTGACAAGTCTACCAATGCTTCATGTAGACCATGATTGTGTATGTAGAGGATGTGCACTTGGTAAGAATAACAAGGGTTCCTTTTCGAAAAGTGAAAACAGATCCAAGGGAATATTGAATTTAATCCACTCCGACTTGTGTGGACCCATGACAGTAACTTCGTTGGGTGGTTACAGCTACTATGAAACATTTATTGATGACCACTCACGAAAGACGTGGATATACTTCCTCAAGACCAAGGAATCCGAGGAAGTACTCAATAAATTCAAAGAATTCAAAGCACAAGTCAAGAACTTGTCAAAAATAAAGAGTAAGATCCTAAGATCAAATAATGGTGGAGAATACACCTCTACTTATTTCAATGAATTCGTGAAAGAAGCAGGAATTAAGAGGGAGCTTACAATTCCCTACAACCCTCAACAAAATGGGGTTGCAAAAAGAAAGAGCCAAACAATTGTGGAGGCAACTAAAGCCATGATGCATGACCAAAGTCTACCAATGTTCTTGTGGGCAAAAGCATCCAAAACAGTTGTTTATGTTCAAAACAGATGCCATCATAAAATATTGAAGAACATGACTTCGAAAGAAGCCTTCACAAGAGTAAAGCGAGAAGTAGACCACCTTCGTATCTTTGGCTGTCTAGTCTACATTCATGTGCCCAAGGATAAAAGGACAAAGTTAGAACCTTCAAGAAAGAAGGGAATATTCGTAGGATTATCTAATATGGAGATCGATGACGACGAAGAGATGAGATCATCTCCCCCTCCAAAAATTAAGAGGGAGTCTAAAGAAAGGAATGAACAGATCGGTCCCATTGATCCAGTTGAGCCAGATGATACTCCCACAAATATGGCAGTAAGCTGAAAAAGACCTAGATGGGCACAACAAACATTGCAGGATGCAAATGTGCACAAAGCTCCACATGGAATCCACCGGGAAAGCAAAAGACCTCAGAGGTTTTGAGTTATGTAGCCTTGATGAGTCACATCATTGACTCAGAACCCACCACATACGAAGAAGCCTCCAGACACCAAGTTTAGAAAGATGCCATGATGGAGGAGTTCCAGTCCATCATGAAAAATGACGTATGGGAGGTTGAACCGAGACCTGATGGGAAGTCAATAGTGACCTCCAAATGGCTTTTCAAATTAAACACGGAGTACCGAGACCTGACGAGAAGTCAATAGTGACCTTCAAATGGCTTTTCAAGATTAAACATGGAGCAGATGGTAGCATGGAGAAACACAAAGCCAAATTTGTTGCCAAAGGATTCTCTCAGAAAAAAGGAATTGACTATGACGAGACATTTGCTCCTGTGGCTCGATATACTTCCATCAAAACCATCATTGCTATTACTTCAGCTATGGGATGGAAGTTGCATCAGCTGGATGTAAAGTTCGCCTTCCTCAATGGTATTATCGAGGAAGAAGTTTACATGAAACAACCAGAAGGGTTTATTGTCCATAAGAAAGATTCTCATGTATGTAAATTGAGAAAAGCATTATATGGGCTCAAGCAAGCACCTCGTGCTTGGTATGGACAAATAAATAGATAGCTGGTAAACTTGGGATTCACCAAAAGTGATGCAAGTCCCAATCTTTACTACAAGATTGAGGATAATGAGCCATTGATTTTAGTCTTGTACGTGGACGACTTGTTTCTCACAAGAAATGAGAAACTAATTGAATGGTGTAAGAAGAAGCTTGCCTTTGAATTTGAATTTTGAAATGAAGGACCTTGGATTGATGCATTACTTCTTGGGATTAGAAGTATGGCAAAGGCATGAGGAAATTTTCAATGTCAATGAATCTCGTATTCCACAATAAGACAAAGCATATAGAGATCTGATATCACTACATTCATGATATGGTGCAGAAAGGTGCGATCGAGTTACAATATGTTTCGACAAATGACCAGACTGCAGATAATCTTACCAAGCCTCTTCTCAGGACAATTTGAATACTTTCACAGAAGACTTAGAGTGGAAGAAAATGAATCCCTCATAAAGAGGGAAAATCAAGACTGATATCTATGATGATTTCACACATGTGCCTTGACTTATTCTAGATCTCAGCCATATATGGAAGAAATCCCATCAGCATTGTGAGACAAGCAGGTAGAAGATAGTCTTGTGCACAGTTGACCACTATACGTTCAAATTCTCGATCTGGTGCCTTGGAGTAATCCCACCAACTCTTGAGATGAACAAGTTATAGATGGTCATGTACACAGGTGGCTTCTGCTTCCCCAGGTTCTCACCAGGTATGGGAGAAATCCCATCGACATCTTGAGACAAGCAAAACACAGTTGGTCATGTGCACTAATGGCCACTACATGTTCAAATCATAGTTACATATATCGTGTTAGCGAATATATCGCCGAGGGTTCGAAATGTAACTTATCAGCAGCAACGGCGAAAATATTGGCAAATGTCGAAAAGTATCAAAAAAACACAAAAATAACCATTTTTTAAAAAAAAATAACATCTAAAGCAACAACAACATCAAATAAACACATTGCTACATAAATATGAAAATGCAACTAATATATAAAATGTATAAGATGTCAAATGGTGGATCATGATCACATAGACTATAAAGTTATAAACTGAAAATATTGAAATATGTTCTTGATGAATGATAGAAAATCACATCAAATGATGAAAATAAATGTCTCTCAAGAAATTAATCATCATGACTCATGAGGCATCTAGATACTACATAATAGAAATGATAAATAGTAGGAATCATCGATCCCCTCTACCCCTTTTATAAGCAAGGGGCACCACTCTTCCTTTGGAAGCAGTAGGGGGTCCTGTAGGTGCTTTGGATGAGTTAGGTGTCAAATTGGAAGCTCCAACTACTTAAGCTATGGTGCAAGGTCCAACTACTCTACAATTTTGATGAAACTTCCCATGTTTAATGAGTGAAGGGTACATTTTGATTAAGGTCGTGATAAAAGATTTCAATAGTCAATGCCACCAACATCAAGGTACAAGGATGGGTTGATGTGCTTGATTAAATACCAATCCCGTACCCTCATACTTGATAAAATCTAGTGGAATTGTTGAAATTTTGGAACCCTGAAAACTTTTAAGTCTCTTGAATTCTAAATGGGATCTAAAATTCTATTTTTTGCATATGAAGTCCAATGACGTTGGAACCACTCTCAAACATCCTGAAACAATTAATGGCAATGTTAAAAATTTAAGTAAAAGGATAGAAAATGAAAGTAAAGGAGAATGTCACTTTTACTTTAAGAATTTAATACTACCATTTATTACTTTAAGAATTTAATATATTTAGTTTTAGTAACACTGCCAAAAACTTAACCCATGAATTTATTTTTCAAATTTCAAGCAAATTTCCAAAGTATCCCAATATATTCCCAATATATCGCGACATATTGAATATATCGCGATACATTCAAAATGTCGAAAATATTGCGATTTTTTAGTGGCGATATATCGCCAAGGGGAATGACTCGCAATATATCGCGATATCACCTATATATGTAACTATGGTTCAGATTCTCAATCTGTTAGTCCCACCAACTCTTGAGATGAACAAGTTGTAGATGGTCGTGTACACTGATGACCTCTATTAGCCCATGTTCTCAACATGGTGTAAGAGAATTCCCTCCATCACTTGAAATGAATTGATAGTAGATGGTCGTGTGAAGCATGTCCAGGTTCTCAAATAGAAATGGGCATATAGCACGATGATGACTCCTCTTGACAGACAAAGGCAATATTGAGTCTTGACGACCTTCAGTATGTATATAGATAATCGAGACAGATGAAATGTACAAAAGAGACCCATATGTTGATGATGACCATATTTGAAGAATACCTTCCTCATTGAGAGGAAGTGTTGGAGCTTGTGCAATTTCAAAAGCGATTCTTATTGTACTTGTATTGTACTTCCTTGTACCTCCTACAAGAGATTATACTGTTGTAATTATTCATTGTAAACCCTAGGGAAAGAATTAAAAAGAAAAGAATAAAAATAAATTAAATTTGTATTTCCCCAAGGTAGGCCAGCCCCAGTGAATTTTCACTAGGAAAATCAGTGTAAATAGGAGCCGCCCCTCCTCATTATTACACACATTCACAGCTACTCACTCAGACAGAAAAGGTGCGCTCCAACAGTCTAGGAGAGTGTTTTCTGGGGTAATATCTAAGAGAGACATTTTTCTCTCTCTCTTCTTGTCTTTGTTCTCAGAAGATCATTATCTCTATACGAAGGTTTGCTGGGTTTTTCCCGATTGGGTTTCCCAAAATAAATTCTTGTGTTATTTGTTGTTGTGCTTTGCCAATCTTCTAGAGATCCTTTTGTTTATTTGCAAATAAGATATACTGATATAATCTTGTAAAACTAACATTTATGAGGCCATGGATCAAGCAAAGGAGGCAATAAAGGAAGCATATGAGGGCAAAAGACAAAAATATCTTCCTATGTGGAAAATAATTGATGAACAATGGAACAAACCTATGTCACATGGTTCGGGTTCGGCGAGCTTCAGGTTCGATTCGGGTTCGATTTTTTGGATGGGGTTCGGCATAGGTTCGTCTATATACATTTTTCAATATATATATATATATATTTACACACTAATTAGAAATTAGTATTGTTGTAGAGTCACAGAGTGTAGTCTATACTCTATATCATGAATTATAGCATAAATCATTTCAAAATAAACAATAATGAACCTTTAAAGATCAAGGATTAGCTTAATCATGATTCAAAGATATAATTTTAACTTGTCAAAATTATAATGATTTTGGGACGCTTTTTACTAAGCCAAGCTTTTTGAGCATAGGAATACAATTTTAAAACAAATTAATTAATTGGTCTTTTTAGGTTCGATCAGGTTCGTTCAGGTTCGTTTGAGGTTCGTTTAGGTTCGTTCAAGTTCGTTTTGGGGTTCATTTGAGATTCGTTTTAGGTTCGGCATTCAGGTTCGCCGAACCTGAACAAACTTTGCAAATTTTTTTAGGTTCGCCGAATTCCGAACCTGGAGGTTCGGGTTCGGCGAACCCTGTGACATAGGAACAAACAACTCCATCTGCCTTTACATGCTGCAGTCTATTACTTGAATCTAAGGTAGCTACTTTCAAAGTTTTCAAGTTATATTACTAAATTTTAATTGCAAAAGTTTATCATTTTTTGAAATTGATCATCATTTTTGTCTTGAATCTTCTGAACGTACCATTACACAAAAGATTTTCAAGCAGATGGGGTGGTAAAAGAAGGATTATATAAATGCATTGAGGGCATGGTCTCTGATCCCAATAAACAAGATGAGATACACAGCAAGTTCTTGCATTTCAATGAGAGTCCTGGTATCTTCGACCTAGCTACACTCGTACAATCTAGATCAAAAGATCCTCCGGGTAATTAATTACAAAGTCTTTAAATTTTAATTCATTGGAGTTTATTTCGAGTTTGTGCTTAAATTCATTTGCTAATTTTTATTTGTCCTTACATGCAGCATATTGGTGGTAACAATTTGGCAGACAGTGCATTGATTTGCAAAAGTTTGCAGTTTGAATATTGAGCCAAACATGCATTGCTTCTGGTTGTGAATGCAATTGGAGTGTTTTTTAGCGTATACACACCAAGAAGCGCGACCATTTAGAGCAAAAAACGATTGAATGATATGATATTTGTTCAATACAACCTTAGGTTGAAGCGCAACCAATTGCAGAACAAGACCCCTGAAGCGTGTTCCGTATTCTTAGATGATGGTGATGCATCATCAGATTGTGTTGTGGAGACTCAGCCAAAAACATTTGACAATGAAGACCTCTCATGGCTAGATTTGGACCCACTTCCACAACAACAAGATGTGGGAGTTGATGTTGAACATGTGCTTTCTAGACCAGGGGAGTCAAGTAAGGTGGCCCAAGCTCAAGCACCCCATATTAAGGATCAGGATGTAGATGATGGCTTAGAGCCTGAGTTTGAGGCCTCTAATGAGTCTGATCCTGAGGATTCAGAGGATTATGATGATTAGATTGTTTAGTCTTTGACTCTAGTCTTTTCTATAGGCCATTTAGAGCCTTTTTGTTAAATGCTATTTCGGTTCTATGAACTCTTATATGCTATATACATGAAAAAGGTTGCATATTTTGTGTATAACGATTTGAACTCACATGGATGCACATTAATACTTTAAAAAAATGAATATTTTATGTATTTTTGGTGGATCGATTTTATGAATATTTTATGTATTTTTGGTGGACCGGTTCCAATCTAGTTCCGGTTCTCAGGGTCGGCCAGTTCGTCCACCGGTTCAATTTTTGTAACCTTGGTTAAAGTTACAATGTACTTAGCTTCTGATGAGCTAAGGGATACTATTGCCTATTTCCTGCTATACCAACAAATCATACTTATCCATGACCTAAAACAGATGTCGGAAGCATTGTTTTGTGACCCTCAATCTCTTGCCCAATCATAACCAACAAAACCATGAAACATAAATTCAATGTCTCATGTATACTGTACGCCATAATGAATATTTTCCTTCAAATATCAGAGCACATGATTGACAACGTTCTAATGAAAAAAGTTGGACTCCACCATGATTTGGTACAATAGTCGTATTCAATACATAACATAAATCCGACCTACTATTTACTAGGTACATCTTTGACCTAATCAAGTAAAGGTATAATATAGGATCAACCAACACTAAATCCTCATCACAAATCAATTTCATATTTGGAATCTTGGGAGTAGACACAGGCTTGCAATCCAATATTTCAAATCCCTTTAGAATTTCAAAAGCATACTTCCCTTATCCAAGGAAGACTTCACCAGTAACCTACCATACCTCTAATATAAGAAATAATGCAGCAAACCAATATTCTTCATGTTGAATTCATTGCTCGATTCCTTTTACACCATGTGATGAGCTTATTCGAGTTACTAGTAACTATAAGATCATCTACATGGGCAACCAAGACAACTGGATCAAATTTATCAAGTATAAAATAAAGGTATGGATCTACGGATGTCTTAGAAAGCTCAAAACAATGGAAGTACCCATCAATCCTAGAATGCCATGTATGTGGTGCCTACTTCAATCCATAAAAAATCTTCCTCAACCTACAAACATGGGTGTCTCGCCTATGAATTTCAAAGTCTTTTCATTGATTTATGTACACCTCTTCATCAATCACACCATTTAAAGTTGTTGCCTTTACATGCATTTGATATAAAGAACAACCAAAACAAGAAACCAAGGACCTAATGGTTCTTACACAGGTATACTTGCAACTAAAGCAATCATAATCAACTCCCTCTTTCTTGAAGAAACATCTGGCAACAAATCTAGGAGAACCATATAGTAACAATTGATGCCATAAGCAACATGTTTAATTTTGTAAAGCCATCTAGAAGTAATCACTAACTTCCCAATCTCTCTTGGAACAATCTCTCAAGCATCCTTCATGATAACTCCTCTAACATTACATCACACCATAACTACTCTAAACTTGCCTCCCCAAAGCTAGAAGGGTTGATTTCAAGAATGGATCACTCATGCAAAATAATTTAGAAACTACTTAGGTGGATGACTACTCTACAACAAGTGGCTAGCAATGGGTGACCATACTACACTCTATTGATATGATTTGCTACTATGTTCCACCATCAATTGCTATGATTTGCTACTATGTGCCACCATAGCAATTGCTATGATCTGTCAGACAAACGCATGGCAAAAGTCCTACTTGATTTAGAATTGTCTAAAGGCCTATTGGAGGAATTAGAAATCGAATGGGGACTTGAGAAGCTTTCTCAACCATGACTACAAGAAGTTGTTGTTTCGATGTTCTATATGTTGTTCAGTGGGTCATTTGAGAAAGGAGTACCCTAGGCCAGTCTATGAGGTTTATAAGAAGCAATGGTTCAATAAGCTCGCAATGATAATCTTCAACAGTCCCAAGCCATGATGTCCCCGGTCCTGAGGAAACAATTGATAATCAACTCGTCGACAAAAATGAGTCAATGGTGGACAAACAAACTAGATGCTCTCCGGGCGAAGGTTTGTTGGCGAAGTCTGCACATAATCAAGGTATGATTGCTTCTCCTTTGGCACCTCTGTGCTCAAATTTGGATATTGTTTCTTCTTTGTTGAATACGCAATCTTCTCGGGCTCTTGATCCTCCTCCTAAGAAGATTGATGAGGCCAAGGTTTTGACTAAGCCCTTGCCTTCAAAACCCTTACATTCGCCTCACAAGTCTAATTATCCTTATCTTTCTCGCATCTCTAAATCTAGCCCGATACATTCTTCCTATCTTCTTAGATCCAAAAAGTCCAAAGCTTTGGGAAATGCTAATGTAGTGAAGGGGGTCTTGGAGTTCCTGTTGTTTGGTCTAACCATTTACAAAGAATATCTCTCATGTCAAAAGCAAAAACCACTTCCTCTAGAGAGGTCCTTGAGGGAAAGCAACAAACAATAAAAGGGTTCTTAGAGCTAGTAAGCCCCAAAAGCGGGGTGCCAAATGATTAGGGGAGTCCTTAAAAAACATGCCCTCAAGTGGTTATTTTCAATCTATTAACCCGATGTTATTATGCTTCAAGAAACGATGTGCTATGGTGAAAGAGCAGTGGAAGTACTATCTTCTTTATTACCAAATTGGCATTTTAGTGTTGTGGGTTCAAATGGGCTATTTCGACGGGTTGGAATCATTCTTTTATTGTAGTTTCCTCTTCTATCCTTGATTCGAGAATTCTCATTGAAGGTGAGGTGAAGGATTTGGGGCAATCTCTAAAATTTTTATATTGTTATGGACCCTATCTCAATAGGAAACCATTTTTGAAAACCTTTATAGATAACAGTTTTTTCAGGTCAAACAACTCAATAGTAGGGATGATCTCAATCTGACCCTCTCGATTCGAGAAATTTAGGGGGAGACAACCAAACTAGAAGCTTTGTCAGACTTTTTTAGGAACCTTTTTGAAGGGGTGAAGTTGGCTAACGTTGAACCAATTAAAATTGTTTCTACCTAGAGAAATATGAGAAGGGGAAGTGGAGGGGTATCCAAGCGATTGGACCATTTCTTTGTTGCTAAGCATTTGCTACAAGTTTTTGTCACGTATAAATCATGTGTAGGTGATGGAGGAGGCTCAAACCATCGAACTATTCTTCTTCAGATCGATCAAAGAGAATCGAATCCACGTCCCCTTTTAAATTTAACTATACCTAGCTAAGGGAGGAAGAGTTCATTAATCTAGTTTCTTCAAATTGGCCTGCTTATGATCCTTTGGAAGGCATTTTAGCGATGTTCCAATTTGTGGCCAACTATAAATGAGGCACATTCACTCTTATTAATAATAACACAACAATAAAAGTAAAAGAACCCCAAAAAGTATGAAACCCTTAAAAATAGGAAATGATGCGTATAACATATTCAAGGCAATAAACTAACAGTGTGGAGCATAATATATAGACCTCATATTAGAGATTATTGCCAAACTTGTCTAGGTCCAAGAAATCAAAGTTATCATACTCAAACTCGATTCAAACTTAGTGAGGGAAGACTTGACTCAAACTCGGCTCAAACTTTACCGTAGACTTTAATTAAGTTTTAATATTTTGAGTATTTTTATCACATATACTCAAGAATTTGAACATTTTGAAACGTTTTTCCTAATTGGAGTAGATGTATTATCAATAAGTGAGAACATTATGCTACCATCTTACAATCTTAGTTAGATTTTTATTGTGGTCTAGGTACATTTCAATAATAAAATTTAACCAAATAATGAAATCCAAGGCAAATTTCCATGTCTAAGATCTGGTTTCCAGTTTACATGCATTTGTAAATTGCTGACAAGATTTCTATGTTTTGCAAAGGATGTATTTTTGACTTAGTAAAATTATATTTTGATAAGCAAAGATTTGTCCATCTTTCAACCTAGATTGTTGCAAACCTGGAGATTTTCCTTAGGCTTCTCGTTATCCTCTCTAGAATGCTTTGAGACTTTTGGGAAAACGCTTCAGTTTGTGTCGATGCACAAAATATTAGTTTAGATGCATTTCATGGAATTTTGCATTTTCCAAGAAACATTCTACTATACAAAGAAATAACTTGTTCACTATTTAACAAAAGGTACTTAGCCAAAGGAAATTTAACTTATTTGTAACCCTTACTACCTTTTTTGCTAAAACTGTCATTAATAACCACTTAACAAAACTTTCTCCTTGAGCTTCCCCCAAAAGAAACCGAACTTATCCATATCTAGCATGCTCTTGAACTTACCCTTTTGTGTTCATACACACAAAATGAACAACTTAAATGTGTTTTATGGAACTTGACATTTATATCGAGTCAATGTTCATCATTTACTACAAGTTAACAACTTGTTCTCTCTTTGAGAGTCCAAAAGGTACTTAACCTCTGTTGCACGAGAACCGTTCCCACCTTTTAAGAAACTCGTTCTAGAGGTTCCCGTGTCCTAGATAACTTGGGAACCAGGACGAAATGTCCCTAATTTATTGGGAACGGGTCCAGGAACTTAAGAACATTTAGGGAACTTTGATGGGAAAAACTAGGAACGTGGGAACTCCAAAATAGGCATTTCAATAGGTGGGAACTTCTTCAGGTTCCCTAAATCTATGGGAACAGCATCTAGATCCTCATCAAAGGGTAACAGACAGTCATTCCCAACTCGTGGGGCCCAAAAATATTTCTTTGTGACCGCAAAAACTCCCGTGAATTCTCGTTGGTTGAAGATTCTGGAAATTCCTATGAATTCATAACTCTAATTTAATGTTGTAAATACCTGCCCTACATGTTTAATTAACTCACAAAATCGAGATTAAGATCTTAGTTTGCAGGCGTTGATTAAGGGCCGAGAGCTAAGTTGAAACTTGAGGGCCAACAAGAGTGACAGAGCGTTGATTGAAAGAGGGTCAAGAGGTCAACTGAAATTTGAGGGCCGACAAGAGTGATCAAGCCATTTGGGCAAATTTTGAGGGCCGACAAGAGTGATCGAGCCATTTCGGCAAATTTTGAGGGCCGACAAGAAGCATTACAATATTACTTGTGTCTGTCAAGTATAATCGCAAACTTTCAATGAAGTTACTGAGAAGTTCAAACTCATCAACAATCTTTTTACTTAATGTTATTTAAGTACGATTTAAATTTCTATTTGGATTCTAATATTTATATTAAATTTTAAACTATTTGGTATAACACTTCAAAAATAACCATTTTTATGATCATTTAGATGGATGACACAGATCCAACATCTAATTAGATCATTGAGTATGGTGATGGCCAAGAGGACCCTAGTCAAATGTCAAAGACGCAATAAGGAGTTGATGTGTGTGGAGTACACAGTGACAGCAGGTACAAATGTAATTCATAAAATAAAATAAAAATTTGCTTCATGCCATGGTCCATTATTTTGAATGATCCATGGCATTATTTTATGTATTAGGTCATAACCGTAGAAGATGAGAAGACATGAAGACAAGGGGTAGGAAATTGGACAAACATTTGCATTAGACATCGTTGCAACTGAAGCGAGATTTTGTTGTGTAAATTGAAATATTGTGTTAGATAGCAAGAGGGATAAGAAGTGTGAGTGATAGAAAGAGTGGGATATCATAGAAGATTTGCTCGTTATGTGAGCAATTGTGATTGGTGGAATACCAATAGAGAATTCGAATCCATGTACTTATTCATTGCATGCAAATTTTTTTTAGATCTTTGGATATATCCATTTGTCATTTGGTCTACATTGCAAGACTACTTATGGTTGCCTCTTTCCCAGTTGTTCCAATAAGAAGGAACAAACCACACAATGAAATTACACACAACAAAGAACGTATGTCTAGGACTCAATGTGTACAACTATTTCAACAAGAATGAGTTCACCCATTCCTATTGCATCAGTAGAGTAGTATAGTAAGGTAAAGAAAACAGAGAAAATGAAAAGTTGTAAAGCCTTGATTATTTAGGTTTAGATCTAATTAACTATGAATGAGGTAGGCCATAATTGTATTGCCATATGCATGACAAGGCTAACACAAAATGACCTGGAACAACATTAACCAGCAATCTTTAGTGGGAATGTCTCTAAACAATGGGTGGCTTTGATCACTATTAAAATGCAGCCCACGAGGAATTAAAGTTTGATGGTACCTACATAGGCAATCTGGGTTCTTTGAGGCTTGGCGTCAAAAAGGCAGAGGGTCAAGAAAAATATATAAAGGGAACAAATGGGAAACTACTAATGATATGATTTGTCCTTCTGCTAGTTGTGGTCAGTTAAAAAATCTAAAATAAGGGGAAAAACTAAGAATATGGATTGAGAATGAAACTTTTCCCACACAAAAGTGAGTGAAGGATGTGTATAGACCTTATAATTTGCCTTGGATAAGAAAAAAACAGAAAATAACACGGCCATAAAAGATAAATGACAACCACAACCAAAAAGTATTGAGGTTATAGAATGCATGCAAGGAAACACAAATGCAACTAGCAAAAAGTGGGGGCAAACATAAAAGGTAAGCAGAAAAAGAGCCTCGTAACAAGACCCCAATTATGCATCGTGGTCTTTCTTTGTCCTTATACATGGGACATAGTTATGGACTAAACACAATAGGAACCACAATATGCAGGATGGAATGTCCTTAAAACTGAAATTGTTTCAAATAGCAAAACCTAGTGGAAGAATAACATACAGTGACAGTCAAAAATGACAACAGAAACTAAAACACCAGCACTATTTCATATAGTTAAAACTTAAACCCACAGTAAAGAAAACTTTCTTCAGTTTCCTCATATTACCAACTACAGAAACTAAGACGTCACCCGTATTTCATATTGTTAAACCCAGATCCAAGAAACCTTTTTTCAGTTTCATCACCTTACTTCAAGTTTAGTTGAAATTTTCATTCGGCTCCATTCTTAACTGAAATCAGTTAGGACAGAATGCAGCTTAATCATGTAGCTGATATGATGGAGAAGCAAGGACATAGATGTTACCTTTCAAAAAAAAATCTGATTGCCTCTATTTTTCTACCTTGTCCAACGAAAATGACTTCTAATTACAAGCAATTTAGTATTTTCCATTCACACCATTAATACTCACCCTAAAGACCATACATTGACTTTTCACTTACTTTTAAATATGAAAATGAATAAAAATGGCTTAACCTAAGGTTAAAGCATTGGAGTAAATACAAATAATTTTACACAGCATACAACGCAGAAATCACACTGGCAGAAAACAATAACAGTTCATTAAACTACCATTTAAAAAATGGGCACAATTATATTTTAATAAAGAGTTAGTTATCCAAAACTTCACCTTCCATGTCCATGTCCATCTCCATGTCGGAAACGGCAGAAAATGTTGAAGACACTGCAGAGGCAACTTTTGGACCTGTGGGCAATCCTCCTGAGACAACTTTTGGACCTGCGGGCAATTCTGCTAAGGCAAGACTTGGACCTCTAGGCTGTTGGTTGGAATCAGAAGGTAATAATGAAGCTGGCAACAGGCTCCTTCCCTCTCCTTGCCTGCTTGTGCTTTGTTCTATCTGGCACTTCATCTTGAACCAGTGAAAATAATCCTGCCCAATTGCAGCGTCGCTTCCAGGTTCTCCGCCAAAGAGAAATGAAAACTTCGAATTTCCTGCCTCCTTTTCTCGAGCCATATTCTCAAATACAGGCCCATTCTTAGCAACAAATTGTGATAAAATTTCAATGTTCCGGACCACTTCATCATCTATTGGCTTCTGCGGAGGTGGAGGCAAAGCAGTTGCCAGCAGATGCCCCTGAGAATCTTGTGGAGAGGCCGGAGGAGGTAAAGAAGAATTTATCAAAGGACCGCATTCAGTTGAAGATGAATTTAAAGACGGAGCTCCCAGAGACAGAGCTACTGGAGCCAGCCCAGGTGATGGCTGCCCTGATGGTGCCACTTGTGGGCCTGCGGCAGGCAATAATCCTGGTGGAGGAGGAAGCCTGGGGGGCATTGTTCCAGAAGAAGGTTGAGAAGACATCATGTGAACAGGTGGAGCAGCTGTCATCGGTTGCCCGGGAGGTAATGCATTGCCACCATAAGGCTGTGGCATGACAGGAGGCGGTCCGAACCCGGGACGCTGTTGCCCGCCTGGGAATCGAGGAGGGGGCATCATAGGGCCTCGGCTGTGCATTGCAGAAGGTGCAAAAGGACGACCCATGTTCATCGGTCCGGGGTGGAAACCCGCGGGCGGGGGTGCGGGCGCTGCTGGGGACGGGGTCGCTGCTGGAGGCCCGTGCCTGAACTGAGGAGGATCCCCTCCTGGCCTTTGCATTTTAAAACTGTTCCTTCAACCAAATATTAAATTACTAAATAGATTCAGAGCTCCAATCCACCATTCAATTTCTAGACACTGAACACTCAAGGCCTGTGACACTGTGTCTCCTCGACATAATATTTCCCCCTCCAATGCAAGCGAAAAACGTACCACTTCTGACTTGAGAAAACTCGTCCTCCGTATTCCTCAAGACATCCTAACCCCAACACAAACTCCCTGCAAAAAAAAAATTAAAAACCCTAATGTGAAAACCACCAGATATGCAATTATACTCTACACAGATAGGATGGAATCTCATTCCCATAGCCGTTTAAGTGAACTACAAGTCTTGAACTCACTGAGTTTGATAGCCCAAACGGGATATGTAATTCAAAAAAAATCATATTAAACCCAAAAAGACTGCCACTGGGCATCGACCCTAAACCCTACTAGGTTGCCACGGAGACGCAATGTTTATGAATTCAAAATACGGCATAACAACATGAGAATTGGCCGGATTTGAATCCAATTAACAGCTTCCGTAATCTCCCATAGCAAAGAAGATCATATCCCTTTGTGTTAAAATATCTGAGCGAAACTTACCTGCAGAAAAATGGTCACGAGATCGATGCCCTATATCCTGCAAATTTACCAATTTGGTGCGACCCAGGAGGAGAAACGATTGAAAACCATGATCATGAAATAGCAACAACACTTCAATTCGGCTGTTTTAAGAATCGGATCCTTCAAGCCCCGCAAGTTTCATCGGCCATGCTCTTTCTTTGCTTACGTATCACATAACCAATCCCTGGAACTCCAGTATTTTACTTAACTCCATTGCTTAGTTAGCATTTTATTGGACTTTAAAGCTTTCAAATAGTAGAGAGGAAATCTATCGGCAGACGACTGAAGTCCAATTAAGGATGCATGTAGCAATTACTTAATAATAGCCTTTATATTGCTGTACTTTTTCTTGTTTTAATTTTTCAACATAAAATTGTGTGGGATGTACCACTCAAATTTGATGTTTATGGTGTTTGTAAAATAAAAAATTAGAATTAATACTTTTAATATATTCATTAATTTTTTTGAGGTTCCTTTAAAATTAATAAAATATAGAAATATAAATATATTTTCAATAAAAATACAAATAATAATAGGAATATTGGATGGGCTTGAATATTAGGAGATATATGATAAGAGTTTGGGTTGAATATAAGGAGATATATGATAGAGTTTGGGTTGAGAGTGTAATGAAATAGTAAATATTGAATAATACATATGGATGGAATTGGAATTTTGGTTAGGGTTCTCTAACTAGGGTTTAGCATGGCAACCTCGAGTGTGGTGAATAAAGAGGAAGAGGTCTAGTTGGTGGGTTGTTTTGATGACACTTTGTAAGAATCTCGAACTTTTGTATTGTCTTTCTCATTTAATAGTTGAGATCGAAGTTGACAGGGGTCTTAGGTACGTCTCCCTCCTCAACAGTGAACGAACACTTAGAGGGCAATTATCATACGGAAAAAACCCTCTTGCACAAGTGATTGTCACATTCAAATTAAAGGACAGTCTTTAACTATTTAGATCGAGTTTCCTCTAGCGCCAAGACGGAAAGTTTAGGAACTTACACCAGTGAAGAAGTTAATATGTTATTGTTTTTGCATTTACAGTCATAGGGTACAAAGCCTCTATTGAAGTTTTCAGCTGGGCCATCCTCGCTTCATTGCTCTGGTGTAGAGGCTCATTTGCATGGCGAGGAGATTTAAGAGGCAAGGTTTATCAAAGGCAAATTGGATATATTTGATTTTCAGTGCAATGGACCTTTAAGGGAGGTTGACTTGGGGTGAATGAAGAGCATCAAAGATGTGAAGAGAAAGGGCGGTGGATTATCGTTGGTGGTTGGCTAAGACATAGTTGTGGAACAAATATTGGATCTCAAGGATTGAACCCTCTTTGGAAAAAAATTAGGCCAAAGAGTCATGAAGGAGGTGCTTTAGGCTTGGAATTTCTTGACATGGGAGTCGATTCTAGGATATTGTCTCACTTCCCACATTTTATCATAGGGGTGGCTCAGATTGGATAGTTTTAAACTAAAGAGGATACTGTCATGATTTTGAAAGGGGTATGGTTTGTAGATAGGTCATATATATCCATAAAACCCTAGCACCCTTATTTGGTTCAACGGGGAAATACATTGAAAAAACCCCAGTTTGGGTGAAGCTTCCAAAGTTACCAATAGAATGATGGTAGCTCAAAGGTTAAGTGTTCTTGGAGATCAACTTTGAAAGACTCTTTTGGTAGATGATTAGTTTGAAACATGTTCCTCTTGGTCAATGGCTCGACTACTGGTAGAAGTGGATGTTATAGGAGGGTTGTATGACTCCAATGAGTTAGTGGATGGAGGTTGTAGTTATATACAATGTTTGTATTATTTAAACATCCCCTTTAAATTTTCTCACAATCTCAATCTAGGCCATATACAAAATGATTGTGGCATGCCTTTTATGATGAAAACATGATAGATGGTTGGAGGGGGTTTCTAATCAAAGGGCCACTATGTCGGCCTCACTTCAGACCCCAAAGGCTATGAAAGGTTTGTAGAAGATTGTTCAATAGTCACAATTAGAGGTCATTGGCATGGTTGTTGATACTTCAATGTTTTGTGATTTGTTAGTTGGTGACATGTCAATCCCACTAACCATTGAGTAGAGACAATCATTAGGGACTGAAATGGATGAGATTTCCCTTAACTTGGTTTGAGGTCATGTAGGGGTAAGGACCAATGTTAATGCACTATCCATCAACTCAAGCTCGTAGCCTTGAGCATTGGGTAAGTCTCCTATTTTTCCTCATGTGAATTATGCTTTGAGCACTTCTTTGTCAAGGGATGGGGGCTCATGTTCTCTTTTTAAGGTGTTTTATTTCTAAGTCCCCCTCTCAAAAGGTTAGGACATCTATTAAGCAACCACGTAATTATTTTCTTGAGAGGGACAATATGAAGGGTGATGATTTTTTGTGGTGGATGACTAGCTTCCTTCGTTAATGGATGATCATTTTCGACCTCTGATTGTTTGGGGGGGGGGGGGGCATACAATATGTGCCCTAAATTTTGGCAAGGCAAAATGCGCCAATGTCAATAGCAAGGGGTTCACCCCAATGTAAGGTCCCAATTAGACATCAGACTATTTGAAATAGAGAACCCATCTGGATTAAAGCTTGCCAACTATTATTTACTTTTTGGTTTAGGTTGGGTGTAATACCCTCGATTTTGACTTGGAATATATTAAACCGGTCATGTAAATTATGTAAATATGCTAGTATGGATTCCTAGAACAGAGCTCGAGGTCAAGGCTTAACTAATGAATATCTAGGCTTGTATGATGTAAATATTTAAGTATGGTCTCTGTGGTTGGCTTATCATGCTAATTCGAATGTTGTGGAAATATTATGTTGAAAAATAATAATATGGTCCAAGATGGTTGTGTAAAGAGCACTAGAGGGGCTATGATTCCACTGGATGGGAAGAGGAAAAGGGGGCATGTGGGAGATTACAACCTCTATTACCAAGTGTCAACCTTGTAACTCATCCATTTGTTGCCATTATCCTTAAATGAGTCGATTACTTCCTTTTTACTATTTCACACAATCATTAAATGCATGTGTGAGGTTTGTGGGGAAAATATTCTCATGTGGTTATGGAAGCATAGGATTAATCTATTTCCATGTATGTTGTAAAATTCTTATATCCCATGTTCAAAAGTTATGTCAGTTGTATTTTCCACCGTCCTCTCAACTTTAGAGTCTATTGTCCATTATCCATTATGCATATTTTTACCAATAGTTTTAAAGACTGCCCATAATTCTTCTTTTGTTGTCCATTACCATTTACCGAAGTATGCAAACCTAAAAATTCAAATTTGGAAACAAATCTATGTTTTTAAAGGGAAAGGAGATGGTTGTAGGTGAGCATAGAGGTTGGGAAAGCTAGGGACCCTTACCCATTGCGTTATGCTAGATTTGTATGCTTAAGAAGCCACGAATTAAGGATATAGGTAGTTCTCCAATAGCATATAGCAGGTTGGTCTCCTTATATGCACACACTGGAAGCACCTAGCAATATGGATCGCCCAATGGAATCGTGGATCAATGAAATGGGAGCTTGATCCCATAAGGGTGTTGTGTGGGGTGGGTATTGTTCGGGCCAGGCTATGAGGGCTAATTGAGATCCCTATAGAGCTCGGTATGACCATTTGGCTAAGCATAAAAAGAAAAATGGGCTAGTGGGATAAGAGAGAGAAGCATGTAGGAGTTCCCTTCGCCCTAGTGGCCACATACCTAGCTTGTGGGTGGCCTCTCAATAAAAAGAGTATATGTTGGACAGAGTGCCTACGATTTGGTGGAGAATCACTCTTATGCAATTAATTGCTTGGATCTTCCTTGTTTAAAGATAAGGATTCTCTTGTATTTGAATATGCAATGATTTTTATTGTTATGTATGTGTTGAATATGTTGTATATGCGTGTGGGTATGTGTGTGGATAGAGATTAATTTGATGTATTTTTATTTATGTATCTACACATGCATTTTGATTGTTTAAAAATTCGCAATATGGCCATGGGGCGAAATTTAGAACCCCATAATTCGTAAACCTTGCCTTTGGTGATTGGATTGATGGATGGGGACGTTATAATGGGAATGTTGTGTAGGATGTAGCATGCTTCTATTCTAAATGCAAAATGCCAAGAAAGAAATATATCTTAGCTAGGAGTTGTGACTAAAGAGGTTGTTAATTATTAAATGCATACACATAAAGTTGTAAGTGTCCAAGAAAATGAGTTTCCTTAGCACAAGGAAGAAATGTACACATAAAATATCAACTAAAAATTAGAGGATTGGTCCCACTTCCATCTGGTTAAAACTAGCAATTATTGACCAAACAAGTGATTTTGAGCGCTGCAAATATTAGAAAACGTAATGAACAAGTGCAAAGTATTCATACACCAATCAAGCATTTTCACACTATATTGTGACATGAATAGGAAAACAAGTTAAAATCTTTCATATACTGGAACGATCTAAGCGTTTCCCAAAATTCGCCAGCCTGAATCGAGAGCTTCTTCAAAAAAATTCCCATAAAAGTTTTTTAATAGTAGCTTCAGAACATCTCAAAGCTCAAAAAGTATTGATTTCCCTTCTATCTAATTTATACAATTTTCTTTATCTATTAGATTACTCTAACTCTTCGACTTCCTTACTAAATGTCACTTTACAAAATGAGTAGTATCCACAAAATAAGACTTGCTAGATGAGGATATTCGATTATGTGCTTATCTTGATATAATATTAAATTGATGTCTCTTGTCGTTGTTGATATTTGTTGCATGAGTGCCTCCTTGGTCACTTCCTTAAGTGCTTCTACTGTAATCTTCCTAGAGTTGAAGATCTCTCTAACCTCATTCTTCTTGATCTCGTTTGGCTGGGGTTCGTATATGCTGGGGAAAGGAGGCAAATGACGTATTTTCATGACATTGTATCTACTTGATATAACTACTGACAATTTCCTATATTATTAAACCCACTTTTTGCTACAATATTGTTCTTAATTGCTTGCTCTATGTGATGGAGGCATGGTTATGGTGGATCTCCCTTGGTGTCATTCTTTGTGGATCTGCTCATGATTGAGTTGAGTCTTGTTGACATTGTGCAAGTTCATTAAAACCCATTGATATACCATCCAGAATGCATTCATATTCCTTGATTTTCTCAAGGATCTCACTTAATTGGGCATGTTGTCCTTAAAATTCATGCATAAGGTTGTACATTTGACCATGAGATTCTGTGAACTCTTCTTGTAAAGAGAATGCATGAGACTTGAACTCTAGAAAGATTAAGTTATATTGTCTTAGTTCGAACATCTCCCTTTTCCAAATCCCTTATCCTTCACTTACAGACCTTTAATTTTCTTGACATCTCCTCCACATTTGATTGATTCCCCAAAGAGAGGGACACATTTGTTGAAGTTGTAGCAATAGGGTCTCAATCAATGTAGGTAAACATGAGAGTCTCAATTGTGATTACCAACGATGGTCTTTTGGTGAGCTTGAATCTTTTATATGATTGTTTGACAATCTACTTACCTTTTTTTTATCATAGATGAATGAATACAGGGAAGTGGAATCTTCTTCTTTTGATGGAGTAAAATGACCCAAGACAAGCTTTGTTAGGGGGAATGTCCACCGATTATAGAAGCATTTGTGAGTCATAGAATAAGGACTTTATCTTTGAATGGTTGGTGTTCTTATCCCAACTTAGATTCTCTTTCCTTCTTATGATTTCTTTCTACCTTCTTCTTCTTCATGTTTCTTTTGTTCCTCAACTTCCTTCAATCATCTTTCCTCAGCGGTATTGAGCTCTGGTTCCTTTTTATTTCTCTCTTCTTTATTTTTTTTAGATATTTCCTCTTGTTATTGTTCACTGGTGCTTTCTTGAGGTCCTCCCTACATTGAGTATTTATGCTTTTTACCTCATAGTCACCTTGGCTCATCTGAATACTTCTTCATCAACCCAAAACTCATCAGTATGCACCTAAGTAAACTTGTAAGCTCGATAGTATTATTTTACTATACCTCAAGAATCATTTATTCGGAAAACTTTGGTGCCAAATTGGAATGCATTGATGGATTGGGCCTACTCCTTGGATTCTTTGATATCTTTTAATCAATATACTCCAACGGTCAAAGATAATGGATGGCATGCAACATTTTTTTCATTTGTTAGTGCTACTCCATTATCATTAATAAAACAAATGGTAGGCTATCACTTGTAGGACCACTTTTTCAATGAGAAAGTGAGGTAGGAGATGGGGAGGCTCAGTGCCACCATAAATGCACAAATGGGTCCCTTTATGAGTGGCATACCAATCTCCCAGTGTGGCTAGGGATTCTATGACATTATTTGAGATGCATTTTGTTGGTTCCCCATGGATGATCATATATAGAAGCAACATAAACTCTTGGTATATTTTGACATAGTAACTAGAGTATTTTTTCTCCATATTGAAAGCGTGGAAGAGTTGTGTACGTTTAAGAGTTCATCATTCCTAGTTGGGATGTATGTTTTTTTCCCACTACAATCAACGAACATAGAATATGTAGCATGCATATCAAAGGGGAAACCATAGCTACATACAAGAGACGACCCTTTTTTCTGGAGACAGGATGATTCATTGCATTTTGTGTGTCGATGAGCGGAATAGACAAGGGCTTCATAGCCGTCAATGTGATTTGCTTCAAGTATGGAGGATGATTCAAGTGTGTTGGATCTTGTTGAGATGCTCAATGGAATGTGGGGGTGCAAAGGTGTGGGGGACGGGGGTTCCATGAAGTTAAGAAGCTATCAAAGTATGTTTTGGCAACTGCCACTGCGCAAGCATCCTCCCAATCAAGGTTGTCCATAATGGGTGCATATTCCAACCAAATGAAACCATGGATATGAGCAAAACCTTTGTGTTTCCATTCATACTTGAAAAACAAAGGAAGGGAAAAATGAGGAAGAAAATTCAAATTGGCAAATGCGAACAAAACAAAAAATCCAATATAGGAGAAGAGGCAAACCTTCACCAGTAATCTTTTGTGTGGAATGTCTTTTGAGGTATTTCTTCAAGGAAGATGGTAAATCTATGGTGCATATATAGATATGCAATATGTGGATTGGCTATAATGTTTTGAATTATCCATTGGAATTGTGCAGGCAAAGAAGTTGGACAGGGGCAAGGCATGAGCATGTGAAGGCCAAACCATTTGGTGTCAGTTGCACTGAGGGTAAATAAGAAGGTTGGGCTACCAAGTTGTGTGATCATATCATATAGTTCACCGATTTTTTTGTTCCAAAAGGAGCAAGGTTGTATTTAACAAATATAGAAGTGGTATCTTGGCTACGATGGCGCATGATAAGGTTGTACAAATAGTAGCGAAAGTGAGGGTGTTGGCCGAACCTATTATCATGGTATCACATAAGGTGCAATGCATACTCTTGTATGCCGATTTCATGAACCCGTGGTTGCTTTAGCATGGAAACACCTACAGGGAACAAGGTTGGGAATGCCATAGAAAGGAGGCCTTTTGTGTTGTATTCATTAATTGGGGAAAGGCCAATTGGGGGCCATTCACTGGAAGGTGTTGGGTTTCTAGAGTTTGATGCGACAAAGTGTCGGATTTCTTCATACTCGGTGTGAGAATTTGGGGGTGCATAAATGAAGGAGGAGGTTTGGGGGTTTAGTGAAGTCGGAAAGGAAGAAGGTGCTTCATCATCAAGGGAAGAGGATATGTGAGCGTCTAGTACAAAGGTTGTTGCATGGTGAAGGAGACAGATACATCTATGGATTGAAGTGGCAAAGCATTTAGGCCAGATAAACTAAGTTGGACATCCTCGTAATATGGGTCATTGGACATTTTGAATTTTAATGCAGCAAGGACATTTGAACGAATAACAATGAATTCATATGGCTTGTTTGCAACATTGCATTTACGTGCAACAAGGGTGTCTAACTCTAGCAAGAGGCGTGGAAGCAACATGAAAATTGTGGATATGTCTTAGGGGAAACTAATAGTACGCCCAGAGTATTTGTATTGGCCACCACGTGCATGTGTAACTTGCAGTATTGGGTTAGCACAGGAAATTAACATTTCTTCGATTTGAGTTAGTCGTGCAAGACCGACTAGCT
The DNA here is from genome assembly GCA_001517045.1 of Pseudotsuga menziesii. Classification (NCBI taxonomy): domain Eukaryota; kingdom Viridiplantae; phylum Streptophyta; class Pinopsida; order Pinales; family Pinaceae; genus Pseudotsuga; species Pseudotsuga menziesii. Next base: position 346,080 of record LPNX010548792.1, read on the forward strand.
GGTGTCCAGGGTCAATTTTGTTTTCTAAGGAGAAGTGATGGCCATGGCATTATCGAGTACATCGAGATCATGTATAGCTGCCATGGAACAACTTTGTTTTAATGCCTGGATATGATTCTTGGTAGATGGAGCAAATATGAATTGGGTGTAGGTGATCAAGTCTTTTAAGGAAGCGACGTTGAGCATCTGTTAAGGGGGCGGTGGATGGGGGGGTGTAGCAAATGTGTGCATTGGTGGAGCATTGAGGTTTGCAAGTGTAGGGGTGGATGTGATTGTAGGTGGAGAAAATTAGATTAGTGATGGGATACGTGATGGGGTGGTTCCACAAGTGATGGCGGGATGTGTTGATCTATAACAAAGGCGTTGTTGTGTGTTGAGATGGTCTTTGTTGTGACCATAAAGAAGTTTGTTCAATTCCAGTATTGGATGGCATAGGTACATTGAGGGAAAACAAGTTTGTGGTAACCTGTAGAAGACATAAATGAAGTGGTTGCATTTATAAATAAGGTAAGTAAAGGGAAAAATGGAAGCACATATAGTATATAAATAAAGGCATTGCACATTGAAAAGTGTATTTCTAAATATACAAGTAAAATCCATATAAAGGTATATAAATAAATAATGTAAAAAGCATTTGTTTGACAATTTTCCATCAGAAATATGTAGTTGGGAGGTAGACAAAAAAAAATAGTATATAAAAGAACAATAGACATAAAATACTAAACATTGTATCCATGTAAGAAAACATGCACCATTGGTTGCATGCATGTAGAGAAGTATAGTGTCCATCAACCATTTAAAGTATCAGTTCAGAAGAGATACAAGTTAATGTATTTGATAACATATATAAGCATATGAGTAGAAGCAAATTAGTAGATAATTTTCTACTAATTATCTATTATATTAATCGAGGAAAATTTACATCTGCCATAGGACCTTCGAATCAAATTCCTTCATACATATATGCCTCAATTTTCTTCATACGTAATATCCCCTCAGTTCTTGAAGAAACTGAAAATCAAAATTAACAAAACTGAATCCTTACTAGCCAAAAAGGCTGTAGTCCATCCAAAATATAAATTACACCATCTCCATAAGATGTGTTTCACCTTCATATATCATAGTACCATCCAGAGATTCTTGAACTCTAACTAAGCCAAATTTCTAAGGCACTGGTAGAAGCCACATGGAAGTAGGAAAGGACATGGGAAAAAGAGAGAACGATAGCAATGAAGTGGAAGGCAATACTTTAATGGAGATGAAGTGGAAATCAATGGAAACACAGGCTTCATAGGTGGGAAAAGATGTATAGAATATATACAAGTAGAATGTAGGAGTGCAGTAAGTGGAATCTATGGGAGGGTGATGTGAATGGGTGTTGGGTAGAGAGGAAGGGTTGTTGTATAGATGTGAGGTCAAATACGACATGCAATGGGTTGACTACAAGATGTAAGTGCATGTATTTCTTCGAGGAGGATGGATGTTCCAGAGCTGTAAGGAACCTCCTCAGAGCTAACAATGGTTGTTTTCAATCGTTTAGTGACATTGAAAGTCTCTGTCTTAACGGATAAGGTGAAAATTTATTGTCGTGAGGTCAGTTCTAGAGCTATATCCTTTAAGCAAGATGGTTTAGTGGAAAGGAGGCACAAATATTTTTCAAATACGCCACGGAGTTGGTTTGCCTCATCATCAAAATCTATGGCAACGTTGATCTGGACAGTGTTGTCTTGCGAGGAAACCTTCAACATGTACCTGTAATCACACTCTGAAAACTCACCATCGCACTTGATATAATGCCAAGTGTTGTGAACCCAATGAGAATTTTTTTCATGCATTGTATGCCATCAACAAAAATAGGGCATGCAAGGAAGTGGAATTCATCCATGTTAATGGAAGCGATGGAAGCACATACAGAGAACCAAAATTCCTTCTCAGAGGGTTGCATGGTTTGCAACTCAAGTATTGTTTTCTTTGGATTTGTTCGAGACGCAGAGTGGGTAAATTTCCGACTCAATGAAGGTGAAGCCACACGGAAACCACTTTCAGTGAACCATTTGTTTAGGATGTGGGTTGGCTCAATATCTGGATTTATAAGTAGGGTTGTACTTGAAACACTTCCAAGTGTCCTGCCATTGAAATCAGTAAGATGAGCACCCTTGATTGCAAGGACAAGAGGTGGAACAAAGGAGTACAATGAAGCAAGTTTTGAGCCCTCAGTGTGGCAATGACGGCCCCAAAGTGTGATATCTATGCTAAAGCAGAATGTGTCTCTAAGGTCAACCATGGAATTTAGCGGTGATTATTGAAGGTCATTGGTTGTTTTAAAGTGGAAGGGATGTACAATAACTTAGGGGAAGGCATGTAGGCAAGGTTGGATGGACGACGTATAAGAGAGGATAATCTCAATATGGTTGTTCAAATGGTTATATGCAGGGTTAGTTGCTTTGATTGTGCCATTGGAGACAGTGTAGACAATCCGTATTTAAATTTAAGAATAGAAGGAGTCAACAAAGTTGTTAAATGCAGAGACATGGATCTCTTCTCCAAAACATTCTAGAAGGTCAAAGCGAAATAGTTTCCTTGGACCTTTTTGGTTGGTGTATTCATGTATGTTTGTCTTTGCAATAACACGACCTTAAATTGACCATTTTTTGTGGTTGGGGATATGTGCTGTGAATGGAATAGTAGCAGGTGGCATGGATATTGGTGGAGTTGATGTTTGGGATGAGCAAAGAAGAAGACTTTCTTGTGTGAGTCCAATTGTTTGGATACTTGATGCGGCAGGTGGAAGCCCAAGGCCAGGTGGGAGTAAAAGAGGCAAAGGACTCCCAATTAGGGAAAATTTGTTGTAAATCAATTCAAGTTCAAGCACTGATATATTATTGGCAAGAAAAAAAAGAAGGGCATTATTAATTAAAAATATGAATAAAGTGTCAGCGGGTGGGAAAAAAATGGAACAAATGTTTCAAAAAAAGAACAAGATTAAGAAAAAGGGAAAGAGAATGTACATGGCATCATGAACAACATTGCAGATGCATTTGATTAGTTTGATGATAGAGCCTTCTTGAAGTTCGACATCTGAAAGGATGGGCTTGAAGGCAAATGGAAGTAGCGTCTGGTGCGTGTTGGTGCCATCAGAGATGGTCATTTAGAAGCGTGATTCATTGATTTGGTTGAGCTAACCGAGGAAAGAAAAATAACATGCAGATATGGTTGGAGGTGTACAGAGCCAGACAAGAGAAGGGAAATCACATCTTCTATCAAGGGTGGTTCCATTATGTGGGAAAAATCCTGAGGTATACAGAAACAAGGTAACTTAGATATAGGAGACATGATGGAAAAGGAGGCAATGCAAGAGGTAAAAACAATTTAAAAGAGAAATTCTAAATCGATATAAGCTATAAATTCATGTGAGAAGTCTGAAAGACTCTAAACATCCATATGAAAGGAGGATAACAATCATTCCTCCCAACCATCCAAACTACATCTAATAGACATTTGTATTATTATGATTGAATTATTATATATATATATATATATATATATATATATATTCCACTATTATAAATTTTAATCAAGATTTTTTATATTTAATTAGTCAATTATATTACTATAAAACTTGGATCTCATCATCTTATCTATATAGATATACTCATATTGAAATATATTTATGGCCCAAAATGATCTCAATGAAACTTGGAAATTCATGTTTTTATGCTTATCAACTGCCCATGTATACTACTACATTTAGTAGTTTCTTAGGCAATATAGATTTTGAATATTTGTTGGCCTCTACACCACCATATCCACACCTCCATAACTACTATGAATGAAACTAAAAATGAGTGCTTCATTTTAAAATCAAGACTACCACAAAAGGGCCACATGATTGGTGAAAGCCTAGCGTTGTGTTTGTTTCACCAATATTAATTGATTTCACAAAAGTGGTCAGCTAACAAGCGATTTTGGTCTGAACAACATTAGATTACTAGAGAAATATCTTGTATATCCAAGTATGGTGAACAAGCAACTTGAAAACAAATTGTAAGCCATTCAACCGATAAAAATCTGTAAATATGTCGTAGTATTATGTGTTTGCATATTCACAATAGTGATTTTCGATATTTCTCAACATATTGAGTATAATGTGTATATGAAAGAATTTGCAAAGTAAATGTGCGAAGAAGATAACATTCCAGAGTGCCAAAGTGAAGTTTCGTGTTTGATGACTGATCAATGGACGAGGAGGATTCCACAAAGCAATTGACGGTTCACATGAGTTGCGGAAATAGATTTGCGGAATCCAAAAAAGTTGGGAGGCACATCTGCAATCTGCAATACGAAAGGAAGCCGCAATTCGCAAAATGTGGAAGAAGTCTTATGGAAGATGAATTGTAGAAGCAATTTCAAGAGAAGTCGAAATGCATACCCGCAACTTGCAATCCATAATTGTGGAAGGAAGGAGTTTCTGAATATGAAAAGGTTGTTGCAGAAAGGTCATTGTGGAAAGGCAGTTGCAGAAAGGTCATTGTGGAAAGGTAGTTGCATAAAGGTAATTGCATAAGCAATTTTTAAGAAAAGTCAAAATGCACATCCGCAATCCGCAACCCGCAATTGCGGAAGGAATGAGTTCCCACAAATTGCGAAAAGGTCGTTGTAGAAACGTAATTGCGGAAAGGTGATTGTCCAGAATCTGCAATTTGCAATTTCGAAAAGTTAATTATGGAAGGTAATTGTGGAAAGGTGATTGTAGAAAGGTCATTGAGGAAAGGTGATTGTTTGCAATACACAATCCAAAATTTTGGGAAGTTAATTAGGGAAGGAAAATTCCGAAAGGACATTGCATAAACGCCTGCTGCAGAGAGATTACTGTGGAAAGGATGTTGCAAAAATGGAACTACAGGAGGACGTGATTGATAAATATAAACATATTTAAAATGATAAACAAAGAGACACGAAGGAAGCCAGAATTTGCAAATTGCGGAAGAAGTCTTGCAGAAGATGAATTGCAGAAGCAATTTTGAGAGAAGAGTAATTGCATACCCGCAACTCGCAATCTGCAATTGCGGAAGGAAGGAGTTTCCAATTACGGAAAGGTCGTTGCAGAAAGGTAAACGTGGAAAGGTAGTTGTAAAAGCAATTTTTGAGAAAACTCAAAATGCACATCCACAAACCGCAACCCGCAATTGCGGAAGGAATGAGTTCCCGCAAATTGCGGAAAGGTCGTTGCGGAAAGAAAATTGTGGAAATATAATTGTGGAAAGGTAAATATGCTCTATGTTTTTGTTGGGTACTTTTACAACGTTATGGAATTTATAGATATTTTCGTTAATCTGAGTAGGCAGGTTTTCCAATCCGAAACCCTGAATCGTAGCAAAGATATGGCGGTTGGTCCAAATCCAAAAGATGCACCCTCAAGTGGAAACACGAGCAATTCTTGACCTCAATCCTCTGTTCCTCTTATTGTCAAGACAAAATCTGGTAGTTTGCTTCGGGCTATAGGGATTATAACATCACGATCAATTTCATTGGGTCCTTTATCCTCTGGAACACTGAAGAAGGCTACATCTAGTCCCCAATCTATTATTTTACATATATTACTCTTATCTTCATAGGTAAAGTTGTGTTTTAGGTTTTCATTTGACAAATAACAATCCACAAGGTATCCATATGGTGTTCAGTGAAATGGCCTTTGAATAAATCTTTAAAGGGAAACTACGTCCTACAATTTGACCAAAACTAACCACCAGTAAAGCAATGCATCTAAACCAAAAAGCATATTTGCATTCATCGTAATGTAAAGTACTCTAAAAAAAAATACCATACGGTGCAAAAAAATTCATAAATAAGACTAAAAAATAACAGAGAAACCCTAATTCTGCTACGCCATTGTAAGGATTTAAATACTGGTTTCCTTTATACAGGTATGAATCTACTAAAATCAGGAAAATAAAAACAGAGGAATGAAATGAAAGAGGAATACCTGTGTCTTTGAGGAAAGTAGTTGATGAAAGCTAAATTGATATGCAATTGAAATGATAGATAAAAAATTCAATGTCTTAGCAACTCTGTCCAAACAATATATAACGAGAGAAGGTCACTGGATTAACAAGATGTCCAACAACCTCCATCAATACCTTCAGTAAAAAATGTCACTTTCGTTTTGTGGTGAAGAGTGTCCATTAAGTAAATTTATTACGGAACAGATGTGCAAAGATGAGGCTTTGTAGTCGGTGGTATTTGAGTTACTGTTGTTTCGTATCCCAATGCACCTCTGTAGGAGATGTCAACTGGGTGTTCGAAAAACCCTTATCTTCCCCTATGGCGTGTTCGGAAAGGCTTTACCTACTTTGAATATAGAATGAAAATGCATTGAATACATAGGAGATGACCACTGGGTGTTCGAAAAAACCTCTTTCCCTATGGTGTGTTCAGAAAGGACTTCGTCTACAAGATGAGGATAAGAGCCTGTCAAGAGGGCGATCAGAAATCATAGACCAGAGGGGAGATAAAAAACCCAACAGACAACCAGGAGGACACGCGTAGAAAATTGATTGGTTAAAGGGATGACAAAAAGATGTACAACATTTTCCAAAACTCGACTTGGGAGAAAAACGCCTATCGACATAATAAAATGATAAATATGTAAGTCTTAATAAACTATAATTTATAAATTGTAGTTATGTGAATTTTAATAATAAATCATTTAAAGATAATCATTGTAGGCCTTTCAAATCATAACGAGAACACACATTCCTAATAAACACAAAATTATGTTTGGGAAACTATATATAAATAGAGGGAAACTTTAACAAGACCAAAATGCCATTATATTATTTGACCATCCCTCATCTATTTTTTTTTCATGTTAATTGGGGCTTGGTTATATGGTAAAGTTAAGGTGTTTGAGATTTGGTCAAAGTTCAAATTTTCTTTAGTACTTGTGAGTTATTTCTATCCATACAAGTCACTTACTTTGAAAGGGTAAAATAGGTATTTTGTAAATAATTTTAATATTAGCAATTTTCTTAAAAGGGCCAAATAATACGTTGATATGATGTTGTTGGAGGGTGAAAAGGGCGAAAAGGGAAAACTAACATCGAATTGGTCTTTTGGGGAAACCCCCCGAGAAAGTGCGTGGACTCAAGTTTTCCCCTGTTGTAGACCTAACCTTGTAAAAAGTCCTTTTCAACACTGAATGAAGCACCAAAATTTTTAGATTTGTTAGATTCCTTCCATTCCTTAACTACATACTCATTAAAAAGTATATAAAGCATTGTGTTTAAAAGAGTATCAACAAAGAAAATGTAATGAACCATTTCATTATATGCCCAACTCCCAAGAAAAGAACCACATGTGATCAGTTGACATGGAAGCTATTCACATTCTTGAAATGTTATCTAATTTTGGGTAATGACAGTTTAGTTTTCTTATAGTGAAATGGATAATGGTTGTTTCTTATTTGCTTAAGTATGAAGATTATTTCATCTTACTTTCTAATTGCTACATAAAATTGGTGGTTTTTCTTGGTCTTATATATGTGTCATACATAAGGTTTGGTGTTATTATAACAAACCCTTCATATAAATGACAAGAGAGTCAAAACATTTCTTACATAAGTTCACAAATATACCCTAATATGCATCAATGTTAAAAAAAGGAAAATGACATCATAATATATCATATAACCCAAATGCAATTAAAACATATTAGTCAATACATCCCTAAATAGGAATTCAATTAAGTGCAACTATTAACATACTTTCTCATACAATGAAAGTATGAAATATTAACCCAATAATGACAAGCATTGAAATAAAATGATTTTGGTGAGGCATTCCATAAAAACTCGTGGGAATTCTTTCCAACAAGATGATTTGCAGGCAATATTTTACTACTAAAGTGTCCATTTAACTTTGTGGTTAGTTTGATGTTCTACCTTGAAAATTCCATAGTCTACAATGGGTTTGTCAATTTACATCCATTGTGTCTACAATCCCATTTATAGTGATAGACAAAGGGTTTAAAGGACATTCCAACATCCCTTTATTGAACTCCCAATTTGATTTATGGTCAAGAAGGATAAATAAATTAGTGACCAAGCAAGGCATTTTAGAATTACAATCCATTTTTCCACTTCAAGCTAACTAAGAATGATCCAAAAGGTTTGAAGACATATACGAAACATACTTAATTTCATAATGAAATAATAAAGTGAGAAGATTACATGTAAACTCTACTCGACATGAGTACAACAACAAATTTCCTTGATCCAAGTTTCACAATGTCATTAATATGGCTTTCCGTGAAATATATGGTTAGATAATGAAATAAAACACCCAAATGCGTAGAAGTAGAGAAATCCTAAGCTTCAACGAACATGGGTTTTTACTGTTAATTCACTTGAGCAATTATACAACGTAGTTTCCATAAACACATTTTTGGAATAGATGAATTTAGGGTCAATTTTCTTGGAGATTTGCATCCTTAGTCCAAACTGAAAATGGAAAGTGGCCTCATAGCGTATTCTGGTGATAGTAACTAAGTAAAGCAATACTGTCCAACTTTTTTTTACTTATTTTGGCTTTTTATGTTGGTAAGCTTAAGGATTGGTTTCAAAGAATAGGAGACCAAGTTTTCAGCTCAAAATTTGTTTTCACATACGTAGACCAAGCTTTGATTTTACAAGAGACAAAAGATAAGTAATTTCAACCACCACCTACAAGTTACGACAATGTCAAAAATCGTGTCACTTTGGAGGCAATAATGCAACAAAGGTTATCTTATCTAGCATATTCTATTGTCTCTCTTTATTTGTGTGTTTTACTCAGGCATTTTAATTCCACATAGCACTAAAGAATGGCCACAACCACCTCCGACCATGGAACACAGTCATAAGGTGATTTATCAATATTTGAAATCTACAAGGTACTCAAAACCAAGAATATGTCCAATCCAAATGAAGTATCTTATCTCACATTGATAGACATCCCATAATTGTGATCAATGGAACACCATAGGATTACCATGAGCATATTAATTGTACAGGGCTGGGATATTTGCACATGTGTGCTTAATCAAGTAAAGAAGAAAACTATATATGGTTTCAATCACTTTTCTTGAATTCAATGGTTATCATTAAAAGATCAGATTGCAACATTGGTGGGTAAATTTTCAACTAAAACCCAATAGAAAGGATAGAAACAGTATACCCCTTGAGTAAATTCCTTTTTATATACCTCAAAGAGTATAGAAAGAGTGTTATTAAGGGTTGAATGTGTTTTCTTCAAGAATATTGGATAGTTTACAACATCACCCATTCTAGAGGATTCATTTCAAAGCATCCATACAAACAAGGTTGTGGAGGCTAAATTTGATATCACATGCACTTCCACATGTGACAAGCTAAGCTTTCAGGCACATGATTAAAACAAAATATAGATTGTGACCAAATTTTTTGTTTTAATAAAAAACATATTAATCTACATCATTGGTTAATAAACATATCCATTTATTTACTCCATAATAAACACAATTTTGAAGAATAAAACCCACATCAATGCTACTAAGAATACAATAAATCATTGCTAGAACTTGACTGGCATTGCTTAAAGCCTTTAACTAAACGTGATTATATGAGGATATGACTATAGATGTATACGTATTTATGGTCCACCCAAAAAACATTTCCCTAGGGTTTTATCCACGATCCCTAGAGGGAATCCTCTTATGAGGAAGTGCATTAGGATATGTGAAACCCTTGTAATTGTTGAATTAGAGGGTGTTTGGTATTTCTGGATTAACTCAAAATTGTGCTCTAGTCCAATAGTCCTCTTTTCATTGAGGGTGTGCTTTTTGGAGTGAATTCCTTGGGAAGCGTGACATGATATCATGAAGCGTGATGTTACCTTGAAAGGCATGAGATTTATCAACTTTTTTTTTGATAAAATGAATAAATCCATTATTTTAAATTATTATATCTTGTTTAATTTTGTTTGACTCTAATAAGGCACTAATCATAGTTATTAAGTTCTTGTGGAAGGTATTTGTGATTTGTTGGTGGTTGCAAGTATATTTCTTTGATTAGGGTCTCCCCCAAGGTTTGGTGTTACCTGAAATGTTGAGAGGTTAGACTATGCTTACACTGGGTTTAAATCTCTAATGAGCTTACCGACACTATCCTTGGTCGACACTATCCTTGGTCCACACAACCTAGTTGTGTTGGGGTTGCTAGTTTGAGTGGTAACAATGTCTTTGATAGATGTGATATACTTTCATTGGTATTGTATAGATATATGATTATCCTCACAAGACTATTGTACAACTCATGATGCAGTGTCTGTTGAGGTTGGCCCATGATATTGAATTGGTATTTTTTGGAGTTTTCCATATTGCTTTTGTCATAGGGTTATATTCCTTCATATTCATAGGTGGTCATTATTGTTTGGAGGATTGAGATGTCATAACATGGATGATAAATTCTTTACAAGAGAACATGGTTGATTCAAGGAATACAACTATTGTATATTTGTAAGTAGTAGGTTTGGTGGAGTTACACAGAAAGTTGACAGGTGTCATTGTAAACACTTTCCCTGTAAAGAGGGAGTTTTAGATTTGGGGGCTTCTATAAAAGTGTTTACGCCATGTTTGGGGTGCTTCATGAGAATTGGCGTATATGGTGTATGATCAACCCCTAGATGGTTCAAGATGGATTGACTCATGGGAGATGGCTTGTGATGGTTTTTCATGGTGGATACAAGTTGCTTAGTGATTTTTTGACTTCAATTAGGTGTTGGTTTGGTATTCTTCCCTTAGGAAATGGATTTCTCTTGACATCTTGGTAGATTTCCTTCTTTTTGACCACATGAAGAGGTTCACTTGCTTTGAAAAATATCGATTAGGGAGGAGGATTGTTGCACATATTGGAGGAGGGGACCACACCCTAGACAACACGGGATATATTGGATTCCTATTTGGAGGTTTGGATTTGGCTCGGAGACACTCAAGGTACGTTATTGTTCTTTTTAAGGATGATGAATCGGTGGAGTACATTGCTTAGGAAGATTAATGGAATCCATGAAGCATAGAGATGTGGGCATACCATGTGTAGTTACATCATACTATAGCCCTAATGGTGTATGTAATCATCATGGGGCATGACACATGTACTTTGGAGTGGAGCACTTCACTTGTGTTTTCCTACAAGTGCACATTGTAGGTTGTTTGTAAGGGCTTGGACCAACATTGTATTGTTAGAATACCTAACCTCTCACATATATAAAGAAATAAGAGAGTTTCTTCACATTAATATCATTTTGTTAATTCTTATATTCACCCTTGAGTTGATATGTGACCTAGAGAAGAGTATGCACGGAGTCTTCTCTCAATCTCTCTCTTAGTATTTATTTGTATTGGATCTCTCTCTCTCTCTCAAATCTCTCTCCTAGTATTTATTTGTATTGGATATATCTCTCTCTCTAATGGATATGTTTTTTTCCCTTCTTGGATTCTCTTGGACCATTTTGGAAGTCTAGGGTTAGGGTTTATCCCTTGGAGGTTTGAGATTAGGGTTTATATTTGATGGAGAAGAAGAAGAGAAAAGGATGTCTTGCCTTAGAGGACTTGTTAGGGTGATTCTTGTATGCCAGAGCTCCTAGTTGATACAAGGTCCTCTTTCCACTATTTTTTATACCATATTTCATAATGACCTTAAGGTTGAAAATTCATGGGGCTAAGATCTAGGAAACTTTTAGGTTTAACGATGGAATTTTTGTTGTTTGCATTAAAACTCAATTAAAAAATTTTGATAAAAATTGAAACTTAGGACATTTAACCATGAAATTGAGAAGGGTCCTACCCTTCCCATCTATTAAATCAATTGATATCGTGACACACTTGATGACCTTTGGCGATTTCCTAATCTCATCCATTCTTCGATTGCAATTGTATTTTTTCCCTTTGCTAAGAAGGCCCTCTCAACTCTTCATAGGTAGGGCCCTTATACCTTAAGTGACTAAAAAACCAAGACCTTGTAAACCACCATGGGAAAATACCAAGGGTTACCCAAAACCATGACCATGTAAACCATCAACAATAAACCCATTAATGACCATATCAAGGTTATATTTAAAAACTTATTCAAGATTAGCCTAGCATTCCCCCTTTTAAACTTGAATTGGGTTAAACAGATACCCCCCTCAAATAATTTTATTGGATATTCTAGAATACAACATCCCCCCCATCACCTAAGTCTACGTTTAGACTTTAAATCAGTGAATCATGAAACAAGGGGTATGCATACCTAAATAGGTCTAGTTGTATGCACATTTTCATATGTGATTAGATCGAACTCCATAAAAATGCTTACAATTGTATTCCTGAGCGTGTGATGCTTGAAACATATACTTGTTTTATTACCCATATCCCTCCTTCTCCAAATATATTAATCCAATTCAAGCATTCGTTAACCAAGTACTTCTTCATCTGCTATACTCGGCGTGTTTTGTCTTCATCAAATTCAATGCTTAAAGGGTTATCTCATGAGAGAGATTTATCCACCCAGACATGGATTTGATACCACATGTTAGAATTAAAGTGAGCACTATGGTATTGATAAAACAAATAGAAATCCAATACATAAATATACATGCACACAATTATATCAAACATTTTCCCTAGAAACCCTTTAGTGTGAAAATCAACCTTCAAAAAATATCTTCCATTATCCTTGGCTAATCTAACCAACACTGACCAACACTAGCCACATAACACATTTGACAATAGAATTACTAAAGCCTTTAAGTAGGATTCATCATACCATGGGTTACTCAAAACCATGTGCCTGTAAACCACCAACAGTAAACTCATTAACACCCAAATCAAGGTTATCTTAATTACTCTATAACATAGTTAAGATTGACCTAACATAATGCACATCTGTTAGGAGCACTTGAATGCACATTAAAGTGATGGATGTTGGCTTCATGCACTTGTTGGGTGCACCTTCCTGGGCGCACTTGGGGAAAACTTAGATGCACCTTGTTGGAAGCAGTTTTTGGGTGCACTTAGGCACAACTTTTTGGCCGCACCTCAAGCACACTTACGACAAGCACCTTTGATGGACTTGTGACGCGCACATTTGGGCACACTTGCAGTAGACTTGAATGATATGGGCACACCTACTAAACACTTGCAATGTACATAAATGTAATAGGCGCACTTGTGGGAACTCATGATCCAAGTGTACCTAGGATCACGATCAAATTGCTTAGTGGGCACAACATCACTGGAGATGAAAATTAATAGACAAGTCATGGGACAAAGTTGAGTTGCATGAAGGCACTCAAATTCACTTAGACTTGGAGGGGCTTACAAGAGTTTGACAAGACTCATATATATAGTGGATGCCTCAAAGTGGCTAAGGATTTCAATCATTTTTGGAGGTTCATTCACACCAGTCCAAAGTGAGCTTTGCGATTGTGCTAAGTTATGAGTTTTTACAAAGTAGGGAAAATTTGGATTGGCTAGGTTAAAAATGAAGAGGTGAATAAGACCCGGAGGAGGTAGGCCTACGATAGCTTCAAGGGTTGGTTTGTACATAATTATTAAGAATTAGTAGAAGTCCATTTTTCCTTATATTCATTGTACTTTTGTAAAAGAGGGGCAAGCAGGTGGCCACCCTCCCTTGTTTTATACTATAAACATTCTTCTCATAAATAAAGTTTAATTCATCTCCCTTGGGTGCCACCTATACATATGCATGTGTACTGTGGCTCATTTATTGGAATGAATGTTGTTATATTTCCTATGATGATTTATGTTGGTTAACTGTTGGCATTGGCCTAAGTGTTGAATCTTGTTATGCATAAGTATTGTTGGGATGTTTTAAAGGCTATGATTGGACTCACGTAGGACTATTGAATGAAATTGGTTGAGTAGGACTTAGTTTCATTTTATGGTTTGTAGTGTAAGGAAAAGTTATGGGAAGACGTTAAGCAAAGATGTGTAGTCTGGTTGTAGTAGGTATAGGCTATCCAAGCCCCTGCAATAGAGGTAATGTAATGGCACATGACATCAAGTGTCGAATTGAAGTTGGGAAACCCACAAGTTTGAAGAAATATATTTGAGAAATCTTCAATTCTATGACACCACCTCTCTCTTGGAATACTAGCTCCCTATTCTACCTGATTCTTTGATTCTTTAATTTGATTCTCCAATGAATTTGATAGGAGGCAACTTCTTCCAATAGTAGTGATTCCTCTTCAAATCTATTAAAACATTTGATAGTTGACATTTTTTGTTCCTCTATCTCTGCAAAATGTTGGTGTTCCATTCGATAACAATACCCCCCCTCGAGTGTTTCATTTTCAAAATGCCTTAAATGCTTAGAGGCCATCTGGTTGTTCTCCAAGATGACAATGTGTCAACTCATGTTCTATACAAGGATTTGTTTACCTTTAGAAAATAATTTGGGTACTAGAATGCCTAGCATTTTTGTTCTTTCTGCCAACGAAGGAGGTGTTTCGTCTAAACAAGGGCTTACTTCTCTTACTCTGGTGGCGAATGGTTTACTTATACTTTGTTCAAAAATCCATGCTTTTCAAACAAAGGAGGTGTTATCCTCTTCCTTTTAGTCCAATGCTTCAAGTTGTGGCACTCATAAAGTGGTTTTCCTACCAAAGTGGAGTCTACTTTAAGGCATGCCTTGGAATCATCCTTCAAGATCCCATACTACATTATCCTTTTGCCCTCATTTTCTTCCATTGCCACATGGTAGCAAATTATATGCATATAGTATTTAGGTATGCAAAGGAGATTCATACTATAAGAACCCCACAAAGTTATCCATTGTTAATTTCACTCTTCAAGTCAATAATGTGGGTTATCTCTCGACATTTCACCACTTACATGTGTTGTGCTGCTTGAATGGAACATGCATTGAAAAATGGCATTCAACTCGTCTCACTATATAAACTCATATGATGTCTCTCATAAAATCATATCCAACCTTGGTTGAATGCTAAGTGGACATTTCATTGAAGTAAACCAAAAATAGATTTTTAAACTCATACAACTATTCAATGATACCAAAAATTATGTAAATATTCATTGATTTAAGTAAGTTTTCCCTCTCTTTCTCTTGTGAAAACATTTTTCGTTGTCTATCTTAGATATGTGAATCTAGTACCATTACGAATCAATAATCACGAATCAATAATCATGATCTTCATTGACTAAAAAGCAGGAGTGGACTGAGTTCATAGAGAAGCTATTAAAATCACAATTAGGTTCTCAATGATTTTTTTTGAAACAATGATGCAACACATCCATTTAATTTAGGAAAGCACTTTTCAATCTTAATTATTATTATATTTATATAATTAGTTGAACATTTAGATATCTCACTGAAGCCAAAAAATCTTAATACGATTTATTGGATAGCGACCTCAAGCTGTTTATAAATGTTAGTTGAGTTGGTATTTATTTATGCTGTAATTTAAATATTTATATATATTTTTAAAATAAATATTTTTATTTTATTTATTTATTTTTTAAATATTTTGTATTAATAGTATTATAAATATTATTAAAATTGTAAAATCAAGTTTTAAAAAAGTATTGATTCATTTACCATTTAAAAAAAAATCTATTTATAACATATATTTGAGTTATGATTTTATTAATAATAAAATAAAATTGTAATGAATAATATTATATAAAAATTCTTAATAAATAATTGCTCATTTTTTAATTTTACATGAAAGAGGTTTACATAATATAAATGAGATGGAAGCACAATTAACCATATATCATACATAGAACATCATCACTCGAAAATATGCCTTGTGGTGAATGTTGTGTGATGTAAGGACATGGAGAGAGAGAGGATAATCCAAGGCAACTTCAATACTAATATAACATTTGAAATTAAAACATGTCATAAACGCTAATATGATATTTGAAATTAAATATGTCATAAAGGTTACATAACTCCATTTCCTAAGGTTAAGAAAAAGAAAGGGTGTAGGGATTAATCATAAGGGTTAGTAGTGACCCATTTGGCAACATTAAAATATTGGTACATTTAGCTTTGACTCCCATCCTATAGTTTCCATTGATTGCTTACTCTTTTCTAATTCCTTTGCTATTTTAAGTCATGTTTATGATATAGTTAACTAACTTTGTTAGGGTTTTTCTATATTTATACATTTAGGTTTTTTATCATTTCTCTTACTTTGGAGGAGTTATGAACTTGCTTGAAAGAAAGTTAAAAATTGATAAGTAAATTAGAAAATATATGATTTCTTGATATTTTTAATGACAAACATCCACTATCTATTGTATTGTTGTGTTAAGATTAATACTAGGGTTGAAAGTTGGTTTTCCCAACCACTAATGATTTATTATTGTAATTGATATTTTATTTTGTAATATGTGAGCTCTATATTTTAACTTGGTTTAAGTAATATGTAAAGCGCACTTATTTGAGGTTGGAATGTGGATCTAAATAATGCATGCTAAGTTGTTTGTGTTGGAACCTTGGTGTGTCATTTCTACTTGTATCCGTGTAGTCTAAACTCCATGTAATAAATGGTCATAACTTTGGATCACAACATGGATAACAACATATTAAATCAAATTAAAATTAGTGTAAATTTAATTGCTTTGGAAACCACTATATAGAATTACTCTCTTGTCATTGTCTTGGATTCAAGCCCATAAATATTTATATCATTTTATTAATGTAATTGATGCTTTAGAATTCATAATATCTTAGGTAGGTTTATATTAGTTATTGAACATAATTGTACTTTGAAAAGAAGTGCAGTGAATAATTGTTCATAAATCTATAACATGTTTTTACTTTCTATTCTCCTTCAAAAAAATATTATTATTAATAATAAAAATAACATATTTTAAATTTTGTATTATATTTTTTATTAAAAATAATAATTACATTTTTTTTTTTTGTTTTTTTGGTTTTTTTTTTCAGGTTTAGAATCCTATATATACTTTTTTTATATTAAGGTTAAGGTGGCCAGATACTCAAAACAAAAATAAGGAAATACCTGAAATTCTGAAATTCAAATCACTTGGACAAATTTTCATTAAATTTGTGATCTTTCTATATATATGTGCGCCTTCTTAGCATTGGACCAAAATTATCAAAGAGATAAGACGATATAAGAGCTTGGGTAGCAAATGTCTTGTCCCATAACTGATGACAATTTTGACTCGACATCTTCATATCATCTTCTTGCAATCTATAGATAGTCTATGATTCATGAAAGATGCTCTTTTACATGCCTATGAATTCAAATCTTCTACCCAACAACAAATAATATTCAATACATTGTTAACATGGTCAATGCAAAGTGCAGACTCTACTACTTTATGAAACGTTTCCCATAGGATATCTTGTAAAAATGGACTAGGATAGTAAATACCCTACTTTACACACATGTTGTGTGCTTGTTTAATTTCTTTTATGGAGTTTATGAGACCTCAAGCTCGCATATCCTATGTAAAAATGGATGTGGATAGGAAATATCCTACTTTGCACACATGTTGCATGCTTGCTTAATTTCTTTTATGGAGTTTAAGACAACTCAAGCTCACATCTCCTTAAAATTATGTTTATGTACTTATTGAAATAAATGACTATTAATAATATGGTAGTCCAACAAAACTACCATTTGCGCAATCGAATTCATTTGGGTTAAAAATTGGGCAATCACTGAACTCATAAATTCATGCCATCAACACTCAAGGAGATCGAAAACAATGCATTTTAATCCTATATAATTTGTCAGCAAGAAAGTCGGGTAAGTAGTTTTAATTACAGAGATGGACCATTTATTTATTTTCATCTACAACTGCTTCTAGTTGTTATCTAATTACAAGGAGCTGCGACTAATCAAAAACCTGCCATGACTCGAAATTTTAACAACGATCCAATTGATTATACAACCATTAATGAAAGGGCCTGAAACCCAATTCGTCACAAGCGATAAGATGGACAAACCCAAATGAAATCTTTTTGGACACATCTCGAGATCTACGCAACAAATTGAAAAAAGAGAGTCGAATTATGCTTGAAAACCATGGAAAAGATAGATTTACCAACAATGCAATTTCCCTAGACATGCTTCCGTACACATGGTATACTCAACCAAACCTAGTCAAGATATCATCTACGTGGTGGAAAAAAATCAACTGCAAGTAGAAGACGAAGCATTGTGGGCAGTGGATTTGGTTGGCGCTCTTAGGAGTCTTGTTGGACATTTTCGTCAATGGTTGTATAATCAATTGGATCATTGTTAAAATTATGATCCAATGGGAGTTGGTTTTCCCACAACCTTCTTCACAATTGAGGGTGGCATGTATGCTCTTCTTCATAATTGCTCAAGGGTGGCATGTATGCTCTGCCGAAACCCTTCACTCTTCCAAAATGGAAGCAATGAGATAAAATCCAAAGATAGAAGATATCCATTTTCAAGAGTAAGCTCTCCATTTTTCATTTAGCTACAGGGTTCTATAATTCTTTCTACACATTTGAAAGTTGGTTCTATTCTACAGTTTCCATAGGGAGACATCCAGCGAGATGTTAATGCCAGATAATAAAAAAAACCCTACCTGAAATCTCAATACTGTTGTAGTGTTCTGGATTCCAAAATTCGCATATACGATGTCGGTGCGAAGAAGAGAATGGCCAACCAATGAGTTCCCTTTATGCATCCAACAAAGAAAATATTCACTTCGTGGACTTACTTGCTCCTCCTACTCCTCTTATCATGTTGGAACTAGCTTTGAAAATGACAAGAGAAAAAAACATGAGCTTCTAGACAAAACCCTCGACGTCGCGAATAATGTTGAGCCACTTTCCTGGCCTAGAAATTCAGAAGGTCTATGAAGTTGTCATTGGAAAGCATATAGAGGAAATTTAGAAGGCCTTTGAAGTGGTCATTGCAGATTTGATAGAGCTTAGTGGGGAGCAACAATTTGTTTTATGGCCGCCACTACAACTTCCCCGCGTTTCCCAACGGTTCGTCTATGGCAACAACCACTACAACTTCCTGACATTGCCCAACCGCCAACTTCCCAGTGTCGCCCAGCGGCCAGCCTCTGGAAGTAGCGTAGAAGAGTTTAAATCCCTTAGGAAAGAAGACACTGAACTGTAGTATAACTTCATGAGCACGATAGACATCTGGCGATGGCAAAAAACATAGACGTGTGGAGGGTTTTTATTCAGTAGCGGGATGGCGAGTGGGGAACTGTGCCTACAAAATTGACCTCGGAGAAAGAACGCCTTCGACGTAATTAACAATATCGATAATTTTAACGTATTTCGTTTCATTGTAATGTTTATAAATTAAAGATTTATTAAATATATAATGATAATAAAAAAATATTGTGAATTTGTTAGGCGACACGAGTCAATACCCTTCAATGATTTAGTTGGTGTTAAGTTTTCAATGGTCATATAAGATCTTATAACATTTAACATCATGACAGTATAACCATAAGCAAAATATCACTGAAAGATAGACAAGCACAACAACACAAAAGAACACAAAAATTTATCCTAGGAAACCCTCATGGGGAAGAAAACCCACCAAAAATTCCTCTGTATAATATGTATAAAAGAGTAAAAGATAAGACCCCAGACAGGTGCGCCTCCTCCAGCATCTCTCTCTCTCTCTCTCTCTCTCTCTCTCTCTCCTATGCGCTGTGCACAAGTGAGTGTATGTTCAAATGAGGAACACATCTCCTCTATTTATACTCTTTTTGTCGCTTGACATTTAACCTAACAAGTTGGCCCCACTTAACTAAGTGGGCCGACTTCACTTAGGAAGACTCATTACAATATTATATTATAATCATTAGGGTACTATTGCCATGACTTACAATGGAGGCTTTACCTCATGACTCTATGATGACCAAATACAATAGTAACACCTCGTCGGAGGAATAATAACATCTCCCTTGGTTACATCAGTAAAATACATTTAGAATATCCTTTGAAGTTACAATATTCAACAGTTGGAAGGAGACACCCAAAAAGTCTAGCCATTTAAGTATTGATCCCCAAATGGTTTTTGACAACTTAGATGCCCTTAAATTGCAGTTTCTTAGCCATGATTGAAATACATTAAACTCAAATGACGAGCATTTTTAACAAAATAATAATAATAATAATAAATTTATTAATACACTGAGAGCAGGGAGGTGCTCTACAACCCAATATGAGGGAGATGTTGTCACGTAGCGTTATGTAACATGACATATTTTAATATTAAAATTAAAAATTAAAAAATTAAAACATGTTGGCTTAACAAAATTTACATATGTTTTATTAAAAATCATTTAATGAAATTTCCTCAAACTAAGAACAACCCCTCTCCAAGAATCATTGTTCCTAAACAGTTGAACAAAAACATCCCTTGGGCCTTTTTTGATGGAGCTTCTCAAAACTTGACATGCGGGGGAGGAGCAACCTTATATATGAATCCAAACCACTATTTCCAAATCTCCATGGGGCTGGGATCTGGTACCAACAACTATGCTGAGCTTATGACCTTGAAACTTCTCCTTTGTTTTGCAATTGAATGAAAATGCAAAAAGCTTCAAGTTTTTGGTGATTCAATGGTTGTTATAAACTGGATAAATAAGACTCAGAGATGCAGAATTTCTACATTAGACACCCTATATGAAGAGATAAACATGACTCTCTCATTTTTTGAATCAATCTCGTTCAAACATGTCTACCGGAAACAAAACATGGATGCGGACAAACTCTTAAAGGCGGGACTGAATCTGCAGTGGGGACATTGGAAAATGACGGAGATAAAGGACACAGAGGTCAAGGAGTACCCCCATAGGCCATTTCTTATTTTGCCTCACTAAACCCCTGCTAAAAAAATATTTTTGGAACAGTGTTCAAGCAACATGCAACAGTTTTTATAAGACATGCTAGACTCAACTCTTTTTTATCTGTACACAATCAGTTTAGAGGACGGAAAACAACTCCTTCTTGTATCTGCCTCAAATTGGTGTTTTTATCAACAAACAATCTATTATGACAGTCTATTTTGACTAGTTATGGCTTCTCTCAGACTGACTTGAAAAAGAGAAGAAATTACATCAGCAATGATATGAAAACATGATGTAAATCTGCATAAAGTAGGAACAATTACATACCATATTGTATGTAGTTTTTGATTAATACAAATCAGCTTTTTTTCTTCAGGGAAAAAAGGAAAATCATTTAATGAAAATTACATATTTAATCATCATGATTATTCATGAGGTGTAATTTTTTTTGGATATGTAAAAAATGTAAGACGTCGAAAAATTGGATCCCTCTTGGTACTTATAAATCATTTAAGATAGATCTATACTAATTTAAAAAAAGAATGAAAACATATTTTATTATTATTATGGATTATAACCATCTATATTTAATGATTATGATGATGATGATGACGACTAACGTCCACTGAGACCAACTTTGGTCTATCGGACCTTAAGAAGGATAATAGTTGGTTTACTTTAAAATCTTGTTCCTGTGCTCAAAAAACTTGCTAAGGAGCTTTCCAAGCTCACTATAGTTTTGGCAATTAGGAGGTTATAAAGGTTTGTATTGTAGTAAATACTATGAAACTCAGATCTAATGTGGGTGTAAGCATGGCACTCTAAGAGAAAGTGATTTTCTTTCTCAAAGCTCATAGACTCACACAGATGGGAAACCCTTTCCACCCAAAAAGTATTAGAAATAGACCAATGCCCTGTTTCGCTATGGAGTTCATGAGAGTTCGTTCTAATCTTGGCTATATTAATTTTCTTTCATGAGCTAGTTACTACTGAGAGATACTTTTGATCTTCCAAATTAGGATTAATGACCTCCTTATAATATCTTAATTTTCTCTTAACTGCTAAATTTCCCTCACACCACAATTTCTCTTTAAACTTAGAAGTAATAATATTTATGACATTATTAGTTTTATGCAAAATGTTGTTTTCATCAATTCCCCAATGGCTTAACCAAGCAATGGTATCTTTACACCAACACCGCTTGAGATGTAGTTGGTTTTGACTTGCGTTTAAAGCAATTTTAGGAACTGTCTCGTTTCCCATGTTATTTAACTTATGCTTGTACATCAGGTACCTAGTCATAGCCATGCTCTCGATGGGGGAAAGACCCGCTTCTATGAGGAGACTAGGATAAGGCGTATTGCTTTTAATTTTGAGGTTAGATGTTATAAACCGCTTCTGAATTTGCTCCATATTCCTCCAAGATTCTCTAGAAATGTTGCACCCCCATACTTCACAACCATACACGATAACAGGGATGACAAGAGTTTCAAAGAGGAACTTATTTTTATCCCACATGACCAGATTGGTTGATTTATAATTATTTTCAAGACCAAAATAAGCTTTCTAGCCTCCACCACTAATCCTTTTCTCCATGCTATAGTTCCAATTGAGCGTGTGATGGATATCAATTCCGAGGTACTTGTAAGAAGTCACTTCCTCTAGGTTCCTATTATCATAATTGTTTTTGCATAGGTGTCTTTCTTAGATTTTATAATCATGTTTTTTGTCCTATCAGTGTTAACAATCATACCCATGATTTAAGAATTCTTAATTGCTTATCGAGATCAGAAGGATACCTTTCCATAAGATAATAGAGATAATATTATATAGATAATAACCATTCATAAATACATTTTCATGTCTACCTGTTTTTCTATATAATATAGAGGATTTAGTTAAATATATTAATTCCTTTCTGCTAAATGTACACCGATTTATTGATAACAACATAAACATGGTCAATTTTCCTCTCTCTATATATTTTATTATTATATGTATAATTTTGAGAATACTAATTAAAACCTCATACATAAAAACAAAATAAGGATAAGGGTTGGAATTTAGGTGGTAAGGGCTAATGTTCGTGCCAAGTAGGAAATAACAATCAATATTGCGTATATAGCCATTTTTACATGCATAACCATTTTTCATATGTAATATATAGCCATTTTTACACGCATAACCATTTTTCCTATGTAATATATAGCCATTTTTACACACATAACCATTTTTCATATTGTTAGAACAATAATCCACAATTAGTACCTTAGTTCCACTAATTAGTCAATTTTATTGCTTTTTAAGCTTTAATACACTATGAGGTGGACTAGGGGTGCCTAGTTGGACATATGCCAAGTCATAATGGGCCTTTCACACCCACATGAGAATTCCAGCTCAGTAAACAACCACATATGCACCCTCATCATTGTTGGTGCACTCCCATTCATTGAGTGTGGATTGTCAAGTTGACTTGGAGCGCCAGAGTGGGATTTTGGCTAAATTTGGCTTGATTTGGTGCATTAAATGTTGCATTGAAACTCTAAACCACCCATTTTTCCACACCCACACTGTCCAAGGTGTAATAATTGGTCCACAACACATTATCAATGACAACTCAACAATTCGTGGCTGTTTGGGATGATTTGGGATGAGATTGGCCCACATAGGGGGGTTTGATGCCATTTTAGCAATTTTGACTTGTATGCTCACAATTGGCTTCCAAAGCCTCACAAAACTCTTATGATGTATTATATACCAGATAATAACAAGTTTGATGGTTAGACAGTCCAAAATTATCTTGTTTCTGTTCACATTATGTGTGTAATTTATCTGTAATTTGATGGTTTTTGTTGATTCTTGCACCCAAATTTGATTTGTGAGCTTCACTAACGCTCCTAAATTCTCATGTGGTTTGAATTACTCACTTGGTGGTTCAAATTCCTCACATAGTATCAGATCCTGTTGGAGATTTTGAGTTGCAGATCAATTCATACTGATTCGAGTTGCATTTTTAGTGGAGTTCCAGATAAAAATTGAAATTGTGTTGTAGAACATCTGGCAATTTCTTCATCCTCAGCACATGGAAAAATGGAGGCTACCCACATCGTGATAATACCCTTCAATTTTTTTGATTGGAAGGCAGAGATGGTGATTCAATTGAGAGCCAAGGGGCTTTTTAGAGTTACCATGGGCATTGAAGTGGAACCAAATTCTGCAGTTGAGAAAGCCAAGTATTTCAACAAATTGGATGAGGCATATGGATTGTTGTGCCTGAGCATCTCAAGAGAGCTTCTGTCCCACCTTGACAGTTTGACATCACCAAAAGAGGTTTGGGAAAAACTAGAATCTCTATTTGGAAAAACTAATGAGCTACGTGGTCACCAGGTTGAGAATGAGCTTATCAGCTTGAGCATAGCGCATTATGACACAATCCATGATTTCTTCACCATGTTCAAATCACTTGTGTTGCAGTTAAAACAATGTGGGATTGAGAAGAAGGAAGATCAGTTGATCTTGTCTATACTTTCGAAGTTGGGGCCAAAGTTCTCAGTTTTTGTGAGTACATTCCACTACGGCAAGTTAACACTTGAAAACTAGAAAATGCCCAGTCTGGCAAACTTTATGGAGACACTCACTCAAGAGCAAGACAAAATTGTCCAAATGGGCACCATCAAGACCAAGGATCAAGCTATAACAGTGGGGGTTTTGAATTTTTCAAAGGGCAAGCTCAAGTCCAAGAATTCGAAGCCAAAGAAGAAGAAAAACCCAAATCCAGTGATGCAAGTTCGAATGCTTCCAAGGAGAAGGACAAGAAGGGAAAAGAGAAGGTCAAATGCACCTATTGCCACAAGGGATGGCATCCAGAGAGCTCATGCATGAAAATGACCATTGACACCATGGCACAACTACTAGAAAAGAACAACATTCCTGTCCTTGACAACGCAAGGAAGAAGGATGGCAACTCCAGTTCAAATGAAAGCAAGGAAAAATGTCATGCTTTAGTGGCATGCACTTCTAACTCTTCATCTTTTGTCATTGATTTGGGGGCTTCTAGACATATGGTAGCCAAGAGAGAGCTCTTCTCCTCCATGAGTTCAAATGCTGGCCCAACAGTTCGAATGGGGGATGATTCAGAACTCCAAACCAAGGGGATTGGGAGGATTGATTTAGACCATGGCTTCTTTAGTGAGGTATTGTATGTACCAGATCTTGCAGCAAATTTTCTATCAGTATATCAGATGACCCATACAAGAGATCCAAAGAGAGTGATCTTCACTCCTGACATGGTAGATATTTCTGAAATCTCAACAGACCAAGTTATTGCAGTTGGGTATGCTGATCATCATGAGAGGATGTATAAGTTTTCAAACTTCCTCCCCACTTCCAGTGATCAAGCACTTCACTCACATGCCAATGAAGTTTCCAAACTATGGCATGAGAGGTTTGGCGACATGAATTACAGGTATATTCAAACATTGCACAAAGAAGAAATGGTGGAAGGACTTCTACAAATCTAGTCATCAATTGGAGCATGTATTGGATGTGTGATTGGGAAGCATCCTGAGCAGAGCTATGAGAAGGGGAAGGCAAGGAGGGAAAGACAACCACTTGGATTGGTGCATTTTGATTTGACTGGTCCACTACCCACTCCTTCATATGGTGGATCTAGGTATGTACTTACATTCATAGATGACTACTCTCGATTCTGTTGGGTGTATTTTCTGAAATTGAAATATGAGGTGTTTGAACAACTCAAGATTTGGAAAGCACTTGTAGAAAATCAGAGTGGGAAGAAGATCAAAGTCCTTAGGACTGATAATGGAAAGGAATATGTGAATAAAAACCTACAACAACTTTGTGAGGAGCATGGAATCCAAATGTAACACTCAACTCCCTACACACCACAACAAAATGGTGTGGCTGAAAGGAAGAATAGATCTCTCAAAGAGATGGCAACTTGCATGATAGAGGTAAGGGATCTAAATCCCAAGCTATGGGTTGAAGCCATCAGTTGTGTTGCTCACAACCAAAACAGAGCTTTCCATAAATTAGTGAAAGGAATGACCCCTTATGAGGCATGGTTTGGTCAAAATCCAAATGTCTCAAATCTCAAAATTTTCAGGACAAAAGCATGGGCTAGAATTCCTTCTAAGAAGAGGAAAGCCTTGCAACCACAAAGCAAGGAGTGCCTCATGGTTGGATATGGTGAGGACACCAAAGGGTACAAGCTCTTTGATACTTCTACTTGCAAAAATTTCGTTGAGAGAAGTGTGAAATTTGAAGAAGAGCCAATTCCAGATTTTGAACTTGCACCAGGGGAATGCTCCTCTCCTTAACCATTCAAAGATGTAAGTGATGATTAATGCTCTATTTTCTCTGATATTTTTGATAAAAATGTTGTTGAAGATGATATTGATTTATATTAATCACCATCTAGGCCCAAGTGGGCTGGAAAAATTGTACAAGCAGCTGGGGAATTGGCAGGCAATCCCCATGAGCCTAGGAACACTAGATCACAAACTTGTAAAGCTTCCTTTGCAAGTGATAGTTCTCTTGCTGAGCACTGTTATATGCTGGTTAGGTCTTATCCTCATACATATCAGCAAGCTTGTACTGGCCCTAGATGGAAATTAACAATGGAAGATGAATTTCAGTCCCTCCAAGACAACAATACATGGGAATTGGTTCCCCTTCCTCCCAAGAGGAAGGTTGTTCAGTGCAAATGGATTTGCCGGACCAAACTTGCTGTTTATGGTTCTGGTATGAAACATAAGGCAAGGTTAGTTACTAAAGGCTATTCTCAGGTCCATGGTGTTGATTACACAGAGACCTTTGCACCGGTTGCAAAGATGGACTCAATAAGACTAGTTCTAGCACTAAGAGCTAGTAAAGGTTGGGAAGTTCACCACATGGATGTCAAGAGTGCATTATTGCATGGTGAGCTACCAGAGGACATCTATATGCAGCATCCTGGAGGTTTCCAAGAGGATTATTCATTGGTATGTAGGATGAAAAAATCACTGTATGGACTCAAGCAAGCCCCCAGGGATTGGTATGCAAAAATGGATGCTTTCTTGCTTTCAATTGGCTTCACTAGATGCAAATCTGACCCTAATGTGTATTTGCAGCAACATGATCATATATTTCAGGTAATTGTTATTTATGTTGATGATTGTATTATTACAGGTAGCTGCACCAATTTAATTGGCCAAATTAAGTCATCTTTGCATAATGAGTTTGCCATGACAGACCTAGGATTGCTAAGGCAATTTTTGGGCTTGGAAATTGAGCAAAATGGTAAGGTAATCATGCCGAGTCAGCCAAAATATGCTTCATATCTGCTAAAGAAGTTTAACATTGCTAAGTGTAAGGCAGCCAAGTCTCCCTTTCTTTCTGGTATTAAATTGCGTGAATGGCAATTCTCCACTGGTGGATTTTACACTCTACAGGCAACTAGTGGGCAACTTGCTCTACCTTACTCACACAAGACCTGATTTGTCTTATTATGTGAGTGCTGTGTCAAGACATATGCACCAACCACATGAGCTCCATTGGAGAGCAATAAACATAATTCTTCAATATGTCCAGGGAACCAAGAATTTCGGGGTGCACTACACAACTAGTTCCTCACTTCAACTAGCTGGATTTTCTGATTCAGATTGGGCCATTGATTCGATTGACATGAAATCAACTTCAGGTTTTTTCTTCATGTTTATTGAAGGTCCCATTTGCTGGTTAAGTAAGAAACAACACACTATTTCACTTTCATCAGTAGAGGTCGAGTACAGGGCAACAGTCAATGCTGCTGCATAGCGTGTTTGGTTGCATGGAATTCTTCGGGAGTTTGGTGTCACAATTGATTCTCCCACCAACATCTGGGTGGACAATTAGAGTGCCATCAAGATATCTACTGATGCAGTTCAGAGGCAAAGTACAAAGCACATAGAGATACACATGCATTAAATTCAGGGCTTAGTGCATGACAGGGTGATCTCACTGCAGTATTGCCCATCCACCGAGCAAATTGCTGATATTTTTACCAAGGATTTCACTGAGAATACGTTCACCTACCTGAGATATTTGCTTGGGGTGAGTGAAGGATGGTAATTTACTGTTATATTATTGCAGGTCCAACCCCATGTCCATTCTTGAGGGAAGGTTTTTCCCATGAGGTTTTCCTTCTTTTCCTCGGTTCACATGGACAAATAAAATTGTAATTTCTGAATTATGTATTTGAGGTGACTTTGTTGCCAAGGCCTCCATCATTTTGTGAGATGTACTTAGTTATTGGATTAAGGGAGGGTGTTAGAAAAGTAATCCACAATTAGTGCCTTCGTTACACTAATTAGTCAATTTTATTGCCTTTTAAGCTTTAATACACTATGAGATGGACTAGGGGTGCTTAGTTGGACATATGCCAAGTCATAATGGGCCTTTCACATCCACATGATCATTACAGCTCAGTCAACAACCACATATGTGCCCTCATCATTGCTGGTGTGCTCCCATTCATTGAATGTGGACATGAAAGTTGACTTGGAGCGCTAGACTGGGGTTTTGGCCAAATTTGGCTTGATTTGGTGCATTAAATGTTGCATTGAGACTCTAAACCACCCAATTTTCCACACCCACACTATCCAAGGTGTAATCATTGGTCCACAACACATCAGCCATGACAAATCAACAATTTGTGGCTGTTTGGGATGATTTGGGACGAGATTGGCCCACTTAGGGGGGTTTGATGCCATTTTGGCAATTTTGACTTGTATGCTCACAATTTGATTCCAAAGCCTCACAAAACTCCTATGATGTATTATATACTTGATAATAACAGGTTTTGTGGTTAGGCAGTCCAAAATTATCTTGTTTCCGTACACATTGTGTGTGTAATTTATCTGTAATTTGATGGTTTTTGTTGATTCTTGCACCCAAATTTGATTTGTGAGCTTCACTAATGCTCCTAGATCCTCATGTGGTTTGAATTACTCACATTGTGGTTTGAATTCCTCACACCTATGTAATATATAGCCATTTTTAGACACATAACAAAGCAAAATCTAAGGAAAACATAAATGGTATAAATATCAACAGAAGCCTATCTATTTCTCATCTCCTTTTTGTAGATGACTTTAGGATTTTCAGCTCGATCTCTACCTCTAAATGGCGTGCTTACCATGTTCTAATTATGGATTTCTGCGATGTCTCTAGTTTATTCATAAACACACAAAAATCTATTCTATTAGAGCATGGGGCTTCTTCGGCTGATATGGCTAAGGTTGGTGATCTTTTCCAAGTTCAGGTGCATTCCCTAGTGGAGGGTACTTGATATCTAGGGATATACATAAAACCAAATGGTTGCCGAGCTGGGGACTGGTTGTGGTTACTGCAAAGATTCGATAAACGAATCAAACACTGGAGTTGACGTTGGTTCTCCCTCGGTGGGAGATTGATCTTGGCAAGATTTGTATTGGTAAACCTAGTGGTCTATTGGTTATCCTGATGCAAAATCCTAAAATCAATAATCAATGAAGTCAGAAAAAAAATCGTGGCTTTCAGCTGGTCTAGGAAACTGGATAAGTCTAAATACCATTTGGTGAAGTGGGATGTTATCACTCGACATGTGACAAAAGGTGGTTGGGGCCTGAAAAATATGCATATTTTCTCTCCAGCATTGAGGGTTAAGAGTCTTTGGCTGGCTATTATTGGTGGTAGTCTGTGGACCCATGTTATTCAATTGAAATACTTTAGGAACCTCTCTTTAGTTCAGTGGATCCAGAGTTTTAAAAAACCAAGGAATGACATTTCAAACATATGGGCAGGTCTCTTAGAGGATTTTAAGGTTTACGGGCCATGGATGGCATGGGTCACTGAAGATGGAAGAGCTATCAGGGTGGGTGAGGACCCCATCATAGGGGGGACCTTGAAATTATGGCTCTCTGTTGAATTATTATTTTTCCTTCATAGCAAGGGTTACTACACTCTGTATCATATCTCCTTGGCGTCAAATTTCCCCTTTTCAACCCATCGGTGGATTACTGGTTCATAATTGGGTCTGGATGGTTCTTTGGGTGCTGAATGGTATGGATACATCAAATGTCTACAACTTGGTTCCATTCTTCTGGATGTTGGCATAGATAGCCTGAAATGTACTTACAACAAAGCTGTGAGAGTCATTTTAGTCAATTTGGCCTATCATTTGCTAACAAAAGATATTTCTTGCAATAAACTTTGGTGGAATTCCATTTGGCCTTGACAGGATCCTTACCGAATCATTATTTTCTGTTGGCTTGCATTGGCTACCCATATACTTACTTGGGACAATCTCCTGAAGTGGGGTATGATCAATCCAAACCTTTGTTTCCCATGTGGCATGGATGAAGAATCTATTTTTCACCTTTTTGTCTCCTGCAATTTCACTATTTCTGTATGGTTGACTATAGGACGCATTTTAAAATGCCCCATTTACCGGTCCAGTGACTCCTTATTGGATTGTTTTCTATCTTGGAAAAACAAGGCTCCAAATTGGCAATCCTTACCTTGTTTCATCTTATGGGAAATTTGGAAATGAAAAAACAAAAGGATATTTAAAAATACTACTCATGTTGCTCTATACATCTGTCTGAATGGATTGAATGCTTACTTTGAACTCGGTCACAATGATATCATTGGTAGCTCGATAAACCTCAACTATAGATTTTTAAAAGATCTTGGTCCCTGCATACAGGTTGATGGGATTTTTTGATTGGGCCTCACAAAAAGATGCTTCACTTTGTGGGGCTGGTGCGGTCCTTCGGATTGATGCAGACAATTTTTACAAACTTTGGATGGGCTGTAGCTCTGGATCCAATACCAAGGGGGGGATCCTCTCTATCTAGACTCTCCTTCTATTCACTAGGCGTCTTGGTTTGGATGGTATTCAGATACATGGTGACTCTCGAGTTATTATTGATTGGGCCAAAAACACATATGGGATAAATATCATTTATCTCGAGGTTGGGCTGAAGAAGACCAGGATGCTGATCAATAGTTTCCATAACATTTCGTTTTCTCATATCTACTGGAAGCATAATTCACATACTAACCTGTTGTTTAAGTGGACACTTTTGTTTGTTGATGGTTTCATTTTCTTGAGAACTGGTTTGTTGGCTCTCTCGCTTCATAGGGAAACAATCAGACTATTTTCTGTTGAGTTTGAGTGGTCCTTTTTGGTCTATGACTATCCTTATTTTGATTCCCTTTTTTTTTGACATCTCAATCCGAAACGCCTTGGAGATCAGTTGGATGTTTTTTTTTTCTATCCCGACTCATTTTCTATGTGACCAGTCTGCTTGCTCTTAGGTCTGTGCTATGGATCTAGTTTTTTGATCCATGCAGTAAGATGTTCTATGCTTTGCGTCCATGTGACTTTGTTGGTATACTTGTCTGTATATGTTTCTACCTTTACTTATACCTCAATAAAGTATAGTTATTTTTTATGGAAAAATAAACAATGTTTCCTATGTAATATAGAGGGTTCAATTAGTGTACTAATTCCTTTCTCGGTGTAATGATAATGACATAGTCAAATATCCTTTATTTTATTTTGTTATACTATTAAAATCTCACATTGAGAAACAAAATGAGTGTAAGGGTTGGAATTTTGGTGGTAAAGGTCAAGTGGGAAAAATCCAAGTCAAATGATTTCAAATCATCTCACTAATGAATTGATAGATGCCTTATGCGATGTCGAGAATGAATATGCCGTTGTAGACATTTTACTATAAGTTTTTTTCATATCCGACCTTTTTTGGAATGTAATTTTGATCGTGATTGGTGACTTATGCAGTTTATGTTTTTTATGATTCTTTTTATGGAACTCTTATATTTTGGCACACCCTCAATATGAAGGCTATGCAATGAATGATTACAGTTAATATGTACAACGTGATTCATTAATGAAATGAATTGCGGTTTTTTGTGTGTGGAAAAAATCATCTTACCAAAGATGGGTGGCGGATTACATCTTTGGTGATGGCTACATTTGATATATGTAAAAAAAAATCAAGTATTTGTTTACAAAATAAATAAATATATCCTACACATAGTTTACCAAGAGAATGAGCAAAGAAAAGAATGAGCAAAGAAAAGATACATTGACACACATCAACAATAAAAATATATTGGGCATTAAATCGTTCTCAAATTAAGAAAGACATATGGGCACATAACATCAATAAAAAAATTAAGGAAAGACCATGGGAACAAAGAAACAATAAAAACATCACGTAGTTGTTAAAAAACAAAAAACGTGATAGTTTTTCATTATTTAACTAGGACAACCGATTACCATCAGTTGGTGAATGTCGATAGGAATTGGAAATGGATAAATCAAATTGAAGAATTGTAACCGTTTAGCTTGGTTATTTTAATGCTTATTAATACATTAATAATGGGAAGGATGTTAACAGAGAGATTTTGCTTCGTTGATATGTGCACACGATGAAGGATATTTCCAGAATAATAAATCGAGTTCGTCAATTCCATAATGTTGATTAAAATATGAAAGCTCCCATCCAACTCCCATACAAAGTTGAAATAATACGCCTATTCACATAATAATTTCACTCTTAATGATGGGTACCTATAGTTGGTGATAGATTGATGAAACCAGATGGACTTCCGTATCCAGGTGACTTGATAATAAATTTATAGTAAAGGTGGGTTGGGGATAGGGGGAGGGTTTTTGCAGTGTGATGGCAATAGAGCTTGTATGTGAAGTGTTGTCCAATGGTGGGACAGAACGAAGTCAGTCTTGAGCAGGAGGAAGAGCTGGTGGAATACACAGAAGACCCTTATGAGGGGATATATATATAT
>LPNX010548792.1:379021-462808 GCA_001517045.1 Pseudotsuga menziesii
GACACCAAGAAAAGTGGTTTTTTCTTGGGGGTTTTCGACATGCCAGATTCAGGCTCTCCCTTCCCACATTTCGAAGGTGGTTTTCTAGGAAACTATCTGATGAACAGTCTACCTTTTACTATGGGGTCGGTGGGAGAAATGACAATCATGCTGTAGAGCGACCTAGCAGAAGGAAACCCTCTCGACTTCGATGCAAGGGATGGAAATTTTATGGTTGGAGAAGTGCTTGAAGCATCACACAAAAGTGGGTGAGTGGTATATACAAGCTCTGGGGTTCCTTTATACTAGACATGCCTTGGGGGACTCTTTCAACACATCTATGAGCATAGTCAGGGCCTTCCCAGCTTCAACTCTTTCTCATCAGACATCCACCTGAGGGTTCCCAATGGATCTAGAATTTGGACAAGGGTTTCAAGTATTTCCAAGGAAAACGACACTAGGCCCAACTAGCCGAAGGAGGGATCCTTACAAGCCCAAACTGAAAGCCTCTGTGGCCATTAGCAAGATTTGAGACAAAGGATCTCAGTCTTAGAGCATCAACCAATCTCTCCAAGCGACTCTAGGAAGAAAAAGGCAAGATGTGTTTCTGAGAGGGAAGACGAATTTCAGTTGGTTTTTGGGAAAAACATAAACATGAATTGAAGAACTTCTAGACAAATATGTAGTGGGAAGAGCGAGAGGCAGACGATACGATTTGGAAACCCTAAGGAGGTGGGCGAAAGAAAATCGGGGACCCAAACTCAATTATATTTCGAGGGTGAAAATCGTGGCCAAGGGGTGGTTTGTATTCTTTATGGACTCAACAGAGTGTTCAAATTGGATATTATCATAGAACTAGAGCATCCATTTCATACCCATTCTCATGAACAAATGGACCCCTATGTTTGATCCAAAGAGGGAGTGTCTAAATCTTCTATCAATCTGGGTTCGTCTATCAGTCCTGTCGCTTGAGTTCTGGTCTCCGGATGCATTTAAGCATATAGGGCATGCCCTTGGTACTTTCCTTGAAGAGGACATGCATTTTGAGCAAACATATGTAATGGTAGTCACACACATCCTAGTGAAAATAGATGCATAGAAGGGGTTGCTAAGTGAAATGAAGCTGGTTCGAGAGGGGAACTCTTTTTTTGCAGACCTTAGACTATGAAGGAATTCCCTTCATGTGTAGAAGATGCCACGAGGTTGGACATATTGCCGACTTGAGGTAAAGAGTTATTCAACATTGAAGAAAATTCTTGACTCAAGGGAACTAGATGGTTGTCTAGAAGAAACCCAAACATGGAACAAACCCAACCCTGCATCATTAATTTCATCTAGGAGGTCATGGGTATTAAAATCTAATAGAACTCTCGACATGGACTCTCCCCTTCCACATGGTCTGAATATATCTTAGATTAGGACACTAATAGGATTTTTCCATAAAGAGTGTAGCATTGTGTCAGTCCTGAAGATCACCTCCAAAATCATCCTCGTGGTGTTGTAGTCCATGTCCTCCAAATGCATGTCCATAATTGCATCACCCCCACAAAACCACCAAAAAGGACCAAAACTCCCCAACTAGAAAGTGGCAAGAATCGAACGCGTCGTCAAAAAATGACAAAATAAAGGCAGATTTAGGACCAGAGTGTCCTAAATCGCCGTTGAAAAAACCTCCCCAAACTTCGCATCCGACCACATAACTCCTCTGACCCAAATTCAATGTAATTACTTTTCCTCGAATTGTAGTATCTTTGACCCCTCCATAGTAAAATTCTATATTAATATAGAGTTTACTAAAGTTATATTATTTATAATTAATATTATATCCTTCATTTTCTTGATATTATAAATAATATTTAATTATAGTTTTTCATTCTTTAATCATAATTACGTTGATAGGCATATATATCTTAGAATTTTGAGGTGGACTACCATATATGCTTTTTAATCTACGTATTATAATGAGACAAGTGTACTGTCCAGATTGATTCTATAGGCGTCGTCCAAAATTCATAATTAATAATTAAAATAAAAATAAAAAATAACTTAGCTAACATCTGAACAGTTTGTGATAGTTGGAAAAATTAAACTTCAATTTCAACTATTTGATTATTAGATACAACTATTAAATTAATAGATACAACTAGAAGCTTAACTCCATTGATGATACAATTATTAGCTTAACTTCAACTCCAATCATGACTTTTACTTGAGGTGCAATTGATGATATATTACATTCTAAATTAACTATTAGATACACCTATTATCTTAACTCCAATGATTCTACAACTATTAGCTTAACTTCAGCTCTAATCATGGCTATATTGGATAACCATTACCTTAACTATTAGATACAATTATTAGCTTAACTCCAATGATTATACAACTATTAGCCTAACTTCAACTCTAATCGTTTAAGGCTTAGTTGAAGTACATTTGGCATCTAGGAGTCTAGCTAATGCGCAGTCATGTAACAGTCGAACTCCTAATAAAATCGTTCGAACTCCTAATAAACTCCTCCATATGGAAGATGTGCATCTAGTTAATTACACCGATAGGCGTTTATATCTTTACGCCAATAGGGGTATATATTTTAGAATTTTGGGGTGGACTACCATCTATGTTTTTTCATCTATGGATGAGAATGAGACAAGTGTATTGTTCATATTGATTCTATGAGCGTCGTCCAAAACTCAAAATTAACAATTTCAAAAAAGTAAAAATAACTTAGTTAACATATGATAAGTTTACGTTGTGATGGTTAGGAAAATTAAACTTCAACTTCAACTATTCAATTATTAGATACAACTATGAGCTTAACTCCATTGATGATACAACTATTAGCTTAACTTCAACTCCAATCACAATTTTTTTTTTTAATAGGAACGGTTATGGAGTTTATTAAAAATCAGCAATAAGTTGCTGTAGAAAGATACATGACAGCATTCACCTCGCTACCTCTTCGTTCAGTCAATGACCATCCGAGGAGCTAAGGAGGAATATCACTTTGAACAACCGAATTAACTATTAGACCATTAAGATCCGCATCTATGGCTTTATTGGCTGCCATGTCCGCCAAGGCGTTAAGATCTCTTAGAATATGATAGAATCTAATCTTTCGAAACAACTTGGAAAGGGACCTAATTCTTCTTGTCAATCTAGCTGTCCTATTGTTATCACTTTTCCTTCCTTCATTCATTGCCTTGATGATAATCCTGGAGTCCCCAAATACCAGGACTTCTTCAACCTTTTTACCCAGCAATTGTTTTAGGCCTTGCCATAGCCCGTAGGCCTCTGCTATATTATTAGTTTCATAACCAATATTCCAGCTGTACTCCACCTCGACTTCCCCGTCATGATTGATGATGACTCCACCTCCTCCGGCCTTCCCTGGGTTCCCTTTGGAAGCCCCGTCAAAGAAGAGCTTAAAAATTTTCCTCTCTTTCAGCCAATTGCCGAACTGAGAATTATCCATCATGATCTCCCACGCCTCCAGTTTCTTAGCAGCAACAAATTTATCAGCCAGGGGTTTGAAATTTCGCATCCGCTCTTTTTCCTTTTCGGTTAGAGTCCCTTTGTTGCTCGGAAGCTTTGAGATACTTATAACCTCCATAACCAATGCCTGAATTTTGATTGCTATCTTACACGTGGTTTGCTTTTTATCCTGAAATATCCTGTAGTTCCTTTCGTTCCATAAACACCAGCATATCAGTTTTGGAATTTTTAGCCAGCAGCTTCTCACGCCCCTCTTCTCACTCAGCTCGCCCTGATACAATTTTTCCCAGTTGTTAATGCAGTCATGAATATTCTCCGGCATCCTCCTTAACCCTCCCCAGCTATCGAGCACGTCCTTCCACACTGAATTGGCATAGGAGCACTGGAAAAATAGGTGCGTTATGGTTTCTCCAGCGGCTGCACACAAGGGACACCTGAATGGACCAGCGATCCCTTTCCTTTCCAAATTCTCGCCTGTTAGAATTTTGCCATGCAGCAACGTCCAAGTAAAGAAGTCGATCTTGGGCAACGTGGTGTTGGTCCAGTTATAATTCCAGACTTTGGGATTGCCAGCAACGTTAAAATCAGCAGAGAAACGCTGGTATCCTTCAGAGGCAGTGTAATTGCCTGAATGATCTCCCCATCCACGCTTGTCCCTTTTATTTTGGCAGAGTGGGGCGATCCCAGCCAGGTGGTCGAGGAGCTGTGACTTCTCTTCATCAAAATCATCTGGGAGATCCGGCAAATTCCAGCCAATCCATCGCTTGCACTCAGAATTCTCCCACTTGGAGATGTCCCAGATCGTTGACATCCCTAGCGTGTCCATCCTTTGCTGCAGGCGAGGTAGCTGTGGAGGAATCTTACCCATAACAGAGTCATTCCATAGATTAATGAGTTTCCCGTTGCCTGGGACCCAGTGCAGACCACCAATGAACTGAGGCAGCGCCTTGAGACAGATTTTGTGGATAGTGGATCCATTCTGGTTCATATGGACACCTTCCAGACATCTGAGCCGAGTGGCCCTAAAATACTTAGCTTTCAGCACTTGGCTGGACCAAGAGGGCTTGGGGACTAGCAGATTCCAGACCAGCTTGGCTCCCATAGCCAAATTTTGGGTCCTGAGATCTCTGATGTGGAGGCCTCCCTCAGACTTTGGGCGCTTAATAGTTCTCCAGCTTACCAACGCAAACTTCTTGCTTCTTCCAGCGCTGCCCCCCTGCCAGAGAAAGGACCTTATCAGTCCTTCTATTTGATTGATGGTTTTGGCCGGGGCTAGAAGGAGAGAGCTTTGATAAATCAGGTAGCTGTTCAAGACAGCCTTGATTAAGACTACCTTCCCAGCCAAGTTTAACCAGGTTGATCCCCAGCCTTGGATTTTGCTTTTAATTTTCTCCACAACAGGGTTCTAGGCCGAGATCTTGGCCTTGGTTTTGAAGATGGGAACCCCCAGATAGTTGAAGGACTCCCAGTCAGTGACCCTGCCCATGTTGAGGCTTCGGGAGATATCTGACATTTCCCTCGGATTGATGTTCCAGCCATAGATCTGGCTTTTCCTCAGGTTAACTTGGCCTCTAGAATCTAGGCAGTAACGGCTCAGCTCAGTCTTGAAACACCTTCCTATAATGTTACTAACACCACCTAGTAAGATAGTGTCATCTGCAAATTGTGCGTGATTAATTTCCTTGATGCCTCTAGCCATTTGAATTCCGGGGAGATCCCGGTCAAGCTTAGCAGTCTCTAGCTGAAAGCTAAGAACAGAGGCTTGGATGGCATAAAGGAGAGGAGAGAGCGGGCATCCTTGCCTCAGGCCTCTCAAGGCTTGGAAGAAGGGGCCAACTCTTCCGTTGACAAGTGGGGAAATCCACGGGTTGCTAATACAAGCCCGGACCCAAGAAATAAAATCAGAAGCAAAACCAAATTTCTGCATCACCTGGAAAAGAAAGAGATGGCTGACCCTGTCAAAAGCATTGGCCAGATCGATTTTGACCACCATTCCCTTATCACCGTTCTTCAAGCTGGAGTGTATAGCCTCCTGAACTAAAATGATGTTTTCCCAAATCTTCCTGCCTTTTACAAATCCTCCTTGATTCTCCGGGATCAGTCTCGAAAGAATATGCTTGAGTCTGCTTTGCATAACCTTAGTGATGATTTTATAGCCTATATTGCACAAAGAAATAGGCCTGAACCTGTCAAAGTTTTTGGCCTCCTTTTCTTTGGGAATTAAGGCTAGGAATGCCGAATTGGTGCTTCCGCCAATTTTACTGCATCTCTGGGACTTCCGGACCATTTTAATTAAGTCTTTCTTAATGATGTTCCAGCAAAGTTTAACAAATGTAGCATTAAATCCATCCGGTCCCGGAGCCCTGTCGTACTTCATTCCATCAACAGCTCGCTTAATCTCCTCCATCGAAATAGCCTAGGTAAGAGACTCATTATCGCTGGTTTTAATGGAGCTGGGTATCAGGTTCAAGATTGCAGCGTCCTCCACAATTGGCTGGGCTGTGAAGAGTCCACTAAAATGTCTGGAAGCTTCAATTTTAATTTCTTCATGACTGGTTATAAGGCGTTCCTGGGTATGGATCTCTTTCACACAATTGAAATTGTCTCTGGCTGCCGCCTGCTTATGAAAATACCTTGTATTTTTTTCCCCATCAACCAAC
Source organism: Pseudotsuga menziesii (assembly GCA_001517045.1). Classification (NCBI taxonomy): domain Eukaryota; kingdom Viridiplantae; phylum Streptophyta; class Pinopsida; order Pinales; family Pinaceae; genus Pseudotsuga; species Pseudotsuga menziesii. Next base: position 385,156 of record LPNX010548792.1, read on the forward strand.
CAATCGCGTCTTGCCTTAATCTTCCACCAATCAGACTCGTTTTTGCAGGCTTTATGAAGATTAGTGTGTAAAACAGCTTCAGCGTGGAGATCCTCTGCGTCCACGTCCTTGACCTCCAAGGTAGCCTGGTGGTTCTCGAGCTCCTTCGCTGCTTGAGATTTTTGGTCTGAAGGGGAAGGGATAGTTCTGGCCCAGAGCTTAAGGCTCTTTTTCAATCATTTTAACTTTTCCTCCCAAACGTAGAAGGGAGAACCATTGACCGGTGGGGACCACAAATTAGCTACAATTTGGAGGAAGTCAGAGTGAGTTGCCCAAAGGGGATTAAACTTGAAAGGTATTGGTCCCCAATTCTTGATAACAGCCATCTCAAGGAGAATGGGCCTATGGTCAGAGACTCCAAAAGGCAGAATTTTGGAAGAAATATCCATCCCCAGCAGGAGGAAGGAGTCCTGGACTAGGAATCTGTCGAGTCTTGTGGCAATATGTCCAGGCCCTACTCTTTTATTATTCTAGGTATACTTTCCATCAGCAGGTTTAATGTCCATGAGATCCCATTCTAGGATGATTTCATCTACAGTCTCCCTTATGGGATCCCTGATCAAGGACCCACCTCTCTTTTCCTCTTGGCTTAAGGTGACATTAAGATCACCTGCAATTATGATGTTACCTTGCAGATTACTCTTCTCCTCACGTAGGAGATTCCAGCAGGAATTTTTCTCTGCAGCAGAATTGGGGGCATAGATATTGAAGATACTTACCAGTGAGTTCGAGGCTTTCTGCCTAAGCTAGGTGAGGATCCAATGGTTGCTGTTCTTGACAGCAACAATATCAAATTCTTTGTCATTCCATAGGGTTCCAATGCCGCCAGAAGCCCCTCTTGAACTTATTGCAGCTTTTCCTTTGCCTTTCCATAATTTTTGACTAACTTGGAGGAAGACGGCTTCCTCCATCTTCGTCTCCTGGATCAGGAAGATGTCCGGCTTATGTAAAGAAGATAGATCTAACATTGCTTCTTCTTTGATTTTACTTCCAAGACCTCTACAGTTCCAGGAGAGGACCTGCATTAATTACTTTTGGGGAGCTTAGGCATCCCTTTCTGGGCATGCCCTTGCTGTCGGGTGTTCCTAGCGGAGTTCAGGAGCTTTTCCAAAGTTAGCTGAGAGCCTTGCAACTTATCCTTATAGGAAGCCTGCTCTCTTATTTCTTTCCTGGATTTTCTTCCCCTTGTTTTAGGCATTCTCGGAGTGGTTATTTCGATTTCCCCCTCCTCCTCTTCCTCTTCCTCCGATCCAGAATCTTCTTCTGAGTTCCCCAGGGTTTCCCCAGCAGTGACCGGGGCCTTTTCTTCCTCTTGATCCTTCAAATGTTGCGCTGATATTTCTGCTTCAGATTCTTTGTTCCCTTCATTGCTGGATTTCTCACCATTTTCAGTTAGATCTTCCCTTATTTCCGCTATTGCTTTAGTCTTGGTTGCTTCCACTGATCCTTCAAGATTAGTGACCCTTGTATCATTGGTCCCTTCACCTTTTTTAGGCCCCTTCCCGAATTGATGTTTGGTTTTAGATCTAGACACCTTTTTCCATCCCTCCGCCTTGTCCTGCTAGTTCTTAGGCTTTTTTGGACAGTTGCGGATGAAGTGCCCGTACTCATGGCATCCTCTGCATTTGAAGGGCAGTTGTTCATAATCAAGTTTTTGGAAATGGGACCAGCTTCCCACGGTTAACTTGATAGCTTCAGGGAGTCCAGCTTCTAGGTCGACCTCAACGCAGATTCGAGCACATGCGTATTGGTCTTTCGGGCTAGCCATATCGATGTAATTCCCCAACACAGTCCTTATGGCCTGGAGGGATTTAGGGTTCCAGCAATGCATAGGGAGATTGGGCAGCCTGACCCAGACTGGCTCTGCTCTTGGCGTGTCAGCCTCTGGATCGAAATCCGGCATCCACCTGTTGAGGTAAAGACCTTGCGGCCCCATGAAGTAGGGCCCATTTCGGAAGATAAACTCTTTATCATCCTTGGATTCGAAGTCGAAGAGGAAAAAACCTCGCCCGACGGAGTAGGAGGCAACATTGTTGGTGATTAGGGGTCTCCAGTTTCTTTGAACCCAACTGTCCGTTGTTTTGGGCGAAGGCCAAAGCCCCGTAAATTGCCCAATCAGGGCTCGATCTACAAGGGAAAGAGCAACCCGGATGGTTTCCTCCGGAGGAAGGGCAACCTCCGACACATCTTCAAGCCTTTTGACAAATTTTGGGGGTTTGCTTTTGCCGGATCTCTTGTTGTAAGATGAGATTAAGCGATCAAATTCATCCAGATGAGGAGCCTGGGACGAATCTCGATCTTCAGGGACCGGAGTGCCCATCTTTAGCCCTCCAGCATTGCCAGAGCGGCCTCTGACAGCAGTCCACGCAGGATCAACGCCTCCCTTGGCAGTCCACGTTCTGGTTCCAGTTTAGATCAAATCCAAACGCCCCTCACGATCTCAGTTCGAGCACAGTGGCCTTTGACAGCGTGCTGGTCGCCTCTAGATCCTCATGCAGGTCGCTCACAGCCCAGCTCCAGCGCAAAGCCAACGCTCATGCCTAGTTAAACCTGTTAATTGTGAAAATGATGCATATTTCGCATTTCATGTCTCTCTCTATCCGCAGAGAGAAAAAAGCTTTCCAATCATTGCCTCAATCAACTTTTATGTCCTTCAATAGTGCTCCATATTTTAATTTCTATTCATGTTAGCAATTTAACTTCCAGTGTTTCCTATTATGTGGATTCAAAACTTTGTTTTTATCGAGGCACCGATCAAACTTGGATTTTTTGCAAAAAACTCCAATCACAACTTTTACTTGAAGTGCAATTGTCAATTGTTGAAATATTAACTTTTGAATTAAATATTAGATACAACTATTAGCTTAACAATTAGATACAACTATTAGCTTAACTCCAATGATTCTACAACTGTTAGCTTAACTTCAACTCTAATTGTAGTTATATTAGATAACTATTAGATTAACTATTGGTTATCTACAATCATGATACAACTATTAAATCAAATTTAAATGAATGTGGTAAGTAAAATGTGGTAATAAAAAACTATTAGATGAATGTTCAGTTGTACTCCAACTACTCCATCTCTTACCCTGAGAAGTCGAACTTCATTGCACTGAAACCATGCACCGCCCATTAAACTTTCCATTTGGCAGGTAGCATCATGAGAACAATTAGTGAACACCCATATACAACAAGTTAACATATTAGTAAAAACATTTTTAAGAAAAAAACATTATCCGTGTGTTAAATATATTCATTTAGGCGTATTCCAAACATATTAATCTTATTAATATGGTTGTTGCTAGTTTAACATGTGTAACAACTTTTTCGAACTAGAAATTATCCTTGATTGACTATTCTAACAAAATATTTAATAAATAAGCATTTCAAGTAGTATCATAAATATTAAAATATTTTTTAATTAGCACAACCACTTAACTTGTGGTGTGAATATTGATAGGCAACAAGTTAAGTGCCACGAACAAGTAATCTATTACTTGTTCTCCATGAGTAGATGTAAACACCTACCACCCACCTTATTCTAGTTAAACGAGTTGTCTAGCACGAATTACTTGTTATCCATGCATCATCTACCGGTTATCGATGCATTCGTCACCAATTATCCATGCATAAAACTACCAAATTCACTTTAAGCAACTCTTCTAACAAATATTTAATAAATAAGCATTTCAAGTAGTATGATAAATATCAAAAGATTTTATATACATATGAAACCACATCACATTCTTAAGGCAATACTACAACTTTTATTGTTGTTATAAATTGCAACTATTATGATTAGTTATTTGTAAAATGATTTACTTTAGGAATAAAAAAATAAATTTAAAAAAAATACTATTCATAATTGAATTAGAAATGGTTTGACAATGTACTCTTTTTATTTTTCTAAGAAAAAAAATCGCACATTTTATTCATTGCAAAATCAAAAGCACACTCTTTATCTGCTTCAATTTTACATAATGTTGAGCACCACATTTAAGTTTAAATTATCCAAAACTTCCAAACTCCACAAAAATAACAAGCAACAGCTTCATGACTCGGCTGTAACCGCCAAGTTATCAAATTGTAAGCCAATCTGAATTTGTTTTCCACTAGTGTGCTAAATTTGCATTTATCCACTGAGAGAATCTACACTTACCTCCACAAGAAAGCGCACGTTGTTGCGAAGCTAAATATATGCGTCGAGCACCACTTCAATTGCAATTGAAAATAACATTGAAATGTACTTATCCAGGGTTATCCTATATGTAATATGCAATATTATATTGATATTGATGGCTATTTTTATTATTTCAAATTATAAATTAAATTATAATTTATAAAAATAATTTTATTAAGAGTGAAATATTTTTCCAATGTAAAAATTCATATTTTATATTAATCATAAAAAGCTTATATTCAGAAAAGTGCTTTCATATAGAGGATATGTTAGAAAGCTCACATTTATTTTTACTCAATCATCACATCAAAACATGGAGCTGAAATAGAGCTGTCACCAATATGAATTATTTTCAGTATAAATTTTCAGCATTATACAATAATGATTATTGGAATGTTAAGCCAAAATGGAGATGTGCTTAGACACAAGTTGAAGTTGATTTGAGAGAGGGTCTTCTGACAAAAATATAGATAATAGTCGAGCATAATCTTTTAGCGTAGCCCATTGATTATTGGTGTATTCCATTTAGATGTTATTTCTATCATGAGATCGATCATTTGATTGCTCACTATAATTGTCAACTGAAGGATTTCACGCAATATAAAAAATTATGGGTAAAAAGGGTAGTTCCTCGCTTGTCGAAAATTTCTCTAGATAAGAAGATTGGATCAAGAGATCCCATGTTGAACTCGCCAAAGGCTTGTCGAGAGCCGATGGATAATCCTTCTAAACGTTTAGCCGGATCTCTTATGTCGTCAGGTACTTGTTGACGCCGAAATTGGTATTCGATCATCAACACAAGGAAAGTGATCCGATATGAGAACTTCAAAAAATCCCTATAGGAATTATCTTATTTCCAAGTCGTTTGGTATGACCACTTCCGACGGATTAAAGCCTCCATTGGTTGTATAGTTTTTCTCCTTAGATAGAAGACTTATGGTTTATGTGAAAGTATGTTTGAAACTAATAGGAAAATGTTTTCTAAAATGGAATAAGGTAGATTTAGAAAATAGATCCTAATAGGGAAACCTACAGGGAGATTGATTCATTAAAGAATAGATACTTCATACAAGTTTTGGTACAAGAAATTCCACTAGCGATTCCACATCGTATCCTCTATTTTTTTTTTACATTAAAAAAGGTCCATTAAATACTTTCAAGTGGATAAATACATATCCACAAAATAAGGAGAGATATCTAGAACATTAAACACCAACCCACCAACCCTGCCTAGAATTAGTAACAAAATCTTTCCATTTGGAATATACATTCCACATTTCAGTTAGATCTGGGTAGTTGGCGTGTTCTGGGTGTAGTTGCACCTTGCATTAAAATGATCTAATTTCCTTTAACATAATTTTTGACCACCTGCCTAAAAACCCTTGTAAGGTGGCTCCAAGTTGAGTTGGAGTCACAGTGAATAGTCTAACTGAAGAGATATCCACTTGAGTAATATTCTGAATCATATATGCTAATTGATCTTGTTGTTCTTCCACTTCAGTGATATTCAACTTAGTTGGACCTAACTATGCTAGTTCATCAAAGGTAGGCATACCCAAGGTTTCCATGTAGTCATCCATAAGCATCCATTGCATAACACAAATTTTCTGGACCTTTTCAATCATATGACCATCATCATCACAAACAAATTTCCAAGATTTGATTGATGGCCAAACTCTCATTAGCTTTATTGAATCTAGTTGAGGGAGATCCTCAGGTACATTTTTAAGGTGTTCCTACCATTCACATAACTATTCATATGTTGAATATGCCTTTTTCCTTTTATCTATGTGGTCGGTCAGGAGGTCTGACAAATGTTCAAAGGCGCTATAATCATCATGTATTTCGCTCATCCCTTGAAAGAATAAGATCCGAGTTTTTCTCAAATTGTCATTGCACGTGATAGCTTCATTTTTGAAATCTTGTGCAATAGACTTGAAAAATGAAGAAGAAGTGTTGTAATCCTTACATTGCTCCAGTTTTATTTTGATATCAATAAGCTCATAAGCCTGTTGAGTCACCTTTGCTTCCGCAAGGTCTTTTTGTTGCGATAGCCGTTGTATCTGATCTTGCAGGATTTTTAATTCCGAATGATGTTGAGCTTTGAATTGCTCCATCTATTTAACTAGATTTTTCTATAGATCATTCTTTCCAGTCAACAATTTCACATTGTTTGCTTTTTATTTTTCCTTTAATACTTTATTCAAAGTAGATACAAAATCATAATTAGCCCCTGCAAATCCCCCCATAGCTACAACCACTTCTATAGCTTTATTTTGGGGATCATTAGATGATGGTTTCAAAATGACTTGACTAGAAACTGACCTGGGAAGAACTTGTCCTTCTCTGTTGCTTTTGGAACCTCTTCTCATCATTGCCTTTTGTTTCTTACTAAAGCAATAATCCCCTAAAACCACCACAACTTCTTCACCAAAATCTGTTATTTCTTCAGTTGTATAAGTTAGCAGATCTGTACTGCTAATGATGGGAAAGCATTGGTTCAGGGTAGGGGGTATTATCTGAGTAGAATCTTGACGATATGATAAAATAGTTTGGACATTAGTGATATTTGGCAGGTCATTGGTGAGAGGTCGAGTATTTGGAGTAGGCAAAGGATTTTATGTTTGGAAAGAAGGAATAGTAGAAGTATTACCTTCAGTCACTTTATCATTGTCTACATGATCTGACTTTATGTTAGAATCAAAGGGAGCATGATCACCGTTAATAGCATGATCATCTAGTTCAGAAGGAGTGGGAAGAGTTTGTGAAATGTTAGGTGGAATAGGAAGATATTGAGTGATGGTACCTTTTTTTATTTTATTTTTATTTTTTATAATTTTTTTATTTTTTTCAGTAGGAATATTTGATAGCTTACCATTTAGGGATGGCCGAGAAGTAACATTATCATTGACAATTTGAGCATCTTGAGGAGGTAGAGATTGTTGAGGTTCCAAAGTAACTAGAGTTGGATTGATAACCTCTATAGGTTGTTCTCTCTCTATATCAATAATTTCTTAGGAATATTTTTGAGGAGGAGGATAAACTATTTTTCTTCTCCTTCAATCTTAGGAAAAATATAGGGTGCAATTTTAGGAATAGAATCAAGATGGTAAATTGATTTAGTGAAAGAAGTTGGTTTACCTTAAAAGCTTTGTGTTTTTTGAATTAAGGAATTCAAATTCTCAATGGGAGAGGCAAGCAGAGAGGCAACTACAGGATGTTTGCCCTGTTTCTTCTCCAATTTTTTTTTATCTTTAGATGTAGTTGGAGCAAGAATAAATACTTTGGTTTCACTGGTAGTCTGCATTACTTCTCTTTTAGCATTTTATTGTTGTTCAAAGAATCTATTTCTTTCTTCTAAACCCCGAACCTCAATTTTTTCTAGGCTTCATGTATCAGTACTCTCTGATCTGGATCAATTACCTTAGTCATAACTTCTTCAAAGCTAAGGGAACCATTGTATAAAGAATCATCTGGCTCATGCTAATGTATAAATGGATTCATTAAATCGGATTGAGAAAACACATCCGGTATGTATCCTTTGGGAGCATGCATTCTTTTTTATGCAATGCCTAGTTTTAAATGAACCATTTCCTTTGTAATGACACCACCATGGGTTGCATTTTGAATCACTAAGTGTCCAGTATTTAATGGTAATTTGGGACATGTTTCCTTTTTTTTTTTGGAATGGCATTGACCATGAACCCCATCCACGACAACCTAGAAGACAACTTCAACAAGTGCCATTCTGTCAGGAATAACCCCAGGCATAAGATGAATTGTTTTACTACCCCATATCCTAAGATAGGTGAAGTATTCCATACTATACCAATCGCCCATTGTTGAAATCAAGGACATGGAATTTTTTGAAATTCTGGGAGCATTCTTCTTGAAAATGACAAAATGAATAACACTCATGAAATTGTCACAGATATTAGAGATATGTGGCCTATAATTATCTCCCCATAAAATTTAGCAATAGGTGTGAATTGGCGATTTTTCCTTCATCAAATGCCAATTTAAAGCAGGATAGGCGAATGAAGAGCATATAATATCCATAAGATAAGATGAAAGGCAAAAACTAGGTTTCCTTGTAGCTAGATTTTTTTGTACTTGGACAATGGCATCTTCGAAGACGATAGAAAAAAATGTGCCCAATTGAAAACCTTACCTATAGTTGTTATGTAATATACCAAAGAGGTCCATTCCAATTTGAAATACTGGCAATTCTCTATGCGATAAAATCTACATAGCATAGTCTCCAGTAGCTTGTAGGGTTCTCTGAACAGAACAATGGGGTACTATTTGTTTAGTCTAAAAATGAAAGCACTAGGGTCCACCATCTAGGTTTTCAATAAGACTTTAGGTTCAATCTTGCTTTTGAATGCCTTTATGACCTCTTCTATCAGAAGTTGTTGTAGAGTCTTCAAAGCATATTTTTTGGCAAAGGTATCTCATTTGATGGATGCAAAGGCAGTCTTATTGGCATCTTTGAAGGTACTAGTCATAACATCAACAAGATCAATTACCCATTTTACCAAGTTTGTATATGGTAGAACGACGAGTCACATAGCAATCGCATGAAACTGTGAATTACTGACATTTTGGTAGATAGGGGCTTCACTATTGAACTCAGAGAAATTGCCATTGTCAAAGATGGCTTAAATCCTATCCCTATTAAGGCATAGTGCATCAGAGATCCGAGCATCTGTGTTGGAATAGAAACCAAAATTAAGAGTCTCTAGTCTTCAAATCATTGGTAGGAGATTTAAACCTAGTTCTCTTAGCCATTGTTAACTCAAAAAAATTTTCACCTAGCTTTCCATGGTCTAAACCATAGTCATACATCATATTCCCACCATTATTTCCTCCATTTTGACCTTCACAACTAAAATTCCACCAAATATGGTCCAAAACATTATGATTCCTTCCCCATAAAGGAAGGGAAGTTGAGCATTTATTGTGATTTATCCTTACTCTCTCCAAAAAGGACAAAAAAACCCTAAAAATGAGAATGGGTTAAAAAACATAGATAAATACCATGCACAATAAGATACCATGGGTCAAAAAACCTTGGACCATCCTATAAATACATTATGAACGTCTCACAGAAACCACTTTTTGTCATTCGCTCTTTGTCACTTTTCGCCTTTCGCCATCATCATCACACTTTGCCATACCATTCCCATGGTGTATGTTGAGCTTACTCCATACCCATTTGGATCCATTCCCCCTATTTGACAACCATTAGTGGAGTAGACTAGAGACCCAAACCGTGGAGCCACAGGACCATTTCCTCGGACGAATGTAGTGGCCCACTTCAAAGAAAGGTATGCCTATTATTGTTATTTGTTATTAGTTAGAAAATAAAATTAAAATCATAAAAATATTTCTGTTCTTGCTTATTGACAGTTATTGTTGTAAGTCGAGGTTGAAAGACACTTCGCACCATTGAACTCTACACTATGATATGGTTGATCTAGGGTAGGTGCCTTTGCATGTAGCAGGGGAGAAATTCCCACTACAATTTCAGTGATTCCACTCGGTTGATCCTTCTGGATCTTTGTTTTTGTAGGTGTATCTACTGGTTTGTTCTTCATGGGTACCTCTAGCCACCACAGATCTAGACTCCTCATGGCATATCTAAACCGGTTTTTCCTTAGTGCCTTCCCCCCTAGCCCAAGTCGACGGTCTTTTTCCAAAAAATTCTCAGTTCTAGCTAGATTGCACTCATTCGGTAGAAAGCTATGACCATGTCGTACCTTTTTGCCTGATAAGTGTGACCAGGTCGTGCCTTTTGTCCCGATAAGTGCGACCTGGACCAAAACTCTAGATCGCGCTTGTCTTGACTCTCGGAGCCACCCTGATCGCTATTGTGACCCAGTTTTGTGTGACCTGTTGTGCGTAAACCCCTATTTTGTGTGACCTGAGTCTTTTGACTGTTTTTCTGTCTCGATCGTGATTGTTTTGTAGTTCCGTGCGAAACTGATTGCACCTGTTCCACCGACAGGTGTGTCCTGGAATTTTTTAGTCTTTTTTGGTGTTTGAGATCCTTGTTCCAGACCCCCTATTTGTATTTTTCCCCTTCCTGACCTGTTTCTGTCCATATCTGATCCATTACAACCCCTTGGTTTGTTTTGTGGTCCTCTTTCCCTTGTATGTGAGTCCCTTGAGTCGATATTCATAGTTGAGACCCCCTGTGTGTTTCCTACAACCTGGTCAGTTCCTTATGCGCTCATTTACTTGTGTATAATTTATTTTCTAGAAGAATTAGTTGTGATTTTGCATGTTATTTATTGTCATTTACTATTATTTATCTGCATTTTTGCGTCTCGGTCATGAGATCACTGAGGTTTGTACACATCACTTGCACACATATAACACCCTAAAGAAAAACACTTGGTTCATGACCTGAAGCTAGCCTAAAAAATTAACTTAATACAACCAACATAGTAACCTCGTTTGAGGACCAAAAAAATCTTGTGGCTACGTTAGGACATTGAGGATATGCATCCAAACAATACCCCTTTGTCACTTACATTTGAGACATAGACGTTGTCCATTAGGGGGCCAAAATCCTCTTGTAATTTTTGACACGGTCACGACCAGTTTGTCAGAGGCCCACCCACTCTGCGAAAGTAAGCCACAACGCAGGGGTTTCAGAAGTTAGGGTGGAATACTGCACTCCATTCTGTACCGAAGGCTAACCCTTCATAGTCCTCCTCGTGCATGCTAGAGTATACCGGGTGTCAAGGGAAAAAGGGATGAAGTGCCAGTAAACCATTTCAGACATATTATGAATGATGTATCCTAGTTGCCTTTCTATCTAGGTATCTTTTACCCAAGGTCCCTCTCGGTAGTGGGATTCTCTTAGCCTATTGTTCTTCCATTTTGTATTGTTTGACCAGGATTTCATCACCCTATAGAGGATACGATTTGTGAGGGGATTCCATCTTGTATCTAGGAGTTTGCTTGCACTCATACCCCACAGGTTACTGTGTCATTTTATTTCTAGGTAGTGCTGCTTGTTGGCTTTCTGCTCATTTCTAGGTAGTGTTGCTTGTAGATTTGCCTTCTATAACACGTTGTTGCAGTTCAGTTTTAGAGCTTTCTTTTTGGCCTATGAGTGACCATTTGTATGCTCTCCTTCTGCACACTCATTTCTAGTTGGGTTTTTGATCCTGCATTTGACACTCTTATGCCTACATTCATTTTATGGCACACCACCACATCATCATTGCTCCACCATGCTACTTGCATAGGATTAGGGGCATACCCCTCAGTTCGGTTCCTTGAACTGTCACCATCGGATCCATTTTCAACATCATTCACCACCTTCGGAGCCATATATTGCCTCTGAGTCTAATTCAGATTCATATCTATTCGAACCTACCTTGTTCAGTGCCCCATTTATCCCCATGGCTAGTGCACCTCCTAACCCCTTTTAGGGGGGGACTATTGGTAGTGGGATTGCATCCAGTCCACCCATCATTTCGAGTATCCCTTGCACTGGACCAACAGGTCCTGGTCCTAGTGGGCCCTTTTCCACTGCACACATTGTTGCTAGTCCGCTACCGACTAGTGGTTGCCCCACTCCATCCACCGTGGTTTCTACCATACCACCATTCATGCATGGAGGCAGTGGCCCTTCCACTTCCATTTCGGCTATTCCTACCATCCCAGTGACTACTCTTATTATCGGAAGTTAACCTTACCCACCCCAATTCATCCACGGGAACTACATTCCTGCTAGTACCAAAAAAATTGATGTCCCTTCCTGATCCACTATTGGTTCTAGTATACCTTTCATGGCTAGTATCAACCTACCTGATTTGGAACAGTTGGCCAATGAATCCATTCCTCATTATCCACTATGGCCTCCTATGCCTACCAAAATCCCCTCAGATATCCCTAAGTTTAAGGGAAAGGTGGGAGAAGACCCCCAAAACCATATTATGTCATTCCACTTATGGTGTTCATCGAACAACATAGTGGATGATTGTGTCCAATTGTGGTTATTCCGGTGCACACTCACAAGTGTTGCATCCAAATGGTATATCGAACTACCTCATGCCACCTACCCATAATTTTTCTCGTTAGCCTCAATGTTTCTCTGGTACTTCTAGTTACTTGTTCGATATGATGAGGGTGTGGAAATTCTATTATCTTGTAGACAAAACACAACTACCCATATCACATATCATATCCTTGAATGGTGACGTCATCGTAGCTTGTGTAAGATCTAGTTAGATGATAGGATTTTCCTAGATTGGTTTCTCAAAACCTTACTCCCCCCATTGCCAAGGACATTGCATATGAGCACCCACAGATCAAGGAGGAAGCCATCCTGAAGGCACAACAGTTTGATCTCATCTATGCCCAATCGAGTTATCTGTATACCATTATACCCGATGCTCCTTGTGCCGGCTCCTCACGACGAGATACACTGGGGGCATCCCATGCTGTTGATGGAGTCATCAACTATGTTACTCAGCATCCCCACTTTTACATGACCTCTCCTTCGATGCCACTCCATTCCGATAACACCCCTGATTTTTCACGTGTAATGGCTCAGTCTGGAGCCACACCTTCCTATGCACCTCTCATACGAATTCCTCACATTCACGGACTGAATTGTTCAACACACTTGTATAATGGCCAGATGGTCAGATTTGCATCCCCACTAGCTTCCCCTGCATATTACCCACCACCTATGCAACCTACTCCAGCTTTGGTCCGACTCCTCCTGCTCCTCCAGGGTAGATTTATGCACAACAGAACCTCCCTAACCAACCCACCACCAATAACCAACAAGGGCAGGGAAGACGACAGAGAGGTAGGAATCAAGGAAAAAACCAACCTCAAGGAGGTGGCCAACAACCCAACCCTTCGAACAATAATGGATCCAACCCCCATGCACAAAATCCCTAGTGTCCTTGTAGACCTGGGAAGAACCCATAGTTACAAACTAACCATCCGTGCGCTATTTATAACACTTACAACCATTACACACATCAGTTTCCTCATATGAACTGCATCTGTCATTTACTCCAAATAGATAGTCAAGGTGACCACAATGGGGTTGCTCCAATTCTGCCAAACCCAATACCACCGGTTCCTCCAACTATGGTGCTCCAAAACCCCCTGCCAAATCAAGGAATGGTTGCAACCTAGCCCTTGGCCCCATAAACTCTCGCAACCACTTATGCGAGTCAACCCATTGATCCTGGTGTTCATCACCTCATGACTTTATCGTATGATGTCAATCTACCGATTCAATGAAACTAGTATGGATCCACCACGGAAACCATCAACCCCTCTACGACATCTACCTCCACCACTCCAGATATGCATTTGCGTTTGCCGATACCCCCCGCGGAAGAGACTACCAAATTCCCGTGGTTCCCTTTGCATTGCGTCATGAACAACGCCACTGCCAAAGCCGCACTCAACTATAGTATAGTCAATTAGTTGGCCCAGTCTCCCTTGACCATGTACGCTCTGGAATTTCTCAAAAATTGTCCTTCACAACGTAAAACGCTGTCATCCTCATTAGGTGTTTTCAGTCCCTTTGACTCTAGGTTGATCACCTTCGACCTGGAACAAGGAGAACCCCACATGCCATCAGCTGTTGCCTTCCAAGTTTCGGTCACGATTCAAAATTTGGTTATTCATCGATGCATCATTGATGAGGGGGAATCCACCTGTGTTATGTCAACCTTTATTTGGGAGAAACTTGGATCCCCAACCCTTCAACCTTCTTTCACCACCCTTCGTGCCCATGCTGGCCATTCTGCTCAACCTTAGGGCGTCCTCATGAATATCCTTGTTGAGTTAGCTGACAAAACAATGTTGATTGACATTGAGGTTTTCAATGCCCAACTCGCTTACAACCTCGTCCTATGACATAGTTATATGTATGCAATGCGAGCCTTTACCTCTATTGTCTTTCAACTCTTGATGTTCCCTCATGATGGGAAGATCGTGACCATTGACCATATGATGTACTATGATCCAAAGGGATTGACCACAAGGGAACACATTATCGACACTATCATTGACAATGTGTCCATACCTTCCCTGCCTACCACTGGCCTAGGCTTATTTTCCAGTGCTCTTATGACATACACATTTTTTACCTTGCCACCTCCTCCTTCTTTGACTGATATATCATATTTGTGCACTATCACATTTGGTAGAATTCTGATCTCCTCGCAACCTAAGTAGCAACCTCAATCGTAGACCTCAGGGAATTATTGGGGTTCATTCCCTGTACACACGATTCCCTTCCTTTTTCCACCTTCCAACATCGTGAGTAAGGTTGTCATCGTTACTCTCAACTTGCATAGTTTCACTTTGGGTATTCCTATGTGGTACATCGATCCACCTACCCCTCCCCCGAATCCTGAGATAATGTTGATTCCCGTCCAACCTATTGAGATGATGTCGCATCCACCTCCTAGTACAAAAATGATTGCTTTTGTCTCCATTGATGTTCCCCCTCCTTCCACGAAGACTGGGGGCAAGATGCCCAAAGCGACGACAGAACCATGTCTTCTTCCTACATGTACTTTATGCAATGTCCAAGTCCATGCGACACATAATTGTCTTGATTTGCCTATCCTTCGCACCCACATGTGTACTATAGTCGAGATTGACAACGCTCCAGTTGTCAACATAGCAACCATACCTGTGGTTAAGAACAAATCACTCCAAACCAACCACCCATGTGCAGTTTGTGTCTTATATGGTCATTATTCACACAATTTCCCAAACTTTCCTGAGTACTGGTTACTCCTCAGTGAACTTCACAAGAAATCTCGTGAGTCCAACATCACTGTCCATGAGGAGATGCGCCCTCCAACTTCTTCCTCAAACACCAATAACACCATTTACTCGATCTCTAATTCCAGTAGTCCTTCCTCCTCATTGATCGCGAAAGATCCACCTGATCTATCCCGGTGCCACTTTGGTAAGGATGGAGAGATCCCTAAAACCGCCACCAATTTTACCTCATTTCACTTAGTCCATGGTGTGGTATAATCCTTCCCATTAAATGCCAGATTCCGTCGCTCTTCCTTGCCGTCGAACTTATACCTAATACTACACCATTAGAACAACACCTACTTATGCTTGAACAAACCAATGAGGACCATCATGCTGCTCTCCAAATGATCAAAGCGAATAAGACTCAGTTGAAGTCCCACTATGAATCCCACGTCCACCGACACACCGTTAGTGAGGGTGAGATAGTCCTCATCTATGACCAAGCCAATGATAAGACTGGGAAAGGGATGTTTGAATCCATGTGGTATGCCCTTATGTCACCCATCAATGTCTTGAAAAGGGGAATATCTACTTGCCGAATCTAACGACCACCTCTTGAAAAATCCCTGGAATGGGCTCTACCTCAAGAGGTTCTATCCCTGAAGTCGCTCACCATAAGTACCCTTTTATCTTAGTTTTTCTTTCTTGTTTCACATCGTTTTTACCACAAGTCTCACAGTTTGTTTCCTTGGTTTCTCTAGATGGATCCTACCTCACCTTGCTATGTTGGTTTCGTTGATGACACAAGTAGATGGTCTCCTAATCTCACCTTGGCTGCATGGGCCATTTATTCCCCATCACATGAGTTGATCTATATCGATGAAATGCGTGTTGGTGTTGCTACCAACAACGAGGTTGAGTACGACGGTGTTGCTGGTCTCTTGACCACTTCCCTTCACTTGGGTATACAACACCTTGATGCCTTCTTAGACTCCCATTTACTTGTCTCTCAGTTTAATAACTACTACCAAGTATGCGACCCTTGCTTCTTTAGAAATTTCTGCACACTAGACACTTGGTTAGACATTTCAAATCCATTTCATTCATGCATGTTCCCAGAAGTCTCAATAGCGTAGCAGACCAAATGGCTAATGACGTTTTAGAGTGGCACATCAATCATCGCATATATGAAATACACTGCATCATGCATAATCATATAGTCTTGCATACATATGTCATATACATCATATAGGCATCATCATAAAAAGAGACTCATAAAAACCCATAAAAATATAAAAAGGTGCATTCACGTGCATATATATCATAAATATCATGTTCACTACAAAAAGAGAAGCTGCATAGGCTTTCTCAATTGGTCATACATATCATACAAAAATCCCCATGCTCAAATGCATTGGGGGCAGCACCACAAAGTGTTAGTCTGAGTTATCCTCCTTTGACTCTATGTCCTCGTCTGAGTCCTCCTCCTCATCTAAGCTCTCCTCCTCCATCGGCATGTCACCCTATGCCGCCACTCTGACATAGTCAACAACAACTGTGATCCTCCTCATGAGAGAGATCCACTCCAGAGGATCCCTATAGCATGCGATGATCAGATTGTCATCAAGGTAATGCCACCCATCGTTAGTGACCCCTTCAAGCAACCTCTCCATGCCCAACTGCAGTGAGTCCAATGTTGTACTCCACTACTGCCTCTACTCGTGAGAGGGTGGATCTAAACCCTCCACCCCGCCCCATTGTCGTTGGCACCCTACTGGAGGGTGCGGTCCCACATCTATACATGCACACAATATGTCATCAATATCTATCACATGTATGATCTAGCTACCACTAGGCTAGCATACCGTCAGGTCCCTAGACCTGTCCTAGAGGTCGAGGTATCTATGGATCTCCTCAGTAGTCCATGATCACGTATGGATTGTCCTCTATAAGGATAGGAAGATGTTGCCACCGTGCAAAAATATCTTGGGTGAAGAAATGACCTACTAGACTGCCTCCCTCCTTATTATTTCTTGGGTCATTTCTCGAAGTCACCTCGATTTGCGTGCCACCACACGATTCACACCTCGTATGTATTGGCATGTTCATGAGCCATCCACTCCATCCATACTGCAAACTTGGCCTTATTTTATTGCCATCCATCATCTCGTAAGGAGGTCGCACCAGTGTTCCACTATTATTCATATTAACCATGCTCACAACATCACCCCTTTTGGTACATCAAACACTTCCTCCTTGCTTGACAGACCATTGCGAAGTTTCTGTTAAGCTCTTTTCTGACTCGTAAAAGAATGAAAAGATTGCTGATCACGCTTGCTTCCTTCCATGCTCGTTAAATTATTTGAAAGGGTGTCTTTGTGGCCTTGTTTATCTCCTTTTTCGGACTACGTAGACTATGAAAATAAAAGGAGCACCCTGGAACCTTCCAGCTAGGAACATTTCCCTTTGTATCCTTTTATGCTTTGTCAGACATTGGGACTGTAACTTACGAAAAATATCAGTATGGGTTGTATTTAAGCTCTTTTTAAACCCTATCATAAATAAAATATCGCCGAGCAAACCAGGGTTTGATTCATGCTCGTAAAAGTATTTGAATGACCGTCCAGTCAGTATAGGTTTAACCTTTTTCAGTCTGGTTGGACTACCAACAAAAAATAAGTCTCTCAGTCCCTTTTGGCTAGGAGAGCTCTCCTTTGTACACTTTTATCCTTTTTCGGGCTTAGGAGACTACTGTACGAAAAAGAGAACTGTTGGAGTCTTCTTCATGTTTTTAGAATCTCTAAAAATGAAAACACCATCGAGTATTTATCGTCTCTGGCTCGACAAAAATACACGAGATAGTATCATATAGAGCATACCTGTATCCCTTCTTCGTGCTCCTTAAACTATGAAGAAGGCCCAAATGGTGTCTCTCGGTGCCCCCACATATTACATATGGTCTCACATTATGGCAGCTTCCCCTCATTGGGTCGCCTTTGTTTAGAGTACTCTATGATGAGTCTCCCTTGGATCCCATGGATATCACTATTCTAGTTACTCCCCCAAGTAATTCCCATTGGAGTTATCTCCCCTGTTTCACAGCTATGATCCCTTTCGCATGAGTCAGTTTCATTTGCTGTCAGGTCATCCTTGTCATCATATTCTAAACAAAGAAAGTTTGAGTCCCCCGTACTCCCCTTCCCTTGTTCCCCATTTAGTGTCTCGGTCCCCTGACTGTTCCATATCTTTGGTTATCCCCCTAACGCTTCTATCAAGGAAACATCATTGCCTTGTTAGTTGTAGGTATCCCTCTATCGACACCAACACATCTATTCTAGAGAATAGACCCAGAGGTCCCTGTATCTTGGTTTCATACACCTCATTGATGAGTTCCATGGACCACTTGAAAGGAGTCCTTAGTGCCTTTCGGGTGGGTTTTGTCTACATGCTCAACTTCAACTCTATCATCGCATCGTTGAGATTCGTACAGGGTATTGGTTCCTTCATGATTTGGTCGAAGACCTCGGTTGTCACCTAACTCTAGCACATTGGTGAGTCCACTGTTTATGTATATATACACATACATGTATATATCTACACACACACACACACACACACACACATATATTTATACACACACACACACATATATACTCATATATATATATATATATATATATATATATATGTATGTATATGGGGGTACATGAGTATATATATATATATGTGTGTGTGTGTGTCTCTCTGTGTGTGTATGTATATATACACAAACATATGTACTTATATATATATGTGTGTGTGTGTGTGTGTGTGTGTATACTCATGTACTTATATATCTATACATATCTATATCTATAGATATATACACATGTACTTACTTACTTACACACACACAGATATATATATACTCATGTACTCCCATATACATATATATACTCACAAATGTTTTACAGAAACCGACCAGGCTGTCTCATGATGAGACCTCTTTCCTTTAAGTTGACGCCCAAAGGCACTATCCTGGTTTGGTAACCAGCTGATGATAACATTGATTCGCAAGAATCCATTATCATGATCAGGTCGGCTTGCGATAAGAGCTCTTGTCCTTTAGGTTGACTTTTGGATTTATTTTATTGCGATATTTTCTCAAGAGATAAATTGCAAGCCATCACTTTGGCTTGGTAACCAATTGATAATAATGTCATTCACTAGCACATGCTCATCATGAATAGGTTGGCTTGTAATAAGATCCCCTATCTTCCAGTTGTAGGCTAGAAGAAATATCCATGGATTGGTGACTAACAATGAATATGTCATTCCACAAGTACTTATGATCATGATAGGTTGGCTTGTTATGATACCCCCATATTGTAATTTAACCTCGAGTTTTTTATTAGGTTTATCAAAATCAGGACTATTGAGTGAATGAGAAAGCAATTCCAAAAGTCCCTTAAGAACCGGGAATGATGTAAGGGATTTAAAATATACCAATAAAGAACCATTATCGATATCAAATCAAGGTCATTCTTTTCAAAGGAAAATTCAATTTATAAACTTTCTACCTAAATCCAGTTTTCTTAGATATGTAAATAATCTTTTGGTAACACTGGAAATTTATTCCTAATAAAATTATTTCAAAAACTCATTAGATTGTTGGCATTAAGTTATTACTAAGAGGGCGTGGGGGTGAATAACTAATTGTGTAGATATGTACAAATTATACAGATTTTCGAAATTTATAACAATCACAACAATAAACAGAACAATACATAAATGTTTGAGAACAAATGTATATTTATATGTATGAGTATGAAGACTTACATCAATGGGAGATTGCATTCTCCAAACATGATCACCCACCCATTCATATGTTAACTTGATCTCAAGTACAATTTATGGTATACTGGCACCAACCTGCAACAAATTCTATCTGCATTAGCTTCAACTCATGATCTCCTGGCACCAACCTGAACAGATATCAGTATGGTCGCACAAATTGTGACTTGCACCTTCAAGTTCTGATATGTAGAAGAGTCATGCTCTCCAGGTATGGAAGTTACAACTTCCTTTTGTTCTCCAGCACCCACTGGAAGGAGATTGTGATCCCCTGAATTTTATCTACACCCATAGAAATGATGCTACTGATTGTAGTTTCCAACACCTACTGGAAGGAGGCCACGATCCCATGCTCCTTGGCCCATACGACGTCCTGCATATGAAATATGATTGTATGGAAAGTAGAGAAATGTCTTTCTTCAAGTTCCACAACTGCTAAATTCTTCTTATTTATGTCTGTGTATCCACATCATATAGTTGCCCAAAATATCAACAATTATGATCCATGTCTTCCTTTTTCACATTACACATCTGTTGCAATCATTGATCTACGCCTGACAGTTGCCCAAAAATGATCAAACATAGGTCTATGTCTTTGTATCTTCGTATATATATATATATATATATGTGTCATACCGTTCTTCAAAATACGTCACCGTCTTTATATATGCATCAGACCTTTCTTCAAAATATGATGTGCGATGATAACTGTGATATGTGTATTCAGTAAGCGAGAACTTTGCACATCCAAACTACGATTATCCAATCATCTAGTGCTACTCATCTCACAATGAAACTATGCTACAAAAGATACTCAACTGCGATCAATGATCCAGTGATACCCCGAAAAACAAAAAACTTTGAAGATTTTCAAACATTTAGATATTCATCTTCACAAGCTTACTTCACCTCATCCATCTCTTGCTTATTTGTAATATTCTTGACTCAAGAGTTGTGTCCACTTGGTGAAATCCATTTACTTCGGATATCGTCTTTTTGAATTGCGTCTCTGACAAGTTAATGTTTGCATTGGCATGCCACATTTGCAATTCAACTTAGTAGTTTAAGGCGCACATATGCCAATACTCTTGTGGGACTTTCACACACAACTATTGCTAAACAAATATTTTTATTGACTTCTTTGTGGGATTATCACATGTGACAATTGTCTTAATTTACAATTAATATTTGCGCATCTATGTTCCTTTCAATTATTCTTTTATGTTCATGAATATGTGTGCAAATGCGACCAAGATAAAACTTGCATACATATTCGCAATTACAAAGACATACATAAACATGTAGGAGGATCAATGCCATATTTATCATTTCTTTCATTACATGTATTTTTCTTCATATTTGACATCAATCACAATACATAAAAAATTCCCCCCTTTGTCATTGATGTCAACACAAACAGGCTCCCATATCAATGCTCCACCTATCATTGTGATATTTTTGAGTTAAACTTCTCTCTTGCTCACCTTCCCTTGACTTCTCTCCCCCTTTGACATCAATGGAAAAGGGACCTTCTACACTACTATCTCCCTCTATCTTTGTACTCACTTATTCTATTTGTGTTTGGTGATTTGATTTGAGCTT
Source organism: Pseudotsuga menziesii (assembly GCA_001517045.1). Classification (NCBI taxonomy): domain Eukaryota; kingdom Viridiplantae; phylum Streptophyta; class Pinopsida; order Pinales; family Pinaceae; genus Pseudotsuga; species Pseudotsuga menziesii. The sequence goes on from LPNX010548792.1 coordinate 406,580, forward strand.
TTGAAGATTCATTCGTGCGCTGGAGACTTCTTCCTTCAACTGATTTTGTTTGGCTTCTAGAGTTGTTTTGACTTGATTAAAGACAAACTCAAAAGTTTATTACACTGTCATTGATTTCACTCTTGGCTTCTTCTTGTAGCTATGGAAATACTTATGTTAGGTTGTAAACTTCCTTCTGTAGAGGAACAAATCTTTCCATTAGGTTGTTGTATACAATCCCGAGTTCTATAATTTCTGGCTATTACAATTTAAATTCTTCCATTTTGTCTCTATTCTCATTTCTAGACATAGTAACTATACTTTCGTGAATCCTTTGCTATTTTTCTTGCACAATTTGTATCCTTTTGTTTACTTCCTTTAACTGTTCATTCTCTATAAAAGTTGTCCATAGCTTAACACTTTCCTCATGCACTTTTGTACATTCTTCATCCAGAGCCTTGATATTTTCAAAGGCATCATTGACCTTTCCAAGTGATTTGTCGCAATGTGTTAGGACTTCTAGAGAGGTTACAGGAGCTTGAGACATTTCTTCAATTTTGACATGAAGATTTTGAACAGTTTATCTGACTTTTTCCACTCTTTCATCGAGAGAGGCATCCTTCATATCTTATACTTCAAGAACTAGTTTGAATATTTCCTTAATTATAGTTTGTAACGTTGATGCATTCTGTTTTCCTTTTTCTGCTTTATATCTCAGATGATTTCCTTGCTCAACTGATTTCTTTACTTCCCTTTCAAGAGAAGATGTCTTTTGTGTTAATGTAATTGTAACCTCGGAATGTATTCACTTGTATATATTATGTATTGTACCCCGATGTTTATTTCGGGAAGTGTTTGTAATGTAATTGAGTCATGTCATGCCCCGATGTTCTGATCGGGAGAATCAATAATGTAAACAAGTCATGTAAAGTCATTGAGGGTAACCCTCCTATTGATCAAGGGTTAAAGTCCTCACAGTTGTGGGGCCCTAGGGTTATTAGACTCTCCTAGAGAAGTCATCCCTAGTGAGTTATTGTAAAGTCGGGGATTAGTATAAATAGAGAGTGAGCCTCTCTATTTATCACACATTCACTTACACTTAGTTGTAGCGCATAACTGAGAGAGAAGAAGTTGCTGGGACTAGAGAGGGAGAAACTACTGCCGTCGTGAGATCATCTTACTATTTTGGGTTTTACTTTTGGTGTTGATTCTATCTCTGAGGAATTTGCGGGGTTTTCTCCTTTATGGTTTCCCCAAGGAAAAACTTTGTGTTCATTGTCTCTTATGTTTGATTGTTGTGCTTGTTATTCTCTCAGTTAAAGATCCTAAGATAATGCTAGCTTAAATGATAAAAATCTAACATGGTATCAGAGCTAACTTAAGAAGAAGACACTGTGCAGCTGCAGAAACTAGGGCTTCCTACTTTTTGGATCTCTCTCCACAAATTTTTAGCAAAAGAAGGTTGTGTTGACTCTCCTCTCCAGGGCGCATCTTTCTGTCGAAGTAGAATCTGATTCTGAGCATTTTCAGTTTTTGACCCGACACTACTGCCAGAAATTAGGGCTTTCCACAGAAGTGGAATTTTTGAGTGAGCACAGGCTTGGATTGATCTCCTCCTCAAAATCAAAGTTTAAAGATCAAGATAAATGCTTTTGGTTGGACAAAACTCTGGGAAAGTCAAACCCTAATTTGCTCCTGAACTAGCTTTGCAGAAATTCAGCTCCAGATCTAGATATGTCATCTTAACCTGGTAAGATCTAAATCTTTTGTATTTCCATTTGAGGTTCTCAGTTAAGATGTCTCATCATACCAAGCTTGATGAAAAGCTTGAGGGAGCCGATAACTTCCGAGCCTGGAAGTATAGGATCTCCCTGGTCCTGGAAGAAAATGAGTTGGACTCCTACATCAATGAGGAGGTTCCAGTTCCATAGGGAGATGAGGCTAAGGCCTTACACAAGAAGAAATTGGTCATGGCTAAGAGGATTATTGCTGATTCAATCAAGGATCACCTCATACCATAGGTGTCCTCCCTAAAGACACCTAAAGCTTTGTTTGATGCCCTGACCAAACTGTTTGAAGGAAAGAACATAAACCATAAGATGATCTTGAGGAACTAGTTGAAGAATGTGAAGATCCAGAATGGGGAGACCATACAGTCATACTTCACAAGGGTCACCCAGATCAAAGAACAACTTGAAGCAGTGGATGAAGAAGTGGAGAATGCAGAGATTGTAATGACCACCTTGAATGGTCTCCCTCGGGCATGGGACTCTTTCATTCAAGGGATCTATGCCAGAAAGAAGCTAGTCAAGTTCAGCAGACTATGGGAAGAATGCTCTCAAGAAGAAGCTCGGATAATAGCTAGAGAAGAAAAGATGGGAAGTGAAGATCAAGCTCTTATAGTGCAATCCAAGAAGAGCAAAACAAATCATCACCAAGGTAAGCAATTTCATCCTAAAAGAACTAACAAGAATCTACCTAAATTCAGATGCTATACATGTGATAAAAGAGGACACTATGCTAGAGATTGTCCTAAGAACAAAAATAGCTCCATCAAGAAGAAAGGGAACAAAAGAAGACATCAGGCTCATGTTGCAGAAGATGATGAACCTTCCACAAATAGAATCAGACAAGAAAGTGATGATTCTTCAAGTGATGAAGAATATGTCTTGATTTTCGCTCTCACGGGAAACATTACACATGGAAGCAATGATTGGCTTATAGACAGTGGGGCTTCCAAACATATGATAGGATTAAAAGAATCCTTTGTGAAACTATTAGAACATGAATCACCCCACAAGGTGAAACTTGGAGATGACTACCAGTATCCAATAAAAGGTAGTGGGGAATCCTCCTATAAACTAGACTCTGGAAAGTCTATGATGATGAAGGATGTATTGTTTGTACTAGGACTAAAGAAGAACCTCCTCTCCATATTTGCATTAGATGCAAAAGGCATGAGGGTTGCATTTGTAGATGGCCAAGTTCTCATGTGGCCAAAGGGAAAGACTATTGATGATGCAGTAGTAATTGGGAACAAGAGGGAGGTCTATACAAATTGAAGGGCCATCCAGAATAAGCCTTGATCCATGACACAGTAGAGCCAAATGAACTTTGGGATAGAAGGCTTGCACATGTGCACTATAGAGCACTACCTCTTGCAAGCAAAGCTGTTGAAGGACTTCCATATATCAGTCAAAACATGACGGTGTCTGCAAAGGATGTGCGAAAGGAGAGAACACGAAGAAGACATTTCCAAGTAGTGAGAGCAAGGCAAAAGGAATCTTGGAAATAATTCACTCAGATGTATGCGGTCTGGTGTCATCTAGTTCATTGAGCGGGTATGTATACTATGTTTCTTTTATTGATGATTTTTCTAGAAAGACATGGATATACTTCATGAAGAATAAAGATGAAGTATTCAACAAGTTCAAGGAATTCAAAGCCTTGATCGAGAACCACACTAAAAAGAAGATCAAGACCTTTCGATCAGATAATGGCAAAGAATTCACATCAAATGAATTCAAAGAGTTATGCAAAGATTCAGGGATTAAGAGGGAGTTATCCACTGCATATAATCCACAACAGAATGGAGTTGCAGAAAAGAAGAATAGAACGATCATGGAAGCTGCAAGAGCAATGCTTCATGATCAAGATATTCCCATGCATCTATGGGCAGAAGCTGCCAGAATAGCGGTGTATGTACATAATCGTACTCCACGCAGAGTACTCAAGAACAAGACACCTGAAAAAGTCTTTTTTGGTAAGAAACCAGAAATCAGCCATCTCATAATATTGGACTGTCCAGTGTACATACACATTCTGAAAGAAAAGAGCACAAAGTTAGATCCTCCAGGAAAGAAGGGTATATTTTTGGGATACTCTGAAATCTCGAAGGCTTATAGAATATACTTCCCAAGATTCAAGAAGATTGACATCAGCAAGGATGTAACATTTGACGAAGACTCAGCTTACAACAAATCAAGAAAGAGACCTACTGAAGATCCCGAAGAAACAAAAGCACCCAGAATTCATGACAGAACCATGAATGAAGAAATTCAAGAAGAAGATCAAGAATTAGAAGAACCTCAAGAACCTGTAGATCCACCTCAGGAGAAGAATTATCACAAGAGGAAACTTGCTTGGGTACGAGAAGCTATCCAAGGTGAAGAAAGATATGGGGCTCCAGAAGAAAATCACAGAGAAAGAAAAAGGACCAGGTCCTGCTCCGGGTATGTAGCCTTATTATGTGACTTCATTGATAAAGAACCTTCCAACTATGAAGAAGTAGCAGCAAGGAAAGAATGGAAGGATGCTATGATCGAAGAGTATCAATCGATCATGAAGAATGATGTTTGGGATGTAGTCCTTTGACCAAAGGGGAAGTCTATTGTAACTTCCAAATGGATCTACAAGATCAAGCATGCTGTAGATGGCAACATAGAAAAATATAAAGCAAGATTTGTGGCTTGTGGCTTCTCCCAAAAAGAAGGAATAGATTATGAAGAAACTTTTTCACCTGTAGCTAGATACACTTCCATCAAATCAGTACTTGCTCTGGCTGCAGTGATGAAATGGAAGATACACCAAATGGATGTCGAGACTGTTTTCTTGAATGGTGTAGTGGAAGAGGAAGTGTATGTGGAGCAGCCACTCGGTTTTGAGACACATGATAGGGAGTCTCATGTGCATAAATTGAAGAGATCCTTGTACGGTTTAAAATAGGCACCCAGGACATGGTATGACATACTTGACAACTTTCTATCCAGTTTAGGCTTTACCAAGAGTAAAGCAGATTCCAACCTTTACTACAAGATTGAAGATGGTAACCCAGTGATACTCCTACCGTATGTAGATGATCTGTTTGTGACAAGTATGGATGGGTTGTTTTTGATACGAAGAGGAAGCTTGCTGTTGAGTTTGAAATGAAGGACTTGGGTATGATGCACTATTTTCTAGGCATGGAGTTGTGGCAGAATGCGGATGGAATATTCCTTGGACAAGAGAAGTATCCAGTAGAGATCCTGAAGAGGTCTGGGATGATGGACTGCAAGGCCATGACCACACCTATGGCATCGAACCTAAAGCTATTGAGTGATGCTTCATTAGAAGCAGTTGATGCCACGATGTATCGTTAGATGATTGGGTCCTTGATGTACTTGACGTATACAAGACCAGATATTTGCTTTGATGTGAACACCTTGAGCTAGTTCCTGATAGATCTGAGACATGTTCACTTGATTGCTGCAAAGCATATTCTGAGGTACCTGAGGGGTACAATTGATTATGGGCTCAAGTATGAGGCAAATCATAAGATTAACCTGGAAGGTTATGTTGATTCAGATTGGGCAGGCAGTTCCATCGATAGAAAGAGCACCTCATGGTGTTTCTTCAGTATGGGATTAGGTGTGATCTCTTGGTTTAGCAGGAAATAGTCTTGCGTGGCATTGAGTATAGCTAAAGTAGAGTATGTTGTAGCTTGTTTAGCTAGTTGTGAGGTAGTATGGCTGAGGAAGCTACTGTCTGATTTATTTGATCTCCAGTTAGATGCTACTTGTATATATTGCGACAACTAGAGTTGTGTGAAGTTGTCAGAGAACCCGATGTTCCATGACAAGTCGAAGCATATCGAGATCAAATATCTATCAGGGATATGGTGTAGAGAGGAGCAGTGAAGCTCCAATATGTTGTGACGGACGAATAGATAGCTGATGTGTTGACTAAGACATTGGCCAGAGTGAAGTTTGAGTACTTCAGGGAGAAGCTTGGTGTTCTCTAGATCAAGGTTCCCTCCAAGGGGAAGTGATGAGTCTTTGAGCCATTCTTACATGGTGAGAGGATTGGTTCCTCCCATGGCTAGATGCAAGGCCGGAGCCATTCTATCATGGTGAGAGGATTGGTTCCTTCCATGTCAGATGTGAGTGCTAAGCCATTCTAATGTGACCATAGGATGTGTTCATCCCACATGATCAGATATAAGCATTGAATGCCATTCTCTCAGAGAATGGAGGTACCTGGTCAGTTACCAGGAATAATCAGTCTGGGACTGAGAGCCATTCTGATATAACTGCAGGATGTGTTCATCCCACATGATCAGATGTAAGTGTAGAGCCATTCTGATGTGATTACGAGATGTGTTCATCCCACATGATCAGATGTAAGTGTAGGGCCATTCTGATGTGACTGCAGGATGTGTTCATCCCACATGATTAGATATAAGTGTTGATCCCTTCTGACATGGTTGATGTGTTCATCCCATGGTCAGATATAAGTGCTGAGTCCTTCTGACATGGTTGATGTGTTCATCCCATGGTCAAATATAAGTGCTGAGCCCTTCTTACATGGTGATGTGTTCATCTCATGGTAAGATATAAGTGCTGAGCCCTTCTTACATGGTTGATGTGTTCATCCCATGGTAAGATATAAGTGCTGAGCCTTTCCAGTATGGTTCTTGGATGTCTTCCTCCCATGATTGGACGTGAGTGCTGGGCCTTTCTGACATGACTGGATTGGTTCCTCTCATAGTTAGATGTGAGTGCTCGATGTGCCTTTCTGACATGGCCTTAGATGTGTTCCTCTCATGGTTAGTTGTAAGTGCTGGGTGGGCCATTTTGACTTAGAGTCAGATATAAGCGCTGAAGAAGACCTACATGGAAGCTAGGCCTACAACCAGCATGAAAAAGGGCTGGCTCTGTAGAACTTCCTGTGACGAGAAGAATCAAGAGATAACACCTGTGATGATGATCTAGCAGAGATGATCCAGATCCATAGATGATCAAGATCCAGTGATGTTCTAGATCCAGTGATGATCCAGATTGAGTGATGATCCAAATCTAGTGATGATGATCCAGATCGAGTGATGATCTATATCTAGTGATGATGACTTAAAGATGAAGATGACTTGAAGATGAATATGATGAGAACTCGATGATGATCCAGATGATACAGAGAATAAGACTTGTGCTGATAAATTGTGTCGAGAGAATACCTTCCTAGTTAAGAGGGAGTGTTAATGTAATTGCAACTTCGGAATGTATTCACTTGTATATCTTATGTATTGTACCCCGATGTTTATTTCGGGAAGTGTTTGTAATGTAATTGAGTCATATCATGCCCTGATGTTCTGATCGAGAGAATCAATAATGTAAACAAGTCATGTAAAGTCATTGAGGGCAACCCTCCTATTGATCAAGGGTTAAAGTCCCCGCAATTGTGGGCCCCTAGGGTTATTAGACTCTCCTAGAGAAGTCGGCCCTAGTGAGTTATTATTAAGTCAGGAATTAGTATAAATAGAGAGTGAGCCTCTCTATTTATCACACATTCACTCACACTCAGTTGTAGCGCATAAATGAGAGAGAAGAAGTTGCTGGGACAAGAGAGAGAGAGAGACTATTGCTCTTGGGAGATCATCTTACTATTTTGGGTTTTACTTTTGGTGCTGATTCTATCTCTGAGGAAGTTGTGGGGTTTTCTCCTTTATGGTTTCCCCGAGGAAAAACTTTGTGTTCATTGTCTCTTATGTTTGATTGTTGTGCTTGTTATTCTCTTAGTTAAAGATCCTAAGATAATGATAGCTTAAATGATAAAAATCTAACATTTTGTGCCATCTTTCCTTCCCCTAATTTCATTTTTAGACATTCATCTCATAGAGATTCCTTTTCACTTAGACTACTACGCCATTCTAACAATACAATTTCAAGTCTTTGTCTTATCTCTTGCGCAATGGAAGTATGCAACTCATGTATTTTGTTTGCAGAAAAATAAGAGAGAAAGAATTCAACATGACTTATTGGAATTTGTGCCTTCTAGAAAAAGAGTCCCAATTCTGTAGTAGGGATATTCAAAGTTTGATGCAGCAATTTGCTTGTTTTCTCTCCAGTGGGATGAGGGTTATCTATCTTGCTTTATTTAGCAGATAGTATGCGTTGCTTCAGATCGACAATTGTTTCTTCCATCCTCATCACGTTTTCTTCCTGTTGAAATGAAAACTCTTCAATGTCACTCCTTATGATTGCGTCTTCCATGGCTCATTCTATTCCATTCAAATATATACACTGATTTGTTCAAAGTAATCCTTAGTGAGTGCATGAACTGGTTTATTTTTATAGGCCTTATATTCTTTCTTGTTGTCTCTTCTAGATAACTGGCTGCCTTCCTCTTTTCATTAGGGACTGTTTGTTGTGTAGACTTAGGTGGTATCTCACAAAACGACTCTTCTTCAACAATGGGAACTGCATTGTTGGTATTTTTCACATCTTCATGTTCTACTATTAGCGGTCTTTTCCATTCCTCTCCCCATTCCTAAACTATCTACTCTATGTCACTTTTAGTGCACATGAACTTGGTAGGAAGCCACTGTCTACTGGAGTATCTTTTGGCCTCTATATAGGTATAGTGCATACCAATATTGAAACGAATTATTCCCGAGTATGCATTTACTATATGAGATGCCACTCATGGGGTTTCTCAGAGAACAAATCTAATTTCTTCACAGTAGACACAAAATTTGATGTCATTTTCTCTTGCCTTCGTGCTATGGTAGGAAACCATAAGTTCAAATAAGTTTCACCCAAAAAGGGTTTTATGTTTTTTTCAAAGAAACAACTTCCTTCTAATTCTTTCCAACCTACAAAAGCAATGCAGAATAACAACTAGGTGAAGTAAAAAGGGTTACATTTTTCTTGGGATTTTAGGCAATCCTCACAAAATTCATTCAACAAAAGTGTCGACTAGTATATCTTGCATATGAGTATGTTGAAAACAAACATTACATTGAATTCCTTTATTTGGGCAACAACAAAACCTCTGCTTGCTTGCTGAATTCCATATTTTCTAGTCACCATTTTTCTTAGAGTTTTATATTGCTTCTTATAAAAAAGGAAATTGATATCTTCTCCAATTGCAGGTAGTTCGGTGATAGAGTCAACTAGTTTGGTATCAATGGAGATTTCTCTATTCAACCACAGGTACCTTCTGTGCACTTGAGACAACAACAACTTTGCACACGTTCATGCATATGGAATTTTTCCAAATAAGGGTATTTCCAGTAGATCATAATACTCTAGACTTGGATAAACCAACAACCCATGATTGTAGTACTAGTTCACATGATGCTTATTTATCCATATGATTTATCTTGGTAAGATCAATAAATTTTACTAAGTCTCGAATATCATAATCTACAATTATGAGTTTGTCCACTTGACCATACAAGTATTCTTTGGTTAATACACCTTTGAATCCTTTTGATCTTGTAAAATTGTATTTTCTAAATCCGAAAGAATGATTATTGGAGCATTTATTATTTGACATGGGATATACTTATAGTAATCCTACACATGGACTGAAGAGGCCAAATCTCGAGGTTGTTTCCCAGATGCCATGATTTTTCAAACTTTGGTCGTTTGTACGTTGGAGACTATTGAAAAACATGGTTTTTCTTTTGTATATGTTTTAGGGTTATGAAGATGTTGATAACTATACAGGAGCTTCCTTGATGTAGTCCGTCCTTTCTTTAGAATATTTCTTGTTTTCAATTTTTTGATTGAAATAGTCCAAGTTCATTGTACTGAGGTGAAGATCATTCTTGGTTAGGCATTTATTGCCATTTATGTTACTTCCCGTTTTCCCCACAATTCATGTTGTCTAGTCTCACTTATTCCCTTGTGCATTCCACGCTTGGCATTAATAAAATCCATGCTTTGATATTTCACTTGGATTTGGTCCTTTCTCAAAATATGTAAAGTTTTTAGTTTTAAAAGAATCGATTAAGTTGGTCCAGATTGAATTACTTACCCTTAATAATTGCAACTTTCATCCAATATTATCGCAACTAACTTTTATTGAATTTGCGCTCCAACTTATTTTGTCACAGTATACTTGAGTGCACATGTCCTACTACGATTGGTTTGTATAATTGCGGATTAGTCAAGGGGTGAAGTGCGGACTGACTTATTGTCTAGATTTCTTGTTGTCGAGAAAGACTCAAGATTAATGAATTTCTTTCTCTAGACCATATGCTTTTACCCATTTGAGATATTGTTATTAGGATATATTAGTAGACTGTCCTTACTTGTCTTCTTTCTCCAAACTTTCTATGACTTTCAGTTACCAATTTTATGACCTACTTAGTTACATCTATAACAAGTAAATATTTTACAGTCTTTAGCACTATGTCCAGTTTTTGCACACTTCCAGCATACAATCACCTTACTTGGTTTCTTTTGTTTCTTCATGTTTGCTAACTTGTATCCCGTATTGAATCTATTTGGAGGCAAGCACTGTTTGCTTATATTTTGTACTTCTATGCTTTTGATGTGTCTATTATTTGTCTTAAGTTGGGTATGCTGTCTCTCATTTTTTTGCTCCTTTTTTCTCAATTTCCTTTCCTTTTCATCAAGTGATATTTTTTACTCGAGATTTCTTTCTTTAAGCATGATCATCTGATGTTGTTCAACTTGAACCTTGTTCTTATGTTCATTAATCATTCTGCATGTTTCATCACTTTGTCGTTGAAGTTTTTGAAGTTGGTCTTTTAGTAACATAATTAATTAAATTAAATTTGTAGATCCTTCCTTTTGTCTTCCTCTATATTTTCCAACTTCTTTCTTAGAAGATATATTTCCTTGGATAGTTTCTGGTTTTCTGTTGCCACTTGCTCCAATTTGTCTTCTAGTGCATCTATCTTGAGTTTTTCATATTTACACTATTTATCCTTTTCCTAAGACTGATTGGTAAAATATGTTGATGATGTTTTTGATTCTTCTTCTCTCCTCTTTAGTGTTTGCATGACATCAATCACCACTTGTTTTACTTCTTCTATAGTATTTCCTTGTGTGCGAATGATATCTCTTGCTTTCATAATTGAAGAATTATTTTTACTGCCATTTTCTCGCAACCACAACGCTTCATCCATAACTACGGTAGATTGGTCTTTCAGATGTTGGTATGTTTACTAAAGATACCTGCTCTAAAACCAATTGTTTGTATTGAGTTATTATTGAGAGGGGGGGTGAATTAGTAATTGTGTAGATATGTACAAATTATACATATTTTCCAAATTTATAACAATCACAACAAGAAATAGAAAAACACACAAATGTTTGAGAACAAATGTATACCTATATGTATGAATATGAATAGTTACATCAATGGGAGATTACAGTCTCCGAACATGAGCACCCACTCATTCAGATGTTAACTTGATCTCAAGTACAATTTGTGGTTTGATGGGACCAACCTGCAACGACTTCTATCTGCGTAGGCTTCAACTCACGGTCTTCAGGCACTAACTTGATTAAATATCAGTTTGGTCACTCAAGCTGTGACTTGTGGATTTAAGATTAGATATGCGGAAGAACTATGATCTCCAAGCGTGGAAGTTACAACTTCCTTTTGTTCTCCAACACCCATTGCAAGGAGAAAGTGATCCCCTAAATTTTATCTATTCCCACATAAAGGATGCTACTGCACCCTAATTGTATTTTCTAGCTCCTACTGGAAGGAGGCTATGACCCCCTGATCCTTGCCTCGTTCGACCTCCCGGATATGAAATATGATTGTATGAAAGTAGAGAAATGTCTTTCTTCAAGTTTTGCAACTGCTAAATTCTTCTTATCTACATCTCTGTATCTGCTTAAGAAAGTTGCCCAAAATATCATAAAACAATTCTGATTTGTGTCTTCATTTTTCACATTACACAACTACCACAATCCTTTATCTGCATCTAATAGTTTCCCAAAAAATATAAAACTGAGATCTGCGTCTCATAGTTGTTCGAAAAAGATCAAATTGAGATCTATGTCTTTGTATATTCGTAAATATATCTATATCAGACCTTTCTTCAAAATATGATGTGTGAATATAATTGTGATATGCATCTTCACTAAGAAAGAACTTTGCACATTCGAACTACATGTATCGAATTATCCAGTGCCACTTATCTTGCACTGTAGCTTCGATACAAAAGATATTCAACTGCAATCAATGAGTCATTGATACCCTAAAAAAAAATTCTGAAACTTGTCAAACAGTTAGATCTTGATCTTCAAAATCTTACTTCACCTGATCCATCTCTTGCTTATTTATAATCTTCTTGACTCAAGAGATGTGTCCACTTGGTGAAGTCCATTTACTTCGGATAGCGTCCCGATGAATTGTGTCTTCGACAATTTAATATTTGTGTTAGTGTGCCACATTTGCAATTCATCTTAGTAGTTTAAGATGCACATATGACAATACTCTTGTGGGACTTTCGCACACAACTGTTGCTAAACAAATCTTTTTACTGACTTCTTCGTGGGATTATCACATACACAATTGTCTTAATTTACAATTAATATTTGGACATCTGTGGAATTTCCAGTTATTCTTTTATGTGCATGAATATGTGCGCAAATGCGACCAAGATAAAACTTGCATACATATTCACAATTACGAAGACATACATACAGACGCATACAGATAATGCAGGAGCATCAATGCCACATTTATCATTTATTTCATTACATGTATTTTTCTTCATATTTGACATCAATGACAATACAGCAACAAGCATTATCCTGGCTTGGTAACCAGTTGTTAATAACATCGATTTGCAAGAATCCATGATCATGGTCAGGCCGTCTTACGATAAGGCCTCCTTTCCTTTAGGTTGAATTTTGTATATATTTTATTTTGATATTTTCTCAAGAGATAAATTGAAAGCCATCACTTTGGTTTGGTAACCAATTGATAGTAATTTAATTCACTAGCACATGCAGGTAATGAATAGGTTGACTTGTAATAAGATCCCCTATCTTCCAGTTGTAGGCTGGAAGGCATCTCCCTAGCTTGGTGACAAGAAATAAAGATGTCATTCCACAAGTACTTATGATCATGCTAGGCCATATTGTAATGAGACCCCCCATCTTATAATTTAACCTCAAGTTTTTTTATTAGGTTTATCGAAATTAGGACTATTGAGTGAATAGGAAAGCAATTCCAAAAGTTCCTCAAGAACTGGGAATGACTTAAGGGATTTAAAAATATACCGCTAAAGAACCATTATCGACATCAAATCAAGGTCACTCTTTTCAAAGGAAAAGCCAATTTATAAAATTTCTACCTAAATCAAGTTTTTTTAGATATGCAAATAATCTTTTGGTACCGTTGAGATTTTAATCAAGGTAAAAATATTTTATAAAATCATTGGATAAATGGAATGTAAAATAAGTCACAGAGCTAACAGTCAACCATAAAATTTTAAATCATCATTTCTGACCTTTGTGAAGGAACAACAAGTCTCGAAGTCTCAGTTAAGACACCTTATTGAAAGCAACAAAAACAAAATGCATTCAAAACATGAAAACATCATACTCTATGTACAAGCCTAATTAAAGTGCACTAGGAAAAGTATTTTTTTAGGATTTGGCCATTCACTAATAAGTGTCCTGGGATCCTTCCAGTGTTTGCAATCCAAAATCTCGGGGGCCTAATTGTTCATAAATAATAAATGGCCCTAACAACAAGTGTTGTAACTTGGTTTGCTCACCTTTGTCTTCATGTGGTTTATCCCATTTCAAAACAAGGTCTCCTACCTGAAAGTCTCTTTGAGAGGAGGATTTTTAGTTAAACCAACGCTTAACCAATTATTGATGTTGATAAAATTTATTCTTGGATTTCTCTCTTTCCTCTTCTAACTGGAGTAGAGAATTAATCGTATGTTCTAATGCAAAGCAATCCTCCTGTATATATTGAGCTAAATGAAGAGAAGGTAAGGTCAGATTAGGAGGCATACCAACTTCTTTGCCATAAACGAGACAATAAGGTGAGTTACTAGTGGTGGCTTTAGGGGTTATCCTATCTGCCAACTGTTGGAAAACACCCACCAAGAAAGCTTCGTCGACAGGGGTTTGCACTCTCTCAACGTCCAACCAGTGTGATCTCCCTGAGCACCGACCCAAACAGGTTTGAACCTACCTGGAAACACCCGTAGAGCATATGAAGTCTCATCGAAGATGTTGAGGGAGAGCTGTCGGAACCATGTTTCCAACAGTAAGAAGGAAGGATAGGGAATCAACGACTCAACAACATAATCATTAGATACTTCAGAGATAGTTAATCATAATCGTAGCATTCATCACAGATCTATCAACATAAGTAACATATCACTAACAGATTGCATCATTCACTTATTCATCACAGATCTATCAACATAACTAAAAAATCACTAAAAGATCACAGTAGTGTCATTCATTCATACAACAGATTCAGTAAACATCCATCATTGGCATTGCAACACATAAAGACAAGAAATAAATAAGGGACAAGATCAATTTAGGGCAACATCCGTCATATCATATTACTTCTGCGCAATAGATTTAAATAATTTAGTACTTCTCCACAACAGGAGACTGATCACAACCCAAGATTCAAGAGCTGGTCAACACAGATAGAGCTAAAACTGCTCAAGACAAAATGGAGAGACAAGATCACAATCATATCACAAAATGTATTGATCGATTGATCTTTCACCTCAATAATGCTTCATGATGATGATGATACCCCTTTACAATTGCAATTCTAACTCTATATATAGGCTTGTGCCTTTACATCCAAGGTCCACTTCTAACTAACTTCTAACAAACTAGTGACCTATATCCACAAAATNATTATTCCTCCGTCTATCGTGTTGATTTGGTCTTGCGCGATGTCACGTGAGCTTGCGAAGCCTAAGCGGTGCTGCACAACTCACTTACCCAAACCCCTGCCAATAGGCCCCCAACACAATCTTGTGGCTCGTCCTCGAGCCATGTCAGCTACCCATGGTGTCTTCCTTGATCCTGAAGAGCAGAAACTGTCACATCTGCATTAGTGGGCGACTATTTCTAGATTTATCGATTTGCAATTGCTTCCTTTGACATCAACTACAGTAGATCCTCATCAACCTTCTGGATTGGTGTAACCTGCAATGCCATCATGCTTTAGCTCCTATGAATACTACATCATTCTCCATGTGCGGTCCTCTTTCATAAAGTGTCTATCGATCCAATCTGGAGCCCTGCATCTGGCCACTTGGTCCTAGCCGTCAGGCTCAACCCACATTTGTCCACTTGGTCCTTCCTTGCATTCAGGCTCAACCCGCATTTTCCCACTTGGTCCTTCCAGGCTCATCTGGTGCTGCCTGAAGGACCCGGTGCCCTGTTCCCATAGAATTAGCAAGTGTGGCATGAACTCTGGTCCCATTCGGATTCCTCATGGTTTCCTGAGTCAGCACCTCAGACTGACTGGGAGAAACATAGCCAAGGGTGACTTCGCTAGAGACCTCTATCTCAGCCGAACTAACCCGCTTACTCACAACTTGTTCATCAACCTCTACTGGGACAAAATTCTCAAGCACAGGCTACCCAGTATCTAAGGAGGTCTACATTTCCCCTTAAACCACCACGACCTTACGCAACAAAGCTTCCTCAAACAACCCAACCCAATTCTTCTGCAACTTAACTCAGTGCAACACTTCCTAATGGGGTTCATACAACTTCCATTTCTCAGCTTATGATCACCAACTTCAACTTAGATGCCATCATGACTCACTTGGGGGATTATTATGACTATATCCCTCATAAGTGTGCTAAATACGCCGTCGATTCTGCCATCCTTCCATTCAGATTTGCTATCATTAACTGCATATGTCAACCATGCCGTCGTTGTTTTCTTTGACTACCGTTATGACGTGACATTTGACAACCATGATGACATGACATCTGATCACTATCACATAGTTTTCCGTATAGTGCAAGCCACTCTTCCCTAGTGACCCTATCGTCATAGCCACTTGCGGATGCGCCATCTTTCCCTGTTGCCCAATCTTGGTCCAACAGAGTACCTTGTCACAGTCCTCTTTCCTTAGTGTAGCCTCTTGCTGACGCACAACCTTTTTTCTTTTTTTTACCCTTGCACATTGCCCCAAGCATTGTGCGATTCAGTCCCCATCCTATAGGGCTTCAAACGGATGCCATTCATAAGTTTCGGCAACACTGCACCATCTAATTGCTTAGTAATTGAGTTGCACCCCAAGAAGTAATTGAATGAACAAGATGTGGGCCTAACCAGTGCATCTATAACTTACTTGGATGCTTCATGAACTTACTGTCGTATAACAACACCAAATCTCCTTGTTTAAATTGTGTATTATTAATGTGGCGATCACACCACGGCTTTTGTCAATCCTTCTCGACGCGCTGGTGGAAACCTGCGATAAAGAGGTCCTCTACAAGCTAGATCAACTATGTGATGCGCTCCTCTAGTGCTTCTGCATTATCCATGCCAGTTGCAGCAGCAGTACGCAGACTAGGAACAATGTATTCCATGGGCATGACTGCCTCTTGCCCATATACCAATTTGAACGGTGTCTGTCCCGTCAGCCTTTTACAAGTGGTGCGATATGCCCATAGTACCGCTGGAATTTTCAAATCCCAGTCGTCACGATTAGCATTACATACATTTGTAAGTGCGGTTTCCAATATTTTGTTGAAGGCCTCGACAGTCCCATTCGCCTGCGGATGGTATGGTGTGCTTTTCTTATGTTGCACCTGCAAATCCTCGGTTAGTGCTCTCACCTTTCGATTGATAAAGTGATTGCCCTGGTCACTCATCAATATCCTGGGACATACAAACCGTGTCACAATAAACTCAAATATGAACTTAGCTGCTGTCGCAGTGATGCAGTCTACATCTGGCGTAGCCTCCACCCACCTTGTCAGATAATCAGTTGCTGTAATGATGTACTACGCACTAGTCCTCTTTCTTGGTGGATTAATTGGACCCACAAAGTCCACAACCCATTTATCAAAAAGTTGTAGGGTTACCTGTGGCACAAGTGGCATCTCATCCCACCGTGATGGTTTTCTGACGCGTTGATAGACATCGCAGCACCACGCATAATCTGCCACATCATTATGTAAATTAGGCCACCATAGCCCAATGTGCAACACCTTACGCACAATAGCCTTTCCTCCATAGTGGCCTCCTGCAATTCCTGCATGCAATTCTACTAGAATAGGTCCTTGCTCATGCGGTAAGATGCACCATCACAAGATTTCATTTGGTCCAAGTTTGTATAATTTCCCAACAATCAGCTGGAAATCCGAAGCCTTCACTACCAACTGCTTCTTTTGATTGGTCGACAGGTCCTCTGGGTCAACTCCAGTTGCCAAAAACTGAATGATTGGAGCATAATGGTCATCTGCAATCTCTACTCGGAACAGTTGTGTATTAGGCAATCCATCATCAATATTGGTAGGTTCTTCTCCTGTCTCAATGCAGGACATATGACTAGGGCCAACATTCAACAGTCCTGTCTTCACAATTATCTCAAAGTTGAATTCTTGAAAAAGTAGAAGCCATCGACAGATCTTCCCCCCCAACACAGGCTTATTGACCAGATATTGCAAAGTAGAATGGTTCGTGAACATTTTGAAGTGACCACCCAATAGATAGTGCCTAAAATTCTGTAGCGCGTAAACTATGGCCAAGCCTTCTCTCTTAGTGGTTGTGTAATTCCTTTCAGCAAAAGACAGTTTCGTACTTGCAAATGCGATCGGATGATCCAAGCCGCCCTCGCTTGGTTACGCAAGTACTACCCCCAGTGCAATAGAAGAGGCGTCGACATGGGCATGGAACTCCTTGTTCCAATTGGGGAATAGAAGTATAGGCGCTGATGCCATCTTGGCCTTAAGTGTGTTGAAGCTTCCCTGACACTCTTGATTCCAATCAATTGCAACATCCTTTAAAAGCTTCTCCATAGGGGCAGTAATTGTAGTGTATCCTTTGATGAACTTGTGATAGTACCCCGTGTTTCCCAGCGTCGCCCCAAGCACCTTCACATTTATCAGTGGCAGCATACTAAGGATAAGTGCAATCTTCACAGGGTCGACCAACAGATCTTGCTTGCATACTATGTGTCCTAACAACATCCCGAATGGCACAAAAAAAATGCAGTTCTTTAAATTCAACGCAATTTGATGCCGTCGATACCATTCCAACATCAATCGCATGTTTGCTAAATGATCCTTAACCAGACCATAAACTGTCCAATCATCCATGTATACCTGTAGGAACTTCTGAATGAAATCTTTGAACGTAGTGACAACCACCTGAGAAAATATCGCTGGTGCATTCTTCAATCTAAAGGGCATGACTGTATATTAAAAACAACCCCATTCAGTGACAAATGTGGTCTTATGCCGATATTCCTTTGCGATTTATATCCGGTGATACCCCGAAAAGCCATCCGTGAAGGAGCACATCTCTTGACTGCCTACCCCTTCAAGGACCTCATCTGTAAAGGGAGTTGGAAAAGGATCATGTAAGCAGGCATCGTTCAGCTTTCTTAGGTTGACATAAATGTGAGCCTCTCCAGTCTTCTTGTCCTAAACCACCATAGGGCTTATCCATTCCGATTCTTTGACAGGCTCAATGATTCCAACGTCCAACATCCGG
Source organism: Pseudotsuga menziesii (assembly GCA_001517045.1). Classification (NCBI taxonomy): domain Eukaryota; kingdom Viridiplantae; phylum Streptophyta; class Pinopsida; order Pinales; family Pinaceae; genus Pseudotsuga; species Pseudotsuga menziesii. The sequence continues at coordinate 425,039 of LPNX010548792.1, forward strand.
TCGAGCTCAGCCTTGACACTTTATTTGTATCGCGGGTTCAGTCGATATGGCCTCTATCACACAGTTTTCACATCTGGTTTCAACAGGATTTTCATCTCCCCTAGATACCCTAATATCCTTTTCATTTCTGAGAACCATGTAGGAAAGAGATCCTAGAACTCATGCAGCAGATCTGTGATCTGTGCCATTGTTTCATCGTCCCAATAGTCCCCAATATTAGCAAAATTTAGGTTCTCTTCCATCCCAATGTTAACCTTTCTGATCTTCAGCGGCTGACTCATGGGGTCAGTTGGCATGTCTGGTGCTGCAACATCGTGACTTCCTTCTAATTCTGGAATATTGACATTCTGCATGTCATCATCATCTTCAGGTTCACTAGATAGATTGTAACATGTCATCATAGATTGCATATGACACTACGCATGCAGATCTATAGGTTATGCAGCTGGTACAACCTTCAATACTACATCACGGATGAGTTGGAGTGCATTGTGGACCTCCGGGTCAGCATCTTGAAAACTAAAAGTCTGCGCAAAGAAAACTGATAGCTCCTCCCAGGTATTTATGGTTCTGCGCAGTTTCGCCGCTACATACCAGGATCTAGGCATCTCGTCCAAATTATGAACAAAAGCATGGAGCCACTCATCCTTGGGTCCGACGCCCACAAGGCTTGACATTCCATGAAATGACTGGTAGGGTCATTCTGCTCATCATATCTCCCAGTGTGATAGATCTCTGAATCATCGGAGCGCACCATCATCAATCATCGACACTGTGCCCATTCATGGATTATATGTTTGTGAGTTGCCCACTAGCATGCTGGGGTGGCCTTCAATGCTTCTTCTAGTGCCAATAACCTCTATTGTTCAAACACTTTCTCTTCAAATTCTTTAAGGAATCCAAACAGCTCTGGAAGCCTCTCGTAGATCGACAACTTGATAATCTCAGTCGCAATGCAATGTAGGTATTGCATGACCTGTCCACACTTCCTAAAAGACATCTCATGTAGCCGATTTTTCCAATTTTCTAAAGCATCATCAAAATCAGAGGATGCAGAGCTAGCGCTGTACCATCTAAGTTCACCATCAACGGTAGGGTGGATATAGTCTTCGGATATATTGTAGGCGTGATCCCAGCCTCTAGAACCTTCATCCTTGACAGGTTCAACATATCGGCGTCCTTCTTAAGGGTCCATGGGAGCAGTAACCATAATATATTGGTTTTTGAATGTCATAACCCACTTCTTGAAATTGATAACTGCCATGCTATCATTGACCCATCCAATCCCCAACAGCACGGGAAAAGAGCTTCCACCGTTAGCTACTTCAATAACATCAAAATCGACATATGTCTTCATACCTTCGATATTGATGACCAGGTTGGAGACACAACCAATAGGCTGAACTTTGGCCTGATTTGCTACTCGCAATTGCACAGGGGAGCATCCCAACATTGGTTTTCCCATTAGTTTCCAAGTCTTCTTGGTTAAGATATTCACATCTGACCCAAGATCCATAATAACTAAATTGACTTCATAGTCCCCAATTTGGATGTTCATTCTCATCTCTTTTCCTGTCTTTCTCTTATGGAGGGAATTCACTGCGGAATCCTTCAGCATCTTATTCCGGTGGTGTAAAAATTTCTCAATCTCGACGAGAGCCTTGGGATCTCCGGCTAGCGATAGATGGCTCTCATAAAATTGTTGCAAGGTACCATGCTGTTGCGATGGTCTTGCCTCTACAGAAGGATCAAAAGTAGATGGCATTTCAACAACAGGTGACTTACCCGGATTTCTCCCGATTGCATGCTTGGCCTCAAAGAAGGTATATTCCTTTGTTGCAATATCAAATGTTGCATTTTTCTTCCCAACAAACCAAACTTGTTGGTGGGGTCCATCTTCTCTGGTCGTCGCACCTACACGAGTGACGACAGCTACATCAACAGCCTGGGTTCTGGGTTTTGCTAGAATCGTCGCAATCGTTGGTCGTTGATTATGGTTCTGAGCATGGTTTAGGGGTGGATTTTGATTCGTCGGTGGGTTCATAGGCTGATTTTCAGTCTGTAGCAGGATCTGAGTCTGATTCTGCAATGGTTACTGGTTCTATACTTGGTTTTGGTTTTGGAATTGGTTCTGCAACTGAGAGATGTTTCCGACCTGCCACTTCGCAATCAACTGAGGCCAATTTTCAACATTATGATTGCTTGCTGCATAGTATGTACACTGCACCTAAGGACACTTCCTCTGGTATTGCCCAAATAATCCATAGGTGTAACACTGGATTGATTCTCGACCTCGTCCTCCCCCTTGTTCGAAGCCTCCTCCTCATCCCCTAAATCCTCCTCGGAATCCTCCTTACAGCTGGTACTGTGGTTGAGCTGCTTGTTGATATTTTGGTTGGGCTAGATCTTGTGGGGGATTCGGTTGCTACTGAACGTAGTGTGCTACTTGAACTTACTATGGTTGAGGCAGAGCGATTGACAATTGATTGTACTGTGGTCGCAGTGCAAACTATGGTTTTGCTACAAACTGCGGCTGCGGTGTGAACTGTGGTTGTGACTGTGACGAAATAAACTGCATTTGCGGAGGTGGTGTATACTACACCTGATATGTTGGCTGCACCATCTACGCTTGAGGCTGTGACTGCTGGATCGCGTGGGGATCCTTGCCCTTCACAAAGTATGAATCATATGTTTTCTCTTGAAACAAGCCATAAGCTCGACAGTCTTTATCGTCGTGTCCCACTGAGTGACAAAAGCTGCAATACAAACTTTCTACCTTAGTAACCTTGTTCTGCATGTAGCTATAGTTTTCATGTTGATGCCCATATACCTAACATATGTGACACCATGGCATGCCAATGCAACTCAAGGGGTTCGGTGCTCCTGAGAGCAAATAATTTCAGAAAGTTGGACAAGTTTCCTTAGTGTGTCCGTCCACATGACATCATGTGCACCTAAGGTCATCATTTTCTTCTTTTTCCTTGTTGATATCTTGCAGCTGGAGTGTCAAATTTGCTAGCTGCGCCTGAATCTGGTTCATGCCAACTGCAGTCTCCCCAATAGGCGAAGCTTTTGACTTAATCGCTATCTCCAGGGCCTTGCTCTGTGTCACAATATTTTGCTGCATTATCGGCTGTCGGATGTGCGAGACCAGTGCAGTGATGAACCATTCCTTATGCTAAACATCGCTGATTTTGAAGCTGACTTGGGAGATCAACATCTTAAACTATTGATCAAAATCCCAAACAGTTTCATTTGGGAACTGCTTGATCTCCTTAAGTTTGGTAATATACTGGGTGTCAGATTTGGGTTTCTTAAATTCCTTGAATAGCCCTTCCAGGATCTCATTCAGTATTTTTGCCACAGTTCCCTGAGGAACCTACACGAATCTCATGTACCAATCAAGCGGACAACCCCTAAGGGTGGTTTCCAACTGAATTTTCTTGATATCATCATCCACAATCTATTTGGAAGTCCAGACTGCTTCACACAAGAACCGGTACTGCTCCGGGTCATCAGTCCCATTTCCATGGAATATTGGTAACTTCATCTCGTCACCCACCATTCTGGGCCTTCTTCCTCCAACTAGTGCTCTACTACTAGACTATTGCTGGCATGTCGGACAAGTTGACATAAAATGCGCTTTTCTACCTGTTGGTGAAGTAGTACACGGAGGTGTGGACATGTTACTGCTGGGATTTGAGCTATTGCTACCCTAGGTGTAGCCTGGGTCTGGTCGTCCTTGTCGTCACTGTAGGGTCGCTTCATCTCGTGTGGTTTTTCTTCGCGGCCTTCCATCTCGATCGCAGCAGGACCTTCCCCTATCCTTTGCCTCTTCTCTTGTTGAAACCTTACTCCTCCCCTCGTACAACCACTTGTTTCCTCGGTGACCCTCACAGTCTCATCAGAACTCATACCCATCTACCCCTTATCTTGCCATTTGCTTCCCCCCTTTCGTCGTAGTGTCCATGGTCTCTGCACACCAGAGTTCCACTACTCAAGGTGCATTTCTAGAATACCCTTCTCATAGACAAGCATCTTAATAGGTAATTGTAGAGACAACAAGAACCTACCTCATGGTCCGTTGAAGAACTCTCTTTATGCTTCGCTATATGACTTATTGGTATCGACTACAAACTCAGTGATGTATCCTTCCAAAATACTGTCCATCCATACTTCAACAGCTCGTGATGCCTGGTTGTTAGTTTCTTGCAGTTCCTAGATGAGTTCAAGGGTCCAGGATGTCAGCTCCCCTCCTTGATGGTTGTTCTTCTTATAAGTGAACCATGCTAGCCACTCATACAATATGATAGGAAATTAACAGAAGAACCATTCGTGTGCACTGTCATGGATATATCTGGCCAACCAATCATTTTTTGACAACTTCATATTATGATTCTCCACTTCAGCATATTCTCGCAGCTTTAGGTCAAACCAAATCTTTGATCTCTGGTTTAGTTGGATGCCACAACATATCCTCCCTTTAGTTGCAACAAGGTCCCGACACTGGAACCATTTGTTGGCGAAAACCCACATAAAAAGCTTCGTTGATAGGGGTTCACACTCTGTCGATGCCCAACTAGTGCGATCTCCCTGAGCACCGACCCAAACAGGTTTGACCCTACCCGAAAAGACCCGTAGAGCAGATGAAGTCTCACCCGAGATGTTGAGGGAGAGTTGTCGAAACCAAGTTTTTGGCAATAAGAAGGAAGGATAGGGCATCAACGACTCAACAGCATAATCATCAGGTACTTCAAAGATAGTTAATCAGAATCGCAACATTCATCACAGATCTATCAGCATATCTAACATATCACTAATGGATCGCATCATTAACTTATTCATCACATAAATATTAGCATAACTAACAGATCACTAACAGATCACAATAGTGTCATTCATTCATACAACAGATTCAGTAAACATCCATCATTGACATCACAACACATAAAGACAGGAAATAAATAAGGGACAAGATCAATTTAGGGAGACATCCATCATATCATATTACTTCTGCGTAACAGATGTAAATCATACAATACTTCTCCACAGTAGGAGATTGATCACAACCTAAGATTCAAGAGCTGGTCGACACATACAGAGCCAAAACTACTTAAGACAAAATGGAGCGATAAGATCACAATCAGATCACAAAATGGATTGATCGATTGATCTTTCACCTCAATGATGCTTTAGGATGATGATGATACCCCTTTACAATTTCAATTCTAACTCTATATATAGGAGCGCACCTTTACATCCAAGGTCCACTTCTAACTAACTTCTAACAAACTAGTGACCTATATCCACAAAATGTGGTCAAATGGTACAAAATTGCATAAGAAATTCCAAAAATGGTTATTCCTCCGTCTAATGCACTGATTTGGTCCTGCACAATGTCGTGTGAGCTTGCGTAGCCTTTGCGGTGCTGCGCAACTCACTTACCCAAACCCCTGCTAACACCAACAAAGTGTTAATTATTTGTGTATGCCAATTTTTCTATGATTACTTGCTATGGTTATGTTCAAAACTTAATCAAATTCTTGTTGGTGGATTCAACTAAGTAATTTCCATAAGGATAACAATTAGTTGAATAGTTAATTTTAATGCCTTTGGACAATGCATATTGAGTAATATGAATTGAAGAAAAAATACGTTGCGTTGTAAAAAAACTAAGAATTTTGTGATACCAAACTTGGTTAAAATGTGATTCTCAAGGAAAGAAGTCACCTGTATGGTGTTGACTTCTTTCAATGGAACTGCTTCTATCCATCTTGTGAAATAATCTGTAGCAGTTAAAATGTATTTATGTTGCATGGAGGAGGGAGGTTTGATTGGACCAATAATGTTTAGGCCCCATTGCTGAAAGGGAGCGTCCATAACAACTAGTTGAAGAGGAAATGCATGTTTCTTAATTCTTCCAACAACTTTATGAAAATATTCACATTTACGTGCGAAGGAATGAGAATCTTTGAAAAGGGTTGGCCAATAGTAACCAACCTTTGCGATTTTGTGTGGCATGGTTTCTCCTCCAAAATTACGGCTGAAAAGCCTTGCATGTAAATCATTTAGTATCTTTTGGGAGTTATCTTTCTCAATACAATGTAAATAAACTCCATTAAAGTTTTTTCTATAAAGAACATCATTGATTAATTGGTAAGGAGTAGATTTGAGTCTAATGTCTCTTCTTTTCTTGGAATCAATGTTCAAAGGAGCATACCCATGAATTAAGAAAAATTTAATGTCACCATACAAATAATCCACAATAGTAGTGGTGAAATAAATTTGACCATCTTTCGATTTTACTTCATTTTCCCATTCTGCTTCATCATTTTGTGGATTTGCTGACTAAGCTACTATCTTACACAATCCTTGTCCACGAACAATCTTAGTCGGTCGAATCTTCAGATCGTATTCTTGTAAGGAAGTTATCCAGTGACCGCGTTTCTCCCCTAATTCCTTTTGTATTAACACATTCCAGACTGCTAAATAAGGAACTATAACTTTAGTTAGGGACTTCAAAACATAGGGTCTAAAATGTTTGACTTCTTTGTAGACTACATAAGCTTGCTTGTACACTTATGGATAATTGAGACCGGTTCCTTTTAAAGAAGAACTCATAAAATAAATTGATATTTTGTCACCTTCAAGATTCTGTTATGTGAGGACTGTGGCACACAAGATATCAAATGCAAATGTATATAAAATATTTTTTTTTTGAAAAATTAGGAGACATCAGAGAAGGGGATTCTACAATAGATTCCCCCATCTTACAAAAATATTGTTTCTGGTCATCATCTCATTTGAATGCCACATCCTTTTTTTATCATGTCTTGTAAGGGTTTCACAATTTGTTCCCAAAACTAGGAACAAATCTCCTCACAAAATTGATTTTCTCTAAAATTGATTGCATAGAATTTTTTGAATACAAAAAATTAATCTGAGATATTAATTGAGTTCGTTCAGGGTCTATCATTATACAATTTGTAGATATTTCGAACCCAAGTAACTTACCTTCAGTAACAACATAAATTGTTTTTTTTGGATTGAGCGAGATACCATACCTTCTAGATCGTTCCAATACTTGTCTTAATTGTGATAGATGGTCTTATCTCCTTTTAAAAAAAATGGTAACATCATCTAAATAAAATACAACAGAGTTTTGGATTATACCTCTAAAGGCGATGTTCATTGCCCTTTGAAAGGTAGCTTCTGCATTTATCAATCCAAAATGCACCTTTTGGTAGGCAAAAGTACCCCATGGTGTTCTAAACACAGTTTTGAGTTGACTAAAACCCAGTTATAGCTAGAGAAACCATTTAATAATGAAAACATTTCGAATCCTAATACCTTTGGTAGAATTTGTTCCAATGGGGGTACCAAATAATTTTTTTTTTTTTTTTTTTTTTTTTTTTTTTTTTTTTTTTCCTGAAGCTCTGTTGAGATTCCGAAAATTAACACAAAGTCATATTTCTCCATTCTTCTTATGCATTGGGACTAAATTGGCCACCCATTGAGTGTGATGGACTGGCAAAATGATCATGGCTGATAGAACTTTATCTAGTTCTTTTGCAACAGACGGTTCTAAGTTGGGATGCATTTTCCTAAGTTTTTGCTGGTAAGGCTTAATATCAGGTTTCATGGGTATGTTGTGCTACATGAAATTAGCATCAAACATTTTCAAATCATCGTACATCCATGCAAAATCATCTTTGTATTCTTTAAATAATGTGATAAATCATCTCTTTATACAATGTACACTCTTTACCTAAGTTGATATTCTGAGGATTCTGTTCAGTTCCCAAATTTACCATTTGATAATTCATATAGGAGTTATTAGTCATACAATTGGTTAGTTTTTCGAATTTGTCCTGCAAATCATAAAAAAATTCAAGTTTGACAACCGATTTGGGAATTAAAGCAGCAGGTGTTTGCAAATATCAAGGGTTTTGAATTTCCAATAAAGAGTAATCATGAGTATCTTCATCGATGATAGCGCCTTTAAAAGTATCTCAAGTTGCGAGGAAATTTTAAATTTCTTGATCATAAAAAAAAACATTCGAGTTTGTAATGTTATCGGGGATTGAAGGCCTATACATTGATTAGATAGAAAATGTGTATTGCGAAAAACCTTAAGCACACATCAATTTAGAAGCGACATTAACCAACAAGTCTGCATCAAAGTTCTGTGATCTGGTAACATAGTTTATGTTAAAGGATTCAAAGTGATTAATCAAGTCCCATGCCCCTCTTTAATAATTTTTAAATGTGTTGCAACATAATGAGTCGTGTTAATTTCCTTATCTGTTGAACAATTATCTTTGAGTCACCGAAAAATTTGATAATCTTGACTTTTAGATCGATTGCCTTTTTAAGACCTTGAATTAATGCCTCATTTTTAACCATGTTTTTTGTACATTCAAATTCTAAATGACAATCTATTATATTTTTATTTCCTATTGGATCAATTAAAACACAACCAGATCCAACTCCCTGTTTGGATTTAGAGCCATAAAAAAACAAAGTTCAAAAAGTTTTTTCTAACTCAAAATTGGTATTTACATTATTATATACATTATGTAACATAGACCCTGAAGACTCAATTTAGGAAAATTTCATTACATGTGATTGGTTTTCAGACTAGGCAAAATGGGATATGTCAACAGGTAGATCTCCAAAAAATGTGTCCATAGTGTAATTACCTAAATTAGAATTCAAGGGTAAGGTAGGTTCTCCAAGATTGTTGAGATCAATGACAATTTGTTTTATGTACGGTTCTCTTTCAACTCTAGTTTTATTCAGATTACCATCGTATGGAAGACACAAATGTGACCAGTTAGTTGCAAAATAACACTTAGGTTTCTAAGACCAATCATGTCTCAACCACATCCCATAAACCTCAGGAATGTTAGCAACAATGATATCAATGGTTTGATGCATTCTAGGGCCCGAGGAGAGTCTGACTAGGACACTTTCAATTCTCCTATGACTTTTACTTTGGATTTATCTAATTGCAATATCCATGTTAATGAAGGTTGAATTTTTGCACTGAGTTTTTGATAAACAGATAGTGGCATTAAATTTGAAGATGCAACATAATCTACCATACAATTATGTACATTTCTATTGAAAATTTCAAATAATAATACGAAAGGTGGTGTCTTTACCTTTCTCCCAGTGGAAGATGGGAAAGGGGACTATTGAGTTTTATCGTAAAAAAGAGTTTCTAATATGTTGTTTTCAATAATCTTTTCTTTTGTTGTAGTGTCCTCAACCCTTATGACAAGGAAAAAGGCCCTAAAATTGGTTTAAGCACAACACAATTAATGAAATCAAGCTTAGGACAACTAACCATTCAATGATTAATTAAAGGTCTAACTTAAGAAAAATTACTAAGGTTGCGACACTTAATTTAAATTATTTAATTAAATGATTTGTCGCCCTTAGTTAAATAATCTCAATGCTTAATAAACTCTATCAACATTAACTTTGAAGCTGAGATTGTATCTAGTGCTTGAATAATGCATATATAATCATCATACTTAGTGTGATTAAGGTCCTACAATAGATTCTTATACTTCGTAAACATTATTGAAAACATAGTTTATAATTGTCAAGTATTGTGTCGTTAATTGTTCCAAATTTAATTAGTTTTTGGTATTGTTTAGTGTGTGCTGCTAGTGATGCTAGAAACGAGGTAAAAAAAACATCAAGACACATCCATGGGCTATTTACTACAACCGCACCGAAGCATAGCAAAATAAGACATCGATTGCAATTTCAACCTTCAAAATAAGATCCGGATGGCTGTCCCCTACAACCATCTCTTACTAAGAAAAAATGATTGGATGTATACCACCCTCCAAACATCGATCACATTTACAATCTGAAGACATTATTCCAAACTCATTTATGCAACTAAGAACAAATATGCACATAAAAACATATACATTCAAATAACATGTGTGCTCATTTTGGCACCTGAAATGCTAGACCAAAATAGGCATATCTTGCTCATCCAGAAAGATTTTTCAGTGAATAAAAAGGGTATCCTTTATGGAAACACTATTCCAAACAAAATGGGACGTGTATAAACACTCTTAAGTGATCACATATTAGTGAACCGGAAGATATGGTTGTTCACTTCTCAATACCGTGGAGTCACATTCATAGTTTCTGAAGAAGATAAAACGAATAAAAGAGAAGGAAAAAATACACAAAACTTTGATCAATAATATATAACACTCATCCATCCTGCATAAAGATCCTGACATATAATCATAAACAATTGGATAGCCAAATCATCCACCATTTGCGATACAAAATAAATGTTATAATAAACATGAAAACATGAGATAAATACTTATCTCCGCTATTAACAACTAGCTGCAGTAGGACACCTTTCCTCCCAACCGTAGAAACAATGAAGCCTTCCTTACTTGAGCAGGTCACCCTCTAGATGAGACCATGGATCCACGGGTAGAGGCACACTTAGTATAGCAACTCTTGAAACTACCTCTTCCTAGAACCACAATGCTTTCCACTACTACTTTCTTGTCCATCTCCACTGACTATGGGACATGACCTAGCCCGCCATTCCCATTTCGTGGATTCTTGTGCGTGAACCTGAACTAGTAGAGTGGTAGAATATAAGAAAATAGAAAAAAATCTAAGTCTCAATATACTCCCAATACTACCAACATTCCCAACATGGTTAGATAGCACAAGTCACATGATCAAAATCTGAAGATTAGCTTCGACAAGGAGAGGGAATATGAATTTATAGTAGGCCAACTCTAAACCAAGGGGATCAACTCAAATTAGAGAGAGGCAAGGTTTAATATTCATCATGGAGACTTAATTTGAATTAGTGGAGTGGTGGCTTATTTAGGATATTCCATTTCCCGAATTAGCAACATGAGGAGGAGTTACCAAAAACCTAGGAGTGGAGCCATGAAAAGCACATGGAGGTACATTAATGCATAAGGGGTGCTACAAAACATCAAGGAGGGAGAAATAAATGATAGAAGGCATCAAATAGAGTCATAAATATTATGGAAGCACGAAAATAGGATCATTAATGCATAGTGTAAGAGTGGAAGCTAGAAAATAGCTTATAACCCCTAAAAACTAGGAAAAGGGTTCATAAATGACCAAATTAATATAGATGTGAGAAAATATCTTCCCAAGGAGGGCTCCACAGGAAATAAGGGTCCTACTAAGGTGTGCAAAAGATGTAATATTAACTCCATAGTCCATAAATATGAAGAATAGGGTCCGTTGTACAAGGTTTGGGCGATCAACATTATTAATGTCATCAAGGTGCAAATATGAACTAGGATGGAGAAACTTAAGCCAACAACAAGTTATAAGGTGCTAGGGATGTCCCCATTCCCAATCACTTTGTGGAATCCATGGCCCCCCATACTCTTTTAGTTTCCTTTTCTGATCCAGTTTTATATTTAATCAATAGTAACAATATTCAAAGATAACAATGATGCTATTAGTAACATTAATATTAATAATAGTGCCAAATTCCAAAGTCACATTATCAAACCATGATCATAAGTCCTTAATCACATTAATCACACAAAGGAACATAAGTCCATATTCATATAAAATATCTTAAGTCCATAATTCAAAAGAACATAAGTCACATGAAAGATCATAATTCCGAGGCTTAACAACTGGAGTATTATATTTGTAGGATCTAGACTATCTTCAATTTTATTCCCGATTTGAGGAATTTTTAACAATTCAAAGATATATATTGTTCTAGAGAATTCAAAGATATATATGTATTAGATTTGCATCTCTTGAAGTCTTACATAGGATCATAATCAAGTTCAAAAGTGTTTGTGTCTTTATGAGAAGTGACTTGGGTAGTTGTAGATAGGTTTTTAACAGAATTAGAAGCTGAAGGACTATACTGTGTTTGCTGCACCTTCCCACGAGTGTTATAGGTGTGTTGAACTGCATACACTATTTCAACGTTGTTTTCTTCATTATTCCCAAGAAGTTATGAAATATGTTTAAGGGAATGAGTATTCAGATCTTCTGGAACATTTTCATATTCTTCAATACTTTTAGTGAAATTATTATTTGTGTTCTCAGAAGGAGGCTACAGTCCCACAATAAAGAATTTTAACACAAAGACTACATCATCAATGTTCATCCCCTCAAAAAGAGGTGTCTGCTGATTAAGAGGTTGCTGATAAGGTCGCTTATACTGGGGAAATATAAAAGAGCCTCCTTTATTGATTGGACCTTCATTTTTGTTTTTATTAAGGTCGACTATTTCAATGGACACTTTCTGTAAAACCTTTTAAAGGTTTTCAAGATCAAATGCACTTTATTCTTTCTTTGGAGGATTAGTTTTGGTTACGTGTTCAACTTTCCTCCATCAAGTAGTAGGTTGGTCGGTATTAACATCGAGGCTATATTTCAATCTTAACATGTATTTTTCTATGAGGATGGCCTCATCGAAATCTTGTTTCAGAGTTGGATCATGGGATCTTTTCACCCACATGGATAAAGGAGTTGGAAGGCATTTTACATAATATGACACAAGGAGATTCTCAACTGGCATATATTCAATAGGGATTTTGCTTTTAAGTGTTAAAAACCTATGATTGAAAGTCTTTGATCATTCCTTATTATGCATCTTCATAGTAGACAAGTAGACAACTCCATTACTAGGTCCTCTGGTATTTTATCATCATCGAATTTTTATAAAAAGAGTTTGTCAAATTGGTTCCATGATTTTATAGTTTGGGGTTGTAGAGCAAAATACCAGGTTGAAGATTTACCCTCAAAGGTATAAGGAAACAATCAACATACCACGTCTTCATGTATTACATTGAGCAAACAAATTGCCAGCATAAAATTCTTAATGTTATCATTAGCTAGTTGTTTATCATCAGTTGGTTGGTAAATTATTTTCAGGAGTTTTTGGAAGCAGATGTTGCACACCAGGAACTTCCAAAACATATTGATTGATCCATGGCATGCTTTTATTATTGGAAATTTGGCGGTCATATTTTTCTTCCTCATACTCTTTCGATGATCTTTCATAAGAACTACTATAAAAATTACCCCCGCGAGGAATACTGGGTGGGAAATCAGGTGGTGATGGCGGTTGACCTAGGTCTCCTAATTCTGGAGTAAACACTTGATTAATTGAAGATGGAAAATTTCCAAACAAAGAAAAATTAGGATTTGGAGCAAAGGAAGAATATGATTGACCCGTTAAAATTTTATGCAAAGATCAAACTAGGGCATCCAATTGAGAAGGATCCTATGGTTCCGAAGTGATTGTAAAGCTTGTAGTTATTGTTTAGTACTTTAAGTAGAATCCCTAAGAGGATGATTAAGTCTTTCATGAATTTCTTGGGTTCTAGTAATTCTTTACTGGGATATCTGTAAAACTTGCTGAGTGTTCTCAACCAAGGAGCGAAGTGGCGACTATTTAGGTAGCAGTGTGAGAAAAGTGGAAATATCTATGGGATTTGTGGATAGGGAGAGTGGGGATGAACTATATTCGGGTTGCGAAGATGCGGTAACAATAGATGTGACTGGTAGGTTTGAATGTTTGTGAGTAGAAATCAAGGAACGGCGAGGAGATTTCCTTTTATGACTTGAATCCATTATCTTGTTATGGCCCTCCTTCCAGTGCCATTTGTTGACTCTGAAATCGACATTCAGTTGTCAACGCACAAAAAGTGATACGAACCAAGAACTTCAAAAAATCCCCACAAAAATTCTCCTATTTCCAAGTCATTTGGTATGACCACTTTCGATTGATTGAATCCTTCGTTGGATGTATAGATTTTCTCCTTAGAAAGGAGACTTGTTGTTTTTGTGAAAGTTTGTTTGAAAGTAACATGAAAAGGTTTTCTAGAAGGGAATAAGGTAGATTTGGGGTTAATATATCCTAGCAGGGAAACCTACCAGGATATTGTTTAAAAGTGTAGCACCTAATTATATTATTTATTGTGATACTTTTGAAAACCAATTGATTAAACATCTTAATTTTGGTTAACAAATCATCTGTTGCTCATAGTTAAATCGATACATCTTTCGAATCATGTGTAGAATTATAAAATAAATTAGAATGCCACAAATAATTAATAAAATTAAACGAACCATTAAATGAAAGTTAGTATCTCATCATGCTGAAGAATTCATAAAGGGAAAATACTATGAAATAAGTCTATGAATAAATTCATGTGACTCTACAACATTAGTTCTAGAAAAGTATAAAATGATTAATTAGCCTTTAGAATCACAGACATTTGAGATCAATTAGCACAAGTTTCAATAAATGACACTAAGCAAATCATTACATACAATAATTCTTCCATCTTTCATTAACATGTCTACAAAAAATTACATACTTGATTCATTAAATAATAGAGACTTTATACAAGTTTTGGTACAAGAAATTCCACCAACGATTCCACATTGTATCCTCTCTTTTTTACAATTAAAAAGGTCCAATAAATACTATCAAGTAGATAAATACATATCCACAAAATAAGGAGAGATATCTGAAAAATTAAACGCCAACCCACCTACCTTTCCTATAATTAGTAACAAAATATTTCCATTTGGAATATACATCCCACATTTCAGTTAGATCTGGGTAATTGGTGTGTTCTAGGTGTAGTTGCACATTGCATAAAAATGATCTAATTTCCTTGAACGAAATTTTTGGCCACCTGTCTAGAAACCCTTGCAAGGTGGATCCAAGTTGAGTTGGAGTCACAATGAATAGATATTCACTTGGGTAATATTCTAAATCATATCGGCTGATTGATCTCCTTGTTTTTCCACTTCAGTGATATTCAACTTAGTTGGACCTAATTCAGCTAGTTCATCAAAGGTAGGCATACCTAAGGTTTCCATGTAGTCATCCGTAAGCATCCATTGCATAGCACAAATTTTATGGCCCTTTTCAATCATATGACCATCATCATCATAGGCTAATTCCCAAGATTTGATTGATAGTCAAACTCTCATTAACTTTATTGAATCTAGTTGAGGGAGATCCCAGGGTACATTCTTAAGGTGTTCCTACCATTCACATAACTTTTCATATGTTGAATATTCCTTTTTCCTTTTATATATATGGTCATCTAGGAGGTATGACAAATGTTTAAGGCATTATAATCATCATGTATTTTGCTCATCTCTTGAAAGAATAAGATCTGAGTTTTTCTAAAATTGTCATTGAATGTGATAGCTTCATTTTTGAAATATTGCACAGTAAACTTGAAAAATGAAGAAGAAGTGTTGCAATCCTTACGTTGCTCCATTTTTATTTTGATATCAACAAGCTCATAAGCCTATTGAATCTCCTTTGATTTTGCAAGGTCTTTTTGTTGCAATAGTCGTTGGATATGATCTTGAAGTATTTTTAATTCTAATTGATGTTGAGCTTTGAGCTTCTCCATCTGTTTAACTAGATTTTCCTGTAGATCGTTCTTTTAATTCAAGAATTTCACATTGTTTTATTTTTCTTCCTCTAATGCTTTATTCAAAGTAGATACAAAATTGTAATTAGGCCCCACAAAGGCTCCCATAGATGCAACCACTTCTATAGCTTCATTATGGGGATCATTAGATGATGGTTTCCAAATGACTTGACTAGAAACTAACTTAGGAAGAACTTGACTTTCTCTGTTTCTTTTGGAACCTCTTCTCATTATTGCCTTTTGTTTCTTACTAAAGTAGTAATCCACTGAAACCACCACAACTTCTTCACCAAAATTTGGTGTTTCTTCAGTTGTAGAAATTAGCAGATATATAGTGCTAACAATGGGAAAGGATTGGTCCAGGGTGGAGGGGATACTCTAAGTCTACTCTTGAGGATATGATAAAATAGTTTGGACATTAGTGATATTTGGTAGGTCGTCAGTGAGACGTTGAGTATTTGGAGTAGGAAGAGGATTTAATGTTTGCATAGAAGGAATAATAGAAGTATTACCTTTAGTGATTTTATCATTGACTACATGATCTGAATTGATGTGAGGATTTGAGGGAGAATTATCACAGTTAATGGCATGATCATCTAGTTTAGAAAGAGTGGGAAGAGTTTGGGAAATGTGAGGTGGACTAGGAAGATGTTGAGTGATGGTATCTTTTTTACTAGGAATATTTGACAGCTTACCATCAGGGGATGGATGAGAAGTGAAATTATCATTAACAATATGAGCATCTTGAGGAGATGGATATTATTGTGGTTCTAAAGTAATTGGAGTTGGATTAATAACCCCTGCATGATGTTCTCTCTCTAGATCAATAATGTCTTTAGCAGATGTTTGAGGAGGAAAATCAACTATTTTTTCTTCTCCTTCAATCTTAAAAAATGTTGGTTGCAATTTTAGGAATAGAATCAACATGGTAGACTAATTTAGTTAAAAAAGTTGGCTTACCTTGAAGGCTTTGTGTTTTTTGATTAAAGGCATTTAAATTATCAATGGGAGATGTGGATGGAGAGGGAGCTACATGATGTTTTCCCTGTTTCTTCTCCACACGTTGTTGATATTCAAATTTAGCTAGAGTAGTAATATATACTTTGGTTTCACTGGTAGTATGCATTGCTTCTTTTTTACTATTTTCCTTTTGTTCAAAGAATCTATTTATTTCTTCTAACACCAAGAGCTTCATCCGTTTCTGGGCTTCATGTATCAGTACTCTCTAACATGGATCATTTACCTTACTCATAACTTCTTCAAAGCTATGGGAACCTTGGTATAAAGATTCCTCTAGAACCTATGCATGTATATATGAATTATTTAAATGGGATTGAGAAAAAAAATCTTGTATGAATCCTTTGGGATCACACATTCTTTTTTCTGCAATGCCTAGTGTTAGCACTCTTGTTCACACCTAGACTACGAAGGATTAAAGTCCATATAATATTGAATGTTTCAGTTGGATACCTAGGTTTTAGCTTACGTGGAATTTCTAAATGAAAAAGTTGAGATCAGGAATAAGGTTTACAATGGTCAATCAATAGTGATAACATTATAATGGGTAAATAAAAAATGGTGGGTATTCATTATATAAGGAGAATAATCCAACTTCGGATTTTAAACATTATGAACGTAAATACTTTCTGAACAAAAAAACATAGTAAACATTAGCCCATTTACAAGTATTCTAAGATAGAAAACTTTTATCAAAGAACAAATTTATGAATAAGGTGATCATACTGAACATTAACATTTACCATGACAAAAAGAATAAAATTGGCTCATATCGAATATAATATCATTCCAAGACAGTCTTTATATTAATGATAAAATTATAAGACACATGCTTGATAAAGATGATATCCTATAGCATGATCTCCCAAAATCATTTCCTAATTCCCTTTATACCCTTCCTTGTCAAGTTTATACAAAATTTCTTAAAACAATAGCAGTTTTGGATCCAAAGTTTAAGGATCAAATAAACTAAAAATAGAAAAGAGATGGTATATCAACTATATGCTTCTATGACTCATAACATAAAATAAACCATCTATCACTAACATTTGATAGATGTTAATGATGATGAATCATCCTAAATATTCTATAAACATGATCTTACTCTCGCGCTTGAATAGTCTAACCAGACTTTGAGTTGAATCCAAACACGAACAATCAGAGCTTTCTAGCTACTTCAACCAACAATGTAATCTCATCAGGTGCCTGATTCCTCCTCTGTAGCTGAGAGTATTTTGCATCCATTTTTTGAACCTTACTTCAGAGTTCTTTATTCTAGCTGATAAGCTCTTTGTTTTGCTATTGAGAGAGCTTCTTTCTTATCAATACTTCTTTCAAGGATGTTATTAATTCTTTATAATTTGCATTGATTTCCTCCAGATATTTTCTCAACCTCCTATTTTCCATCATTAATTTATCATTCGAATAATTCAGACATCAATTTTGATCTTTAAAGTACTGTAAAGATTTCTTCAAAACCTCAATTTCTCGCAATTTTTCCATGACTTCTTGATGTGCATTCCTTTCCCTTTCTTCTAATTATTCAACATTTGAGGGATTTGAACAAGTACCCATCTCAAATTCAGTTTTTGTTTTTTTTAACTTTATCTTTAGAACCTTCCTCGGGCAATTCTGATGCATGCTTCAACTCTTTTTTAATTTCCTTAAGGGTTTGATTTACTGTATGATGTTCTATAGTTTGATCCACTGTATGATGTTCTTCATCTGCAACCTATAAGTATTCATCGCTGGAATATTCCTCTACAATAGTTACTGCATTGTTTTGAAATTTGGAATCAAGAACAACCTTCATATTCATCCTCAACTTATTCTTTGGCCAAGTTCTTTGTCTCCAATTTCTTCCCCAAATATCTAAAACAAAAGTATATTCGTCTTTTGTACTAGAGGAAAATTCTTGAACCATGTTATCTTTCTCGTCTGCGTCCCTGGGAGTATCTGGAGCAATGATCTCTTCCTTTTGAAATTCAAAGATCAATTTCTTTTGTACCTTTGTTTGCAATGTTTCTGAAACAAGTCCATAGTCATCATTTAATTTATCTTCTGGTTGGTTATTTCCCTGCTCAACCTTTCTTTTCGAACCTCCGGTTTAATTCTCTATTTCTTGACCATCATCCTACATCATGTTATCATTTTTAGCTTCGGGTGTCTCTGGTTCAAAACCAGACTGAAAAAAAAAGTGTTGCCAAGATCTATCAATTTTTTTAACTGAGTCATTATCAATAATTTTACTAGGCCGTGATGAAAAACATAATAACTGGTATGATCAGGACAATTTTTTACCCTTGTGACAATTTTTTCTATGCTTTTAAACAAGTAGTAGGGTAAAATTAACCTAGATTTCCCATTCAGAAGTAACAAAAACCTCGAATGATACTTGAAAACTGTAGCAAATCGGCCTTCATAGGTGATGTAGCACTGTACAACATTAAGAAAGTCCCTCCATTTCTTCTTGACATTATTTAGTTGAATCCCCTTACTCCAATCCATTTTTTCATAACCAGGAAACATAAACATGCTTAAATCAATCTCAAACAAATGTTCACCTTCAAGGGATAAGGTTGTTGCTTCTGCAATTGTAGCTTCACTTACCATGAAGCTTAGGGTTTGAGAATTCAGAGATGAATTGGTATAATTCTTGACAAAATAATTTGTCACTTCCAAATTATGACCAATTATTCTTTTAAAGAATGAAAACCATCCCACTTCCTTCATAATTTTTGCACATTGAGGAAATTCTTTGGCCCATTTTACATTTTCCAGTTCAATCCTGCATATTTTACCACTGGTCTTCTTCATTGTGAAAATTATCAACTCTTGATAAGTCATGTCTTGAATTCTGACAACTATCCCTCCTGCTAGGTTACGATATGAAACACTTAATTGGCACCAAGAAACCAGGTTTTATAAATGAGTAGGTAAGGAAAAACTGAGTAGAAAACACTCGGTTCAATGCACTTCATTATGTCTAGAACAACTGGTACAAATTATTCTACCAATAATTATGGGAAGATGCTCCTCCATCCAACACATGCCAAGTTTGTGAAAAGGGTCAAACCTTAATTTTATAATTTGAGCAATCTGACAGCGACAACCTGTAACTTCATTATGTATTCTGTTGTCGAAATGTACTATGACATTTATAATGTATAGAACCTTCACCATATATAAAAAATTCACCAATGTATTGAATTTGAAATATCACATCATATTTATAAAGAAATTTGGAATACTTAATGAGAATGAGCCACATTTTATCACATTTACCATAAAAATGTACAAAGCAAATGACAAACTATTAAGTAAGCACTTATTATAATCTAATAAACTTAATTAAATTAAAGGAAAATGTGATCTACTAAGAAAAATATAGGGTAGAACAAGGATACAAATCCAATGATAACATCTGGCTCTGGATGGTGATAAAGCTCTCCTTGTGAGGCTTTAATTACATATTGACCAGGTGCCTTCAAAATATTATAGAATTATACCTTTGAAATTAAACTGAAACTAAAACTTCTATAATACCATTGGGCTGGAGTCTTATTCCAAAAAAAATCCAAAATTTCAATGATATATACAATGAATTTTAATCCCTTATGATCTAAGTATGTGTGAAAATGTTTCAAACATCGCCCATTAACCGGGCCTACAACTTCATCACCATCCAAATTCTGTAACACAAAAGTGTTATTTCCCAAATTTTTTATAATTTTAAAAATTCCAAGCCATAAATTATCGACTTTTCCATGCTTACCTTTTTCATCTCTTCATGCATCCCACCCGAGAACTGTATCACCAACTGCGAAAGTACTTTTTTGACTTGTTTATCAAAGATTTCTTTTACTTTCTTTTTATAAGCCTCAACTTTTTTTACTATTGCTTCTCTTTCCTACTGCATCTTAACTATTTGAAACATTCTGCTTTTCACTTCATCTAGTTCTTCTTCAACATCTTGCAAAAACTTGATTACTGAAAAAATTAATTTAACACGAAATACTACATCAATGCCATAAGCAAGCTGATAATGTGATGTTCCAATGGCTTTTTCAGTGGTCACCCTATCTTTCTTGTTAGGATTCTATAATCCTTCCTTGTCCATATATAGTCTATTAGATAATTTTTCCTAACTTAGGAGACTTTTACTTGAGTTTGGTGCCACTAGTGCCATTGGTGCCATTGGTGCCACCGGTACCAATCACTAGAGTGTGGGTAACACATATAAGGGTTAACTTCCACTTAATGCATGTTCATGCATCAGTTAATGTGCCTCTGAGACCAATCCATACATTTTAGGATCCCACTTCGAGTGCCACCAGCAACCTCCATCAGTTGGATGTGGTAGATAGGTAGTTATGATGATCCAACCTCTATTTACGTTTTGTTAGATGTATTTTAGTTAAGTTAGCGCCAGTTTTTCATGGTTGCATGGGAGTAGGCACAATTTCTCACCTACACTATCAGTTTAACTGGTTTAACTGATTGTTAGATTGAATTAGGCATGTGGAGTTGGACTAGTGAACTCCAATAGTGATTCAAACACTTCTAGTTAGCAAACCAGTCATGATTGAGTTGGTAGATTCGAATCTTATCCACATGATTTGAATTCTCCTTTATGTAACACTGTTGTATACTGCTAGGATTAATGAAGATTAATGTTGTAATTTACTGATAAATTCTTATCAGATTTTTCTCAAATTTGTCTTGTTCAGTGTACATTGTTCTTGAGATTCCACTGCATAATCCACTTCACAATCGCTCTCATTTTCCTGTAGATCAATAGGTTCACAAATTAAACATGCCCAAAGAGAATATTTTAAAATAATGACCCAATCCCTTTTATTTTGAAATAACATCTTTTTAATGCTATTAACAATACTCTTATTAGTAGATTCTGCTAACCCATTTCATTAAGGGTAATAGGGTGTAGAGTGCTTCAATATGATGTTATTTTATTCACAAAAAATTATCATATTTTTAGATTTAAAGGCTGGAGCATTGTCTGTTACAATTTCCTTGAGCATCCATATCTGCTTAAAATATTTTATTGAAGGTAATTAATGATAAATTTGTGTGTTTGTCTTCTTGTGGCATTTGCTTTCACCCACTTGGTTAAAAAGTCAGTGGATTTTAAAATCCACTTATATTGGATACTAGATGGAGGATCAATTTCACCTATAAAATATAAACCCCAATATTGAAATGGAGCATTAACTACAATAGGTTTTAAGGGGAGAGACTGTAACTTGTGTTTACCAACAAACTTTTGACATTCGATGCAAAATTTTACCTGAGAATACACATCTGAAAAAAGGGTGAGCCAATAGTATCCTGCTTTTAAGATTTTGAATATCGTTGCTTTCTAGTATTTGTGACCTCCATGCAATTTCGCAGTAACAACATCAACCTCAAATATGTCCAAGCATTTAAGAAATACACCTCCATGATCTTTCCAATATAGAATTAGATCAATTAAAACACATTTCATAGCCTTAATTTTTAATGATCTATATTCACTCTTATTCGGATCAAGAGGACACTATAAATACACCGGAAAATAAACAATCTTACCATACCGTGGGGAATCAATATATTTTCCATAAATTTGTTCCTTATCATGCTTTGTTGATGAACCCTGCATTAACTACTCACCTATCAGATGAAGATCTAAATCTTTGCAATTTGAGTCTTCTATAAGTTTAGCTAAACCTTGTCCTTTTAACAACTTGGTAGGTCTAATCTTAACATCATATTCCATGATTTTAGATATCCTATGTCCTCTTTTTCCTTCACTATCAGGCTACACCAAAATCTCTTTAACTACTGCACTTGGAACATATGCTATAATTTTGGATAGCAAAACATAAATTCTGAAGGATTTTATAGCTTTAACCAATGCATAGGCTTGTTTTTCCATTGTACAATATTTAAGCTCTGAGTCTCTTAATGTTTTACTAAATAATGAAAATGGTTGCTCTAAACCCTCATAATTCTTTTGCAATAGTACAACAACTATAGTATCTTTAGATGCAAACAAAAAGATTGAATTTTTTTTAGTAAAATCACGACTTACTAACATTGGTGCCTCTATAAGTGCTTTCTTTATCATTTCAAGTGATATCCTAGGATCAACTAACCACTTAACTTCCCTTTATTTGTTAAGAATATCTATGATATGTTTAATGATCTTTGCAAAATTAGGGATAAACCACCTTAAAAAATTTATTTTTCCAATGAAAGATTGAATTTCCTCTTTATTTCTAAGAATACTGATCTTCAGGATGGATTTAACATGTTATGGATCTATTTTAATCCCTTAAATAGAGACTATATGACCTAATACCTTACCTTCTATCATGTCAAAATGAGACTTCTTTGTATTTAAAGATAATCCAAATTTGCTACAGTTAAGAAATTTTTGTTTCAAATGCTTTATATGATCACCATCATATTTAGAGAATACTGTAATGTCATCTAGATATATAACTACAAAATTTTCTTTTTCACCAACAAAAGATATATCCATATCCCTTTGAAATGTAGCACCCGCATTCATGAGTCCAAAAGGCATTTTCTCATACATAAATGTGCCCTAAGGAGTCATAAACGCTGTTTTTTCCCTGTCCTCTAGATGCAATGCAATATGATTATAGCCAGAGAATCGATCAATCATTGATATCCTCTGGGAACCCACCACTCTTGCAAGATCTGATCAATTTTGGGAAATGTATAGTTATATTTAAGGGAGCATTTGTTCAAATTACAAAAGTATACATAAAGCCTTATTCCCCCCTTCTTTCTACGTATTGGCACCAAATTTGCTACCCAAGAAGAATATCTAAGAGGCATTATAATCTTTGCATCTAATAATTTTTTGACATCTTTTTCAATAACTAGAAGCAATGTTGGATTAAGTATTCTAAGCTTATGTATAAAAGGATTAGTATTTGGTTTTAATGGAATCTTATGTTGGATTATGCTTGTGTTATAAGTTTTTAGATCTTCATATGACCAAGAAAAAATATCGACAAATTATTTCAACAATTTAATGTAAATGTTCCTTTCCTTCTCTTGAAGTGTCTTAGATATTTTAATCATTTTAGGCTCAGCTTCAGTACCGATATTACAACTTAAGACATTTTCTTTAGAATATTGTAAGGCCTGCTTCAATTTAGTGTCATGTTTTGAAAACAATCTTTCAAGAGGAACATGCCCTTTAGGAATGAAATTTATTTTGAGTTCAACTCTATTATGGTTTCCAATTGGATCTTTTGTACATGAATCATTTTCATTCGAGTCAATATTTTGATCCTGATCAATCAGTGAGGTAGAAAACTCACGTGTCAATTCTATTTTTTTTAATCTCCTTATTATCATGGAAAACTTTCCAGTGTTTAATATTATCTAGAACTAAAGGTCCTCACCTTACTTCAATTGGATACTTGAGGTGTGTTAATTTTGGAAACTTAAAGTAAGATGTTGCAAAAGATAATGAATCAACTGTTTGATTATGATCTCTTGGGATAAAATATATATTGAAAGTTGTTAAAAATTATCAACAAAATCCCATACCTCATTCCGATATACTTTCAATAACTGCTGTTTGACCTGATATACATTCTTCACTTGCTAAACTACTAATTCAGAGTCTCCATACATAGTAAGATACTGAATGTTTAGGTCCTTTGCAACCCTTAACCTAAGAATTAATTCTTCATATTCAACAATATTATTTGTTGTTTTGAATTCTAGCTTATACATCAAGGAAATAATTCACATCCAGGAGAAATAAGTACAATACCTGCTCCTGATCCCTCTTTACATTATGAACCATCAAAGTAAATTTTCCATAAATAATGCTGAACCTCCATTTCAGGCTGAAATGTATGATCTTTTTATCCTTGAAAAATACTTGTGGTATCATCATTTCGATGTAACATACAAGAACCAAAATCTTCTTGAACTAAATAAATTGGATCGTTTGTAGGATTTTTATTGTCACTTACCAAATAAGAAAGATGTACCTCCCTATAAAGCCTATTATACTCCCCACCAAATATTGGAATTGTAGCATAAGAAAGAGCTATTTGTAGGGTCCCCCCTACCCTCTTTACCAATGACCTTGACAACATCATACCAAACTTAGGAGCAATATCAGCTATGACAACATCCATGAGTACACTTTTCATTTGAAACAGTGTAAGGCTAACAACGAGATCCTTGATAATCCCAAGATACTTTACTAATCTAGAGTCAAAATAATATAGATCATGAAAGGGCTTAGTGATAGTAATCCCTATTGATTCCATGATTTCCTTAGGCATAAGATTGTGTGAAGCACAAGAGTATAGAAGACAATTATGCAACATTTTATCATGAACAATAAGAGCGATATAAAAAAGAGGAGGGTAATAAGATTTATCATCTGGCTGATCAAATGTTTTGGGATAAAAAATAATGGTCCGATTTTCATCTTGTAAATTAATCACATATGAAGGGATAGAATTAACTAGAGGATTTAATATCTTGAGAGTGGGCTCTCTGTATGACTGATTTTTAATCAGTTCGGTCAATGGAATATGAATCTTGATTTTGCTAATTTCATGTTCAATATTGAAACTAGTAGCAGCTCTACCTACATCTTCCATATCTGCAACTCGATCTTTACCTCCTTGTTGATCCTATTTCTACTCAAGAGACAACCCTTATTTTGAAGGAACATTCTTTGTTTTCTTCTTGTCTTGTGAAGCCTGCTTTATCCCAGATCTGAGCCCATAAGTCTTCAACTACATTGCTTGAAAAAAATCTGGCTCATATGACCCATTGTTAAAAATGATATGTTTCATGATAATCAACCATTTTTGCATAATGATATTCAGATCTAGTTAGAAAATGGGAAGAAGACACATCATCCAATTAATCAATATCTGGATCTAAGTATTAAACCTCCATTTCATCTATTTCATTAGATTCCTCATCCTGTATCAAATTGTTTTGAAGAGGAGGCTGTATTTTTTGATCTTCATTATTCCTCCTATCTCTAGGGGAAAACCTAGGATTGAATGTCCTTGTAAATTGATTGGGATTCCAATTATCATTCTCTTGAATAGGTCTATTTTGATTTTCTATTTCCAACCTACTGATATTTTTTGATAAATTCTTAATGAGTGTGGTCATTTTATCCATCTTACTATCCATTACCTTTGCCCTTGAGGTATATGGTAGCATTTCTTTATTCTTTTTCCTATCTTCCCCATGATATTCTGATATATATCTCAACTTATTAGTTGCCATCAAATTTGATTCTACCTCTAAAGATGCTTCTTGCATATTCACTAGAGTAATGGATCTTCTTTCCCTTAATAATAAAGAGAACTCATCATCAAAAGAATTTGCATAATTAAACTTTGCATATCTCTCAGTAGGCTTAATTTCTCCAGGGATCTTACTAAACATCTTGTTAAAACGTTTAGTAAAATCAGTAACTGTCTCACCTTGTTTTCTTTTCAAAGCTCCAAATTCAGTAATACAATAAAGATAATACTTGGTATCCCCCCATTGTCTCATAAAAACTTATTCCAAAGCATTTATCCCATCAATGACATTTGGTGGCAATTATTTGAACCATTTTCTTACCTCTCCATCTAAACTTTGAACAAACACCCACATCCATACATCTTGATGTTCAATATTCTAGTTATCGACATAACTAAAATAAGCATTCCAATGTTCCTCTACTGTAACCTCTCCTTGTCCATTGAACCTTGGGAGATACGTCTGATAATCTCCACTAGGAAGAGCATTAAGAGGTTGAGGTAACACTAATGGGGCATATCTAGCAGCCACTATGGAATCCATCCTATTAGGAGGTTAAGATGCCATGTTTGGAGTAGCTTGTGAGGAAGGTGATTGAACCTGGAGAGTTGATGATTGAATTTGAGAATAAGATAGTGCTTTGACCTTTATCTGGCTAATGGGAATTATACTAGTGAGAGGTGTATAAGGTGATGATGAGGGCTTCAAATAATAAAATTGTTCATATTTCCAAATGTCTTCCTTTACATCATCAGATGAAAAAGGATTAGAATAAATTCTAAGGTTATCAACCTGGCTGGGATTTTGAAACTCAGGGATTCAGATAGATAAATATTTTTTCTTTTCTTAAATAGTTGACAAATTTGATTAAGAAAAAGGCTGATCAAATTCACTTGGTGTTTCTGAAACTGATGTATATTGATGAACACCTACTGTTGTAGAATTGAGCTTTTGTCTAACTTCCCGTAATAATTTTGCTTGTATCTGGAACTGCTGGATGTAAATGAGATGAAGGATTTCCCATAGTTCCAACTCTCTTGGAAGCCACTGTGATTGTTTTTGCACTACAGGTGAAAATGTGGTCTACAATATACCCTAATTTCGTTCACCTTCCAAAATCAGACTTTAAAGATTTAAACACCCAGGGAAGATTCACTTTGAATTCTCAATTCACCAACAACAATGCTAAACGTTGTTAGAACTAGATTTTGCACCTTGACTACTAAGGCTCAAGGTACATATAATATTGAATGTTTCAGTTGGATAGCTAGGTTTTGGCTTATGTAGAATTTCTAAAGGAAAAAGTGGAGATCAGGAATAAGGATTACAATGATCAATCAACAGTGATAACATTATAAGGGGAAAATAAAAAACTGCGGGTATTCATTATACAAGGAGCATAATCCAACTTCATATTTTAAAATTTATCAACATAAGTACTTTCTGAACAAAAAAGAACAGTAAACATTAGCCCATTTACAAGTATTCTAAGATAGATTTTTTTTTATCAATGAACAAATTTATGAATAAGGTGATCATACTGAACATTAACATTTACCACAATAAAAATAATAAAATTGGATCATCTCGAATATAATATCATTCCAATACATTATTTATAATAATGATAAAAAGATAAGACACATGCTTGATACAGATGATATCCTGTAGCATGATCTCCCAAAATCATTTTCTAATGCCCTTTCTACCCTTCCTTGTCATATTTATACAAAATTTCTTAAAACAGTAGCAGTTTTGGATCCAAAGTTTAAGGATCAAATAAAATAAAAATAGAAAAGAGATGGTATATCAACTATCTAATTCTATGAATCGTAACATAAAATATGCCATCTATCACTAACATTTGACAGATGTTAATGATGATGAATCATCCTAAAGATTCTAGAAACATGACCATACTCTTGTGCTTGAATAGTCTAGCTAGACTTTGAGTTGAATCCAAACATGAATAGTCAGATATTTCTAGCTGCTTCAACCAACATTGTAATCCCATCAAGTTTCCTGGGACCTACTCTACAACTGAGACTACTCTGCATCCATTTTCTGAACCTTACTTTAAAGTTCTTTATTCTGTCCAAAAAGGTCTTTGTTTTGGTATCAACGAAGCTTATTTCTTCTCAATACTTCTTTAAAGTATATTATTAATTATTTATAATTTGCATTGATTTCCATATCTTATCTCAACCTCCTATTTTCCATCATTAATTTATCATTCGAATCATTCAGATATCCATTTTGATATTTAAAGTACTATAAGGATTTCTTCAAAACCTCAATTTCTGACAATGTTTCCATGAATGCTTGATGCATAAGAATTTATTGTTCTTCTAATTCTTCAACATTTGAGGGATTTGAACAAGTTCTCATCTGAAATTCATAAATTTCATGTTTACCTTTATTATTATAACATTCCTCGAGAAATTCTGATG
This sequence comes from Pseudotsuga menziesii, assembly GCA_001517045.1. Taxonomy (NCBI): domain Eukaryota; kingdom Viridiplantae; phylum Streptophyta; class Pinopsida; order Pinales; family Pinaceae; genus Pseudotsuga; species Pseudotsuga menziesii. Next base: position 453,315 of record LPNX010548792.1, read on the forward strand.
CATGCTTCAACTCTTTTTCAATTTCCTCAGGGGTTTTATTTACTATATGATGTTCTATAGTTTGATCCACTATATGATGTTATTCATCCACAACCTGTAAGTCTTCATCACTGGAAGAGTCTTCTACAAAAGTTACGACATATTTTTGAAATTTGGAATCAAGAACAACCTTCATATTCATCCTCATCTTATTCTTTGGCCTAGTTCTTTGTCTCGAATTTCTTCCCCAAATCTCTGAAACAAGAGTATCTTCATATTTTGTACTAGAGGAAAATCATTGAACCATGCTATCTTTCTCCTCTGCATCCTTGGGTGTATCTGGAGAAGTGATCTCTTCCTTTTGAAATTAGAAGATCAATTTATTTTGTACCTTTGTTTGCAATGGTTCTGAAACACGTCCATTGTCATCATCTAATTTATCTTCTGGTTGATTATTTCCCTGATCAACCTTCCTTTTCAAACCTCTGGTGTTCTTCTCTATTTCTTCACCATCAACCCACATCCTGTTATCATTTTTGGCATTGGGTGTCTCTATTTCACAACCAGACCAAAACAAAATGTGTTGCCAAGATCTATCAAGTTTTTTTTTAAACTCAGACATTATCAATAATTTGACTAGGACGTGATGAAAAATAGAATGTTTGGTATGATCAGGATGAGTTTTTACCCTTATGACTATTTTTTCTAGGCTTTTAAACAGGTAGTGGGGTAAAATTAACCTATATTTCCCATTTAGATGTAAAAAAAACCTCAAATGATACCTGAAAAATGTAGCAAATCGACCTTCAGAGGTGATGTAGTGATGTACAACATTAAGCACGTCCCTCCATTTCTGCTTGACATTATTTAGAATAATCCCTTTATTCCAATAAATTTTTTCATGACCTGTTACGGAGAGAAATTCCTATGGCTTGGGGTACCACAACAGACAACTAGACTCCAAAAATCAATCTTTCCCAATATGCAATAGAAATAAAATATCTAACACCATGAAATATAGTATGCTTGTATTGTTTACTTATTGTTGAGGAAGTATTACATCAATTCAAGCTGAAGATTGGAAAGCTCAACGGGGATCTACTTCAACAGTCCGGAATATGGTATGAGGTTCGATCCTTTAGTGTTAGATATTTTATTTCTATTGCATATTGGGAAAGATTGATTTCTGGAGTCTAGCTGTCTGTTGTGGTACCCCAAGCCATAGGAATTTCTCTCCGTAACAGAATTGGCGACTCCGCTGGGGAGTTCCTAGTAATTGTCCTTTGGGTGTTGATTTCTTGGCATTCAATGTATTTGAATTGCTCTCTCTCTCTTGTTTCTGTGTCGGGTATGGGGGCATGTATGCCTGGTAGAGCCTGATTGGTGTGAATTTAGTCTCAGCCTGTCTGTTTACCTTGGATTTGTGCATCTTTTTCTTCCTGTACGTGGTTTTGTCACTTACAGTCACGTATACACGCGGTTTCCCCTGGGATTTTCGCGTATACACGCGGGTTCACTGTACACAATCGCGTATACCCTGGTTTTTACCTTTTTGTGGAAGATAGTGGATTGCTGGGTGAATTCTGTTAGCTGCTGAGTCTCCTTTGGCACTGCCTGAGTCTGTTAATACCTCTGTTTCTGACCAGAAACATTTTTTTAGCCTAAATTTTTTTCTTTTAGGAAATTTCTTGTCATGGCATCTTTGATTTTTTGTTTGAGATTAGTGCATTAGAGTCCTTTTACCTTAGTGCTTTGCTGGAATGCTGTTTATGTATGCTTGCAGAGTCTGGGGTGGGTAGAATCATTCTTTTGCTTTTGTATCTCTTTATTTTCATAAAATCCAAAAAACATTTGCTTATCATCATGCATTGCATTTTACATTTTGCATTGTACTTGCACTAGATCTAGATTTGCTTTGGAGTAATAGTTAGGACTTCATATAGGGAAATTTGCATTCAGCATTTGAAGAAGAAATTGTGCATTACACGTAGTACGCATACCCTGTTTTCATGGACACAATGCATTTGCATTGATTGTTAGGTGTGCATTTTGCTTCTTTTTGCGTCATAACACCATTAGTTGCACGACCATATCCTATTTTTGAGTAATAAAGCCAACTAAAATCAACGCTAATTAAAATGAATTACACTCTTTTCTTTTCTAGGGTGCACCAACAAGCTTAGGTTTTAGGATCTTGGAATAGTTCATTGAAAGTTAATTCTCCAAGATCACTAAACGACAACAACTAGGTGTCTGTCCAGGGAGTGTGTGAAATCCTTGATATAACCAGCATTCTCAGGATCCTCCTCTCAAAAGGGAGTTAAGCACGAGGCAGTGTGAGTGGTTGTTGATTGGGATAACCCCTAGTCGGTAACTGTGTAGCACTGGCGATATAGCCAGGATTGTATTCGTATCTGGGGGCTCTTTCGAGAGTTTCGGGCTTTGCTACCCTGCCCATACGGTCAATCCTTCCTGTGACTGTCCGCCTGAGCTTTGATTATATTGAGGTGACCTTAGTGACCTTACCTAGGATATCGAGGGGGTACTTGTAGAGGTTATTATGCATGTGTCCCGGCCAGGTTGGGGTCGGACAGCATAGTCGCTTTACGCGTTGAAGCTAAGGGCCACAATAATTGGTTACGTACCTCCGCTTGTGGTGACAAGGGCCTCTCAAGCCTCTCCTAGGCGAGACATACCGGCCACATTTGGGAGCTCTCTTATCCAGCCCTTGTTTGATTGCATTTGGCTTTAGATTTTATTAGTGATTGCTCTGTGCACGCTAGTTGGCCTAGGGTTGACGTAAATAGAGAGTCTTTGCTATTTTTTGAGTCATTGTGGAGTCGGGAGCGGTTCCGCGCCATTCTCGTCGTTTAGCAGGACTTCCACCTTCTACTTCTCCTCCTCCTTTGGGAGAGGGACCTAGATAGTCCAGGTGGACCTTGTCACACATTGATTCACACACCATGGGAGATCATTCAGAGGATACATCTGAGCCACCTCCTCCCATTCGCGTTGACGATGGGGAATTCACGCCTACTTATGACCCTTCACCCGACCTAACTGAGTTAGGACCTATGATTTCAGAGATAGGAACCATGCATGATAGACCTAGTCACTCTAGGGTTGACCCCTCGTTGACGCATTATCAGTATGGAATGCCGAAAGACGCCGAGACTCACTTTGAACCTGCCAGTACTAGCTATGGTAGTTATGCTACGATTGGTTTTCCTATGCACGATTTGACATTTCATGTTGAATCCGATTTTGAGCCTAGCACTATTCTTGGGGGAAATCCCATGCCTTACCTTGCGGAGAGGTTTGGGAGTACTAGTCACATTGCACCTTCCATCCCAGTGGAGGAAGCTCCATCTTATATACCTCCTAGGTCTAGAGTTAGTGATCCGATAGGGATACCAGGTCCCAGACGAGTGACGATAGGCACCAGTACATATATTCTTACATAGATTCCTTCATCCTCGCTTCCGAGTTGTTCAAATGTAAACCCTCCACCTTACTCACGTGGTCCTTCGAGTCGGCACGTAGCTACGAGTCAGATCTGTACTGCGATTACTAGACCAATTGTGTCTCAAGCCTACATACCACCCGTGGTTTCGGGAGGTTATGTTCATGTTTCTAGAGGTCAGATTGCTACTTCCACGACATATATCCCTACTTCCGGTATGTATATTCCTACTTCCGAAATGTATATCCCTACCTATGGAGTGTTTCATGGGACATCGCAAGCGGTGACCTATGGACCCGATTATGGGACGCAGTATGGACAGGTCTCTTCACCTTACGGAGGCGGGTATTCACAACCTGCGTACTCTCCTAATTACGGCTTTGTAGCTCCTACTAGTCAAGGTCCACCTCATTATGGTACTTCCATGCCACCCTATACGGGTCATACAGGAGGAGGTCACTATGGGCAAGGTCATGGTGGTAATCAATCCTATATGAACCAGGGAGCGGTCCATAGACCTCATCATCCTAGGCTCCCTTTCCTCGCGACACTCAATCTACCTGACTTATCGAGACTTACAAATGATCCTGTGGCTCATGACCCGGCTTGGCCGGCTGTCCCTACCAAGCTTCCTTCGGACATACCTAAGTTCGAAGGCAAACCAGGAGAGGATCCGAGTGAACACATTACGACATTCCACCTATGGTGCTCTTCCAATTCATTGCATCAGGACTCAGTCCGTTTGAGACTATTTCAACGCACCCTTATAGGGCCTGCGACGAAATGGTATATAGAGTTACCTAGGGGTGCCTTTACTTGGTTCGACGACCTTGCGATGACTTTCCTTAATCACTTCCAGCTACCAGTGCACTATGATGTTGGTACTGAACTCTTGTTGACATTTCAACAAGATAAAGCCACCCATATTTTTGATCATATTCAGGAGTGGCGTAGACGAAAGAGATTAATTAAAGCCTTTATACCGCCGGAGTTCCTCCTTGAGTGGTTCCCCAAATCTTTATTGCCATATATAGCGAAGGATGTTTCCACATCCGGAGTGCAGAATGAGGAACAAGCCATCTTTAGGGTGCAGGAACTAGACTTGATCTATGCTCAGTCTGGTTTGTTATATGAGATTATACCTAACGCTCCTCGTTCTAGTTTCGATCCCAAGGTCAAACCTGGACCACATGCCGATGGCATTGTGGGTTGTGCAAGTAAGAAACCTGCAGGTTCAGTTGTGAAACAAGTTTCTCAGTTGTCAATCAACCAATCTGCCTCGGGACAAGCTATGGATTCGTCTCAGCCTGCCCAAACGGCGAATGTACTTGCTGTGCAATCGTCCGACCAGAAGGGTAACCAGCAACCCGGACGGAATAGAAAAAAGGGTAAAAACAATAATAATAAAAAGGGTGGGAATAAGAATGAGAATGCCAATAATAATGACAAGAATGGTAAAAATGATGGGGGGTACAAGCAGAATAAACGTAAGGTTAAGTTTCCTTGCAAGCTATGTAAGGACGATCACCTCACTTACTTGTGCCCTAGAATGGATGAAGCTTCGAAGTTCATAGCATAGGGCCCAGCTGTGTTAACGAACCCTTTACCGCATAACTAGAATATGAACTAGAAGTCCCATGATCAATCTAGTGATGAATATCCAGCTGAAACTACTGGTCGTGGGTGCATTAATATGGTTCGTGCCGCGAAAGTTGTGACGCGTGTGAAAGATTATACTTCGTCACAACCCAACCCAGGCAAAGAACCTGATCCACCAGGAACCCCTTTGCGCATTGAGAAACCTGTGGATAAACCTGAAGCTGCACCTCACATTCCTAAGGGGGTACTTAAGCATTCGGGTCATAACCCAAATGCCCGAGCCGCCTAGAATTATTCAGTTGTCGAGGACTTGGGCCATACTCCTTGTGCGATGTCTGCATTGGAAGTGCTTCAGAGTTGTCTGTCGCAAAGGAAGGCTTTGCTTTCCGCTCTTGGTGTGAATGGTGATGATTCTTCTTCACTGATCAAATTTGAAACCGCAGGACATCAGCCTCGCTTTCCCTACTATGTGTCCCTTTTGGTGCATGTAAAATGTCTTAATATGATTGTCAAGCGCACTGTGATTGACGAGGGCGCTACTGCTTCTGTGATGTCTTTGTCTTGTTGGAAGGGTCTCGGTTCTCCTGAGTTGTCAAAATCTACGACCATGTTAACTGCTTTTGATGGGAGATCGTTTAGGCCGCACGGTATCCTTCCTTCCCTTAAAGTCCGTTTGGGAGGGAAGACCGTTGCGATAGAGGTTGAGGTGGTTGATGCACCCCTTGACTACAATCTCTTACTGGGAAGGAATTGGATGTATAGTATGCAAGCCGTTGCGTCTTCCGTGTTTCACGTTGTATGATTTCCTCATAATGGGAAGATTGTAACGATTGATCAAATGGCATTGAAGAATTCGCCTATTACTGCATCTTTGGAAGCTTCGGTTCTGAAAGTTGAACATTCCCAGCCGGCAACTGGGAGTGTGGGTGTAGGAATGTATCTGTCCCTCATGGGAACCTTTAGTTGTCCTGCACCCGTCCTCATGATAGGATCTAGTTTCGATGGTGCTTCGACGTCTACGAGATCAATGCCTTTTCGCACAAGTCATATGGGAGATCCTTGGATTCTTCCTTCACCGAGTCCTTCGAGTGAGGCCATTGAGACAAGTGTGCCATTTCCTGCAGTCATGATAGCTTACCAAGCTAATCTCCAGTCTGCTACAGAGCCTTGTTCTTCCTCTTCACGGACGAAGGAGGAAGACCCCTATGTGCCGCCGGCATGGGCAGTATAGTCTTCTCATGCCCACGACTGCCTTGATATGGTTTTCCCTTCAGATGAAACGATTATTGAGGCTATGTCAGGAGTTGAGCCACCATGGGAGGAACTTCATCATAGATCATACTTCCTTCCAGAGCTTGACCTTTTGGAGCATGAGGATTATAGGGAGATTCTTAGTCAGAAAGTTGGTAGACCCATGGTTCCATTAAGCTCTCCTTGGAAACATGGCGAACATATCGTCAACTATTCCTATCAACATTTCTCTCAATCCTGGTACAATTGAGAATGTATACATTGGGGCGGATTGTTCCCAAGATGAGATTCGGGAGTATACCGAGCTATTCAAGGAATTCCATGATATTTTTTCTTGGTCTTATGATGAGATGCCAGGGATTGACCCTCGGATTGTCGAAACATCAGATTAAGACTTACCCCAACGCTAAGCCTGTTCGACAGCATTTACGCGTGGTAAATCCTAGGAAAGCACCCGCCATAAAGGCAGAGATAGAGAAGCTATTGAAAGCTGGTTTCATCTATCCCGTTCCCTTGACGGAGTGGGTTTCAAACCCCGTTTCGGTGGATAAGAAGCAGGGAGCGATCCGTATATGCACTGATTTCCGTGATTTAAATCGTGCCTATCCTAAGGATAACTTCCCCACACCATTTATAGATCAGATTTTGGATGAGTGTGCGGGTAGCGAGGTGTTCTCCTTTATGGACGGCTTTTCCAGGTATAATCAGATTCAAATTAAACCCGAGGACCAACATAAGACCGCATTTATTTGTCCTTGGGGAACATTTGCGTATCAAAAAATGCCTTTCGGCCTTAAAAACGCTGGAGCTACGTTTCAGCGGGCGTTGACCTTGATCTTCCATGATCTCAAGTCCATTATTGAAGTATTTTTGGATGACATCACTACTCATTCTCGCATGAGGATGCGTCATTCTTATCACCTTAGATTGGTGTTCGAAATATGCTGGCACTATGCTGTTAGATTAAACCCTCATAAGTGCATCTTTTGCGTGAAATCAGGTCGTTTGTTAGGATTTATCGTTTCGAAAGAGGGTATAAGAGTCAACCCTTTGAAGGTTGAGGCAATACTTTAGTTGTCTCCCCCACGAAATATTCTTCATCTTCAGTGTTTGCAAGGCATGGAAAACTTCCTACGAAGATTTGTTGTCAATTTTTCCAATTTGATGAGAGGTTTCATGCGTCTCCTGAAGAAGGATACTCCCTTTGAATGGATGAGCGAGCCCAGGAGTCCTTCGATGCACTTAAGCGAGCCCTAGCATCGGCCCCAGTGATTAGTCCTCCGGATTATAGCCATGATTTCCTATTATATGTGGTCGCATCTTTAGAGACGATTAGTATGGTTTTGGTTCAAGAGGATGAGGAGCTCCAGGAGCATGTCATATATTATCTGAGCTGAAACCTTATTGACGTAGAGATTCGGTATTCTCATGTCGAGAAGCTTGCCGTACATGCGGTGCAGCGTTTGAGACATTATATTCTCCTTCGCCAGAACTTGGTTGTTGCCCATGTCAATCCGTTTCAATTCGTCCTCACATGTAGGATGATTGGGGGAAAATATAATAAATGGATTGTTATCCTGCAAGAGTTTGATCTCGAATTTGTTTCGGCAAAATCGAAGAAATCTTTAATCTTTGCAGAGCTCATATCGGATTTTCTGAGCGAGGCTGAGGAGTTGGTATGTGAACATACATTCGTTGATGGACACATTTTATTAATCTCAACGGCTGACCCATGGTATGGAGATATTATAGTATATCTGCATACGTAGAGGACCCCGACTCACCTCTCGCGAGATGAACGACGACGATTACATCACTTCTCCAAGAACTACCTCATAGTGGACGATACTTTGTACCACCGTGGAGTAGATTCCCTTTTACGACATTGTTTAACTCATGATGAGGCTGAGGTAGTGCTTAATGATTGCCACGGAGGGGAGTGTGGTGGTCATTTATCTGGGCTTTCTACAGCTCAAAAGATTTTGAGAGCAGGTTATTTCTGGCCGTCGATCTTCAAGGATTGTATTGAAGCGGTCAAGAGGTGCCACCCTTGCCAGGTGTTCGCACGTAATATGCGCTCGAAGCCTGCCCCGTTACACCCTATTATCACCGCCGGTCCCTTCACCAAATGGGGGCTCAATTTTATGGATTGCAACCCAGCTTCGGCTGGGGGGCACCATCATATCATAGTGGCTATTGATTACTTCACGAAATGGGCTGAGGCAATGCCTACAGTAAAATACGACAGTGAGACAGCCGCTCACTTCGTATTCAACCAAATAATTTCTCGGTTCAGGATTCTGAGAGAGCTTGTCACTGACCATGGCTCGCACTTTCAGAACCATATGATGGAAGAGTTGGCATCCAAGTTAGGGTATAAGCAAGAGCACTCCTCTTCTTACTATCCTCAAGCACATGGACAGGTTGAAGCAGTGAATAAATCACTTAAGTCCATTCTCCAACGAACCATCGCATAAAGCAAGACGAATTGGCATATTATGTTATACCCTGCTTTGTGGGCATATCGAACCGCGGTAAAGACTGCCACTAGTTTTTCTCCATATCAGTTTGTGCATGGAGTGGATTCAATATTGCCGGTTGAATGCGAGATTCCTTCGTTGAAGTTAGCTGTGGAACTCTTACCAGACACTTCGGCTTTGGAGGAGCATTTGGTTCACCTTGAGCAACTTGATGAGCAACGTAGAGATGCCTTGGTGACTCTAGAGGTTAATAAGCGTCGCGTAAAGGCCCAATATGATAAGTCTATCCATCTGAGAGTGTTTATTGAGGGAGACTTGGTCCTTTTGTGGGATCAATCGAAAGAACCCTTGGGGGCAGGGAAGTTCAATCCTATGTGGCATGGTCCTTACGTGGTCAAGCATGTGTTAGAGAAGGGTGCCTACGAGTTAGTGGATTACGAAGGGACGGCCTTAGCAGAGCCTAGAAATGGGCTCTATCTCAAAAAATACTATGCATGATCTTTAGCCAAGGCTGCTTGTTGTATATTATTGTACAACTTTTTTGCATAGTTAGGTCTTGTTTATCGTGATCGAGTTTGTGATTAGTTTCCATTTCTTGTGGCAGATGTCAATGGAATTTTGCACCTACATAGGATTCACGGATGGTGCAAGCCGTCACACTCAACACTCAGCCTCAACTGCTTGGGTGATTTATACTCCTATGGGTCATGTACTGTCTTCAG
>LPNX010548792.1:466480-519784 GCA_001517045.1 Pseudotsuga menziesii
ATTAAGACATTGAAAGCATAAGAGAGAATTGAGAGTAACGAAACTATAGTCCATTGTTGCCAGAATTTATGCTTGAGTCTGCATCCCTTTGTCCCTTGGAGCACTGTTGTGTTCTTCCCAAGCTTTCCTTTTGCTAGTGAGCTTGCTATCTGAGTGATGGAGGATTGAGGTGGTGGAGGCCCAAGTGGGGGATTCATTTTCTCTGGTTCGCAGACGTGTCGTCAGAGGTTGTCACTTGTAATCTTTGATTCATATTAATAGAAATATCTTTTCTTGTCCAGTAATGTGTATTTGAATGAATATTGTATCCATTGGAATATGTCAAATGCTTATACAATATTGATTATATATGCTAGAATAGATATAACACCATGAAATATAGTATGCTTGTATTGTTTACTTATTGTTGAGGAAGTATTACATCAATTCAAGCTGAAGATTGGAAAGCTCAACGGGGATCTACTTCAACCGTCGGGAATAAGGTACGAGGTTCGATCCTTTAGTGTTAGATATTTTATTTCTATTGCATATTGGGAAAGATTGATTTCTGGATTCTAGCTGTCTGTTGTGGTACCCCAAGCCATAGGAATTTCTCTCTGTAACATGACCATGCAACATAAACATGGTTAAATCAATCTCGAATAAATTTTTTTAAACCAACGTTCACCTTCAAGTGATAATCCTATTGCTTCTGCAATTGTAGCTTTGATTACCTTGAAGCTTAGGGTTTGAAAATTCATAGATGAATTGGTATAATTCTTGACAAATGCATTTGTCACTTCCATATTATAACCAATGAGTCTTTCACAGAACGAAAAACAACCCATTTCCTTCATCATTTTTGCACATTGAGGAAATTCTTCGGCCCATTTTACATTTTCTGGTTCAATCCTACATATTTTAACACTAATGTTCTTCATTGTGAAAAGTATCAACTCCTGCTAGGTCATGTATTCAAATTTTATAAGTATCCATCCTTCTAGGTTAGGATATGGAAGAGTTAACCAACACAAAAGCTTTTGAAAACAATCTTTCAAGAGAAACAAGCCCTTTAGGAATGAAATTCCTTTTATTTCAACTATCGTATGGTTACAAATTGAATCTTTTGTACATGAATCATTTTCATCCTAGTTAATATTTCGATCCTGATCAATCAGTGAGGTAGAAAAAGCACTTGTCAATTCTAAATTTTTCTTAATCTCCTGATCATCATGGAAAACTTTCCAGTGTTTAATATTATCTAGAACTGAAGGTCTGTACCTTACTTCAACTGGATAGTTGAGGGATGTTAATTTTAGAACCTTAAAGTAAGTTGTTGCCAAAGCTAATGAATCTCCTGTTTGATTATGATCTCTTGGGATAAAATATACATTGAAAGCTAAGAGAAAAATATCAACCAAATCCCATACCTTGTTTTGGTATACTTTTAATAATCGCTGTTTGACCTAATATACATTCTTCAATTGTTGAACTACTAATTCAGAGTCATCAAACAACGTAAGCTGCTAAATGTTTAGGTCCTTTGCAACCCTTATCCCAAGAATTAATGCTTCATATTCAACAATATTATTTGTTGTTTGGAATTCTAGCTTATACATCAAGGAAATAATATCACCTCCAAGAAATAAGTACAATACCTGCTCCTGCTTCCTCCTTACATGATGAGCCATCAAAGTACATTTTCCATAAATAATCCCGAACCTCCATTTTAGGATGAAATGTATGATTTTTTTCAACTTGTAAAATACCTATGGTATCATCATTTATATGTAACATACAAGAACCAAGATCTTCTTGAACTAAATAAATTGGATGGTTTGTAGGATTTTTATTGTCACTTACCAAATAAGCAAGTTGTACCTCGCTATAAATCCTCCTATAGTCCCCACCAATTATTGGACTTGTAGCATAAGAAAGATACATTTGCAGGGTTCCGCTTGCCCTCTTTTCCCATGACCTTGACATAAAGATACGAAACTTAGGAGCAATATCAGCTATGACAACATCCATCAGTACACTTTTCAATGGCAACTGTGTAATGCTAACAATAAGATCCTTGGTAACCTGAAGACACTTTACTGCTCTAGTGTCAAAAGCATACAGATCATGATAGGGCGTAGTGACAATAAGCCCTAAAGCTTCCATGACTGCCTTAGGCATAAGATTGTGTGAAGAACCAGAGTATAGCAAATAATTATGCAACATTTGATCATGAACTATAAGAGTGATATAAAATGGAGGAGGGTAATCATATTTATCATCTGGTTGATCAAATGTTTTGGGACCAAAAATAATGGTCGGATTTTCATCTTGTAAATTAATCACATATGAAGGTATATACTTAACTCGAGGATTTGAGATCTTGAGAGTAGGATATCTGTATGACTGATTTTTAATTAGTTCAGTCAATGGAATACGAATCTTGATTTTACTAATTTAATGTTCAATATTGAAACCAATAGCAGCTATGCCTATATATTACATACCTGCAACTCGATCTTTACCTCGTTGTTGATCCTGTTTCTTCTCAAAAGACAACCCTTGTTATACATGAACATTTTTTTTTTCTGCTTATCTTGTGAAGCCCGCTTTATCCCATATCTTAGACCATAAGCATTATCCTACATTGATTGACAAATATCTAGCATATATGACCTTTGTTCAAAATTATCTGTTTCATGATAATCAACCATTTTTGCATAATAATATTCAGAACTAGTTAGGAAATGGGAAGAAGGCACATCATCCAATTGATCAATATATGGATACAAGTCTTCAACCACCATTTCATCTATTTCATTATATTCCTCATCCTGTATCAAATTTTTTTGAAGAGGAGGCTGTATTTTTTGGTCTTCATTATTCCTCCTATATCTAGGTAAAACCCTAGGATTGAATGGCCTTTTAAACTGATTGGGATTCTGATTATCATTCTCTTAAATATGTCTATTTTTATTTTGATTTTATATTTCCAACCTACTGATCTTTGCTGATAAATTCTTAATGAGTTTGGTCATTTCATCCATATTACTATCTGTTGAATTTGTGGAGCTATTGATCTACAGGAAAATGAGAGAAATTGTGAAGTGGATTATGCAGTGGAATCTCAAGAAAAATGTACACTAAACAAGACAAATTTGAGACAAATATGATAAGTATTGATCAGTAAATTACAACATTAATCTTCATTAATCAAATAGTAATACAATTGTGTTACAATAAGGAGAATTTGAATCTACCAAATGAATAGCTAACTAGGAGTGTCTAAATCTTTGCATGGGAGCCACTAGTCTAACTCCTAATGTCTAAATCAGTCTGACAATAAGTTAAACTAGTTAAATGAGTTAAACTGATGAGGTAGGAGAAAAAATGTGCCACTTCCACATGCAGCCATGCAAAAATGGTGCTAGACTAACTGAGAGTTATCTATCTGAATGTAATTGGAGACTAACTTAGCATAACTGCTTACCAACCATGACCAACTGATGGAGGTTGCTGGTGGCACTCAAAGTGGCTCCTATAATGTAGGTACTGGTCTCAGAGGCACATAAACTCATGCATGAACATGCAGTAAGTGGAATTTAACCACTATATGTGTCCCTCACACTCTAGTACAGTAAGAATGCCCCCCTAATCTAGGTAAAATGATCAAATAGACTATATGTGGAAAAGGGAGGATTATATAATCCTAACACCCCTCCCTTAATCCTAACTTGGACAACTTGGGCCCTGGAAATTAGGCCAAAAGTCACCCATACAATATAAAAGAAATAAAAGATGCTTAATAAATTAAGGGAAATGGGGAAAACCTCATGGGAGCAACCCCCCCCCCCCCCTCAAAATAAGCAGGATTCAGGAAAACAAGCTATACTTGAGAGGAATTTTTCCTCTTTGGGTAAAAAATTGTAAAAACTCTGCTGCAATTTGCAACTCTATGGAGCAGCCATGTAGAATCATGGTTCTTCTGTGCATCAACATACTAGGACTATGCATGTGAACCTTTCCATCTTCTTCCGATTTGCTGAATGTTGCTTTTGTTTTTTATTTTCTAGAGGAGGAATGGAATGATCCATTTTGCTCATGAGCGAGACAAATTTTGGATCGATCTTCAACATCAAGTAGAATTTCTCTGGAAGTTTGTTGAACCACTCTATAGGTAGCGAAGCTATGTGAGAGAGTGCAACACTTTCATTTTGATACTAGGACCTCATTTTTCTTCTATCATCTGGATTCCTGGCACCATTCTTAGCTGCTTCAATGAGATTTTGGGCCCATTTAGGCTTCTGATTCAAAATAGGAGCTGGATCTGGATCTAGATCGTCTTGAGGTACAATCTCAATCTCAATATCATGCTGATATTGTTACTCATATTGTCAAATTGAAATCTTAGACAACATATCATTATATGCAAATGGAGATGAAAGAGATTTTATACCTTCCCTTTCGAATGGCTACTGAGATTGTGCTGGAGTTGAGTATGGGAGAAAGTGTGAGAATTCATATGCCTTTGATGCATGGTTTGCAACACCCTTCACTTTAATCTTTCCAATTGAGATATATGATATATCCATTGAGTCAAGACCAAATACAACTTGCTTTAGTGAGCCAGTATGTGTCATCTGACAAACTGATAACAAATTTGCTACAAGAGAGGGCACACTGGAGTACATTATTGAACTCACCATGCTGTATTTTAATAGAACCTCTACATGTTGCTGGGATCTGTGAATTATCCATCATATGAATGCTAGTTCCTCTCGAGATATCCATAGTAGTCAAGGATTCTTTGGAGGAAACCGTGTGGTTGGATGCTCAAGAATCTATCAAGTAAGCCTTCGATGGAGTGAGGCCTGAATTCAAGGCATGGAACCTCTAATCTTCTTCAGTGTGCCCTCCAGCTTCAGAAATCTCTACACCTTGTGGAAGGGAAATATTTTTTTGTTCAAGGAGTGTTGTCAACTCGTCAATGATCTTCTTCATGCACTATCTCTCTGGATGAAAGACTCTCATACAATATGGACACTTACTCTTCTTGAATTTATTCTTTTTCTTGGAACCTGAGGCTCCATCGGAAGATCTTTGATTCTCCTTTGGATTTGAATTAGTGTTCTTGGTCTCCTTCTCTCTTTCTTGCACATTGTTTGAGTTTGTCACTAAGAGTGATAGGTTCTTGGAGGTTCAAATCACTTCTATTTGAACTAATTTATCTTTCTCTTGTATTAAGGACTCTGTAAAAGCATCTAGAGAAGGAATCTTCCAATTAGGGATGAAAACACTTCCAGAATGGAATGTAGAGACAAATACTAAGTACTCAGAGCCAATCTTGCTAAGTACAGACAACACAAGCTGCTAATCTTTCCTCTCCAATCCACATTGTTTGCATTGCAGTACTAGTGACGTGTATTTTGTGAAGAATTGTTGAATAGATTCAAAATTGATGGGATGTAAAGAAATGAGCTCATTCTCCAATATGTTCCCTCGAAGGTCATATTTTTTCCAAACAAAGATTCAAGCTTTTCCCAAGCTTCCTTCAGAGTCCTTAGTCCCTCAAGGTGGAACAAAAGATCCTAGGAGATATGAGTACACATGAATTCTAAGGCCTCATTAAGCTGTTTCAAAAATGTGTTCTTCTCAACATACTACTGGGGCTTAGTTTCTCTACCCATATTCATCCTATACAGGCCAAGATTGCACAAGGAGACATGCATATCTTCCCTCCAATCAGTGTAGTTAAATGGTGTAAGGATTCGAGGTACAAGAGATGAGGGATCCATATCTCTGTATGTTGAGACAGTAAATTTCTCAAGAAGCTACGTAGATACCTACAAAAACAATGCAAAAACCAAATTCAATTCACAATCATGTTAGTTTCAATCCTTTCCACCTCAAAATGTACACTTTCTTAGACTCCGTCACACCTGGATAGAATTCTCTAAACATAATTCAGAGGGAGAAAGGATATCATTCCAGGATTTATGTGGAAACTCAATTGCTTCTAGTGTACAATGGAGATCAGACAAGACTTGCTTCTATCCTGAATAAGGCTCTGATACCATGTTGAATTTGTGAACCTATTGATCTACAGGCAAATGAGAGCAATTGTGAAGTGGATTATGCAGTGGAATCTCAAGAACAATGTACACTGAACAAGTCAAATTTGAGACAAGTATGATACGTATTGATCACTGAATTACAACATTAATATTAATTAATCCATAAGTAATACAACAGTGTTACAATAAGGATAATTCGAATCATGTGGATAAGATTCAAATCTACCAAATCAATAGCTAACTAGGAGTGTCTAAATCACTGCATGGGAGCCACTAGTCTAACTCTCGATGTCTACATTAGTTTGAAAATCAGTTAAACTATTTAAACCAGTTAAATTGATGAGGTAGGTGGAAAAAGGCACCACTTCCCCATGCAACCATGCAAAAATGGTGCTAGACTAATAGAGAGTGATCTAACTAAATATAACTGGAGACTAACTCAGCATAATTGCTTACTAATTGTGACCAATTGATGGAGGTTGCTGGTGGCACTCAGAGTGGCTCCTATAATGTAGGGATTGGTCTTAGAGGCACATGAACACATGCATGAACATGTAGTAAGTGGAAGTTAACATCTACATGTGTTTCCCACACTCTAGTACAGTAATAATGTCCCCCTAAGCTAGGAAAAATTATCAAATAGACTATATGTGGACAAGGGGGGATTATATAATCCTAACATCCCCCCTTAATCCTAACTTGGACAACTTGGGGCCTTGAAAACTAGGAAAAAAGTCACCCATACAATTTAAAAGAAATAAAATCTGCCTAATAAACTAAGGGAATTGGGTAAAACCTCATGGGAAAACCCCCTCAAAATAAGCAGGAATCAGGAAATTTTCCTCTTTGGGAAAAAACTTGTAAAAATTTTCCTGCAATTTGTAGCTCCGTGGAGTAGCCATGTAGAATCATGGTTCTTCTATGCATCAACATCCTGGTACTGTTCATGTGAAACTTTCCATCTTCTTCCAATCTACTAAATGTTGCTTTTGTTTCTTCTTTCTAGAGGAGGAATGGAATAATCCATTTTGTTCATTAGTGGGCCAAATTTTGGATCAATCTTCAAATCAAGTAGCATTTCTCTGGAAGTTGTTTGCACCCATTTATAGTTATAAAAGTTGTGTGAGAGAGTGCAACACTTTCATTCTGATACTGGGACCTCATTTTTCGTCTATCATTTGGATTCCTGACACCATTCCCAACTGCTTCAATGAGATTTTGGGCCCATTTAGGCTTCTAATTTGGAATAGGAGTTGGATTTGGATTTGGATAATCTTTAGGTACAATCTTAATA
Source organism: Pseudotsuga menziesii (assembly GCA_001517045.1). NCBI lineage: Eukaryota > Viridiplantae > Streptophyta > Pinopsida > Pinales > Pinaceae > Pseudotsuga > Pseudotsuga menziesii. The sequence goes on from LPNX010548792.1 coordinate 473,828, forward strand.
TCATAGTCATACTGATCTTGTTCCTCATCTTATGAAACTGAAATCTTAGACAACATATCATTATCTGCAAATGGAAATGAAAGAGAGTTTATACGTTCCCTTTCGAATGGATTCCGAGACTATGCTAGAGCTGAGTATGGAAGAAAGTGTGATAATTCATATTCCTCGGAGGCATGGTTTGCAACACCCTTCGCTATAATATTCATAGTTGAGATATCTGAGATCTACACTGAGTCATGACCAATTACAACTTGCTTTGGCAAGCCAGTATGTGTCATCTGATAAACAGATAACAAATTTGCTACAAGAGAGGGAACATAGAGTACATTCTTGAAATCACCATGTTGGATTTTAATAGAACCTCTACCTACTGCTAGGATGTATGAATTATACCCCATATGAATGCTAGATCCTCCTAACAGATCCAAAGTAGTGAAGGATTCTTTGTAGGCAACCATGTAGTTGGATGCTCCATAATCTATCAAGTAAGCCTTCGACGGAGTGATGCCTGCCTTCAAGGCATGGAAAATCTCATATTCTTTGGTATGATTTCCAGCTTCAGACATCTCTGCACCTTGTGGAAGGGAAATATTTTTCTATTCAAGGAGTGTTTTCAACTGGTCGATGTTCTTGTTCATGCACTAGCTCTCTGGATGAAAGCCTCTCATACACTATGGACACTTAGTCTTCTAGAATTTCTTATTTTTATTGGAACCCAAGGATCCATCGAAATATATTTGATTCTCCTTTGGTTTCAAATCAGTGTCCTTGGTATCCTTCCCTTTGTCCTTCCCTCTTTCCTATGCACTGCTTGAATCTGTCACTAAGAGTGCTAGGTTCTTGAAGGTTCGAAGCACTCCCATTTAAACCAATTTATCTTGCTCTTGTATTAAGGATATTCCAATTTTGGATGGAAAATATTCCAGAATAGAATGTAGAGACAAATATTGACTACTCAGATCCAATCTTACTAAGTAAAAACATCACAAGCTGCTAATCTTTCCTCTCCAATCCACATTGTTTTCATTGGAGTACTAGTGACTTGTATTTTGTGAAGAATTGTTGAATAGATTCAAAAATGGTGGGATGTAAAGCAATGAGATCATTCTCCAATATGTGCCCTCAAAGCTCATCTTTCTTACCAAACAAAGTTTCAATATTTTCCCAAGCTTCATTCGAAGTCCTTAGTCCCTCAAGGTGGAACAAAATATCCTAGGAGATATGAGTAAACATGAAGCCAAAGCCCTCATCGAGCCAATTCAATTTTTTTTTCTTCCCAACATGCTATTGGGGATCAGTTTCTCTTTCGATAGTCATCTTATAGAGGCCAAGCTTTCATAAGGAGACCTGCATATCTTCCTTCCAATTAGTGTAGTTGAAGGGTGTAAGTATTTAGGGTACGAGAGCTGAGGGATCCATCTCTCTGTATGCTGGGACAGTAAATTCCTCAAGAAGCTAGGTAGATACCTACAAAAACGCTACAAAAACCAAATTCAATTTGAAATCATGTCAGTTTCAAGCCTTTCCAACTCGACATGTACACTTTCTCAGAGTTCGTCACACCTGGATAGACTTATCTGAACAAAATTCAGAGGGAGCAAGGCTATGATTCTAGGATTTATGTGGGAACTCAACTGCTTCTGGTGTATAATGGAGATCAGACAATACTTGCTCGTAGCCTAAATAAGGCTTTGATACCATGTTGAATTTGGGAACCTATTGATATACAGGAAAATGAGAGCAATTGTGAAGTGGATTATGTAGTGGAATCTCAATAATAATGTACACTAAACAAGGAAAATTTGAGACAAATATGATAAGTATTGATCAATAAATTACAACATTAATCTTCATTAATCTAGCAGTAATACAACAATGTTACAATAAGGAGAATTCGAATCATGTGGATAATATTCGAATCTACCAACTAAATAGCTAACTAGGAGTGTCTAAATCACTGCATGGGATCCACTAGTCTAACTCCTGATGTCTAAATCAGTTTGACAATCAGTTAAACTAGTTAAACCAGTTAAACTAATAAGGTAGGTGGAAAAATGCACCACTTCCCCATGCAGCCATGAAAAATTGACGCTAAACTAACTGAGAGTGATCTAACTGAATGTAACTAGATACTAACTCAGTATAACTACTTACCAACCATGACCAACTGATGGAGGCTGCTGGTGCCACTCAAATTGGCTCCTATAATGCAGGGATTGGTCTTAGAGGCACCATAAACCCATGTATGAATATGCAGTAAGAGGAAGTTAACCACTATATGTGTTCCCCACACTCTAGTACAGTAATAATGTCCCCCTAAGCTAGGAAAAGTGATCAAATAGACTATATGTGGACAAGGGAGGATTATATAATCCTAAGACTATCCATTACCTTTTCCCCTGAAGTAGATGGTAGAATTTGTTTCTTCTTTTTCCTATCTTCCCATGATATTCTGATTTATCTCTCAACTTATTAGCTTCCATCAAATTTGATTATACCTCTAAAGATGCTTCTTGCATATTCACTAGATTAATGGATCTTCTTTCCCTTAATAATAAAGAGAACTAAACATCAAAAGAATTTTCATAAGTCAACTTTGCAGATGTATTAGAAGGATTTATTTCAGTAGGGATATTACTATACATCTTGTTGAAACATTTAGTAAAATCAGTAACCGTATCACCTTGTTTTCTTTTCAAATATCCAAATCAATAATGTAATAACGATAATCTTTGGTATCACCACATTGTCTCACAAAATATTCTTCCAAATAATTTATCCCATCAATGGAGTTTAGTGGAAATTCTCTAAACCATTTTCTTACCTCTCCATCTAAAGTTTGAACAAATACCCACATCCATACAACCCGATGTTCAATATTATAGTTATCAACATAACTAAAATAAGCATTCCAATGCTCCGATTCTGTAACCTCTCCTTGGCCATTGAACCTTTGGAAATACTTCTGATAATATCCACCAAGAAGAGCAATAAGAGGTTGAGGTAAGACTAATGGGGCATATCTAACAACCACTATGGCATCCATCCTATTTGGAGGTTGAGATGCCATGTTTGGAGTAGCTTGTGAGGAAGGTGATTGAACCTGGACAGTTGATGATTAAATCTGAGAATAAGATGGTACTTTGACCTTTATTTGGCTAATGGGAATTCTATTAGTGATGGGTGTATAAGGTGATTATGAGGGATTCAAATAATAAAATAGTTCACATTTCAAAATGTCTTCCTTTACATCATCAGATGACAAAGGATTAGAATCAACTCTAAAATTATCAACCTGTATAGTATTTTTAAACTCATGGATTAGTATTTTTAAACTCATGGATTGTGATAGATAAATATTTCATCTTTTCTTCAATAGTTGAAAAATTTGAATAAGAAAAATACTGATCAAATTCACTTGGTGTTTCTGAAACTGATGTATACTGATGAAATCCTACTGCTGTATAATTGAACTTTTATTTAGCTTGATGTAACAATTTTTCAGATCTGGAACCGCTGGATGTAAAGGAGATGAAGGATTTCCCCTAGTTCCAATTGTCTTGGAAGCCACTGTGATTGTTTTTGAACTACAGGTGAAAATGTAGTGTACAAGATACCCTGATTTCGTTCACCTTCCAAAATCAGACTTTAAAGATTTAAACACCTAGTGAAGATTCATTTTTGTTTCTCCGTTCCCCAGCAATGACGCCAAAAGATGTTAGCAATGGAGTTTGTACCTAGACTACTAAGGCTCAAAGTCCACATAATCTTGAATGTTTCAGTTGGATAACTAAGTTTTAGCTTATGTGGAATTTCTGAAGGAAAAAGTGGAGACTAGGAATAAGGCTTACAATGATCAATCAATAGTGATAAAATTATAAGGGGTAAATAAAAAATTGTGGGTATTCATTATACAAGGAGCATAATCCAACTTCAGATTTTAAAATTTATGAACATAAATACTTTCTGAACTAAAAAGCATAGTAAACATTAGCCCATTCACAAGTATTCTAAGATAGAAAACGTTTATCAAAGAACAGAGTAATGAATAAGGTGATCATACTGAACACTAACATTTACCATGATAAAAAGAATAAAATTGGTTCATCTAGAATATAATATCATCCAAGACAATCTTTATATTAATGATAAAAAGATAAGACACATTCCTGATACATATGATATCCTATAGCATGATCTCAAAAAATCATTTCCTAATTCCATTTCTACTATTCCTTGTGATATTTATACAAAATTTCTTAAAACACTAGTATTTTTGGATCTAAAGTTTAAGGATCGAATAAACTAAAAATAGAAAAGAGATGGCATACCAACTATCTGCTTCTATGGCTCATAACATAAAATATGCCATCTATCACTAACATTTGACATATGTTAGTGATGATGAATCATCCTAAAGATTATAGAAACATGACCATACTCATGTGCTTGAATAGTCCAACCAGATTTTGAGTTGAATCCAAATATAGAAAACCAGATATTTCTACTTGCTTAATCCAACATTGTAAGCCCATAAAGTGCCCGAGACCTCCTCTTCAACCGAGAGTACTCTGCATCCATTTTCTGAACCTTACTTTGGAGTTCTTTAGTCTAGCCAATAAGCTCTTCGTTTTGCTATTGAGTGAGCTTATTTCTTCCTAGTACTTCTTTCGAGGATTTTATTAATTCTTGATAATTTGCATTGATTTCCTCTATATAGTCTCTCAACCTCATATTTTCAATCATTAATTTGTCATTCGAATCATTGAGATATCCATTTTGATCTTTAAAGTACTGTAAGGATTTCTTCAAAACCTCAATTTCTGACAATGTTTCCATGACTGTTTGATGTGCACGACTTTCTTGTTCTTCTAATTCTTCAACATTTGAGGGATTTGAAAAATTACCCATCTGAAATTCAGAAATTTTATGTTTACCTTTATCCTTCTTTGGGAGTATTCAATCCATTGAGATGGAAGAGAAGATATTTCGAAATATTGAGACAAAGCAAACCATAAGCTTCATCCAGATTATTCATGTATTTGGACTTCTCTACAACTGCATTAGGCTCTGGTTTTGTGCTAGTAGTGACTCTATAGAGTCCCTTGGAGCGCAATATGATCTTTTTATCTTCCTTCCATTGGTGATAATAGAAGGGATTAAGGAGATTGTTTGAAGAAGATTTCAACTTTTAGCTGTAGCGAATGCAATAGAAGGATTTTGAAATAACTACAGTCACAAACAAACAAACAATTTTAGGTCGAACAATATGCACTTTTTAAGTTGCATCACACCTGACATAGTTAATCAAGCAAGCTTAATAAACCATATGCAAGATTATCCAGGATTTATGTTGAAAAATTTCCGCTTTTGGCGTTGTGTTGGAATAGTTTTGAGAAAGTTTTCTCAAGCTTCATCAAATATCCATGTAAACATATGTAGAAGAGTTTCCTTGACTACTATGGCTTTGATACCATATAAAATTCAAACACAACAGATCTAGAAAACAAGACAATTGTTACAACAGATGCATGTGGATATTTTCATCAATGAGTTCCAAAATACTAGTGAAAAGGGTTTGCAACAGTAAAAAATTATCTGACTTAGAAGAAGATAGTTTACAATGCTAAAATATGGAATGTATAGACAAGCAATTCTAATCCTAGAGGGCATTTGAATTGAATGCATGAGAGTGTCTTACTTGTCAGTTAACACCACACGACACATTTGTTAACCACTTAACTGAATTCAATTGATTCTATCAGACTCGTAGGTTGTTTAAACCAAGTCTATCTAAGTAATAACTCAACTTCATGCCTAAAATTAAGTGAGGGCACCTTTCAATATTCAGTTAATTCAACTGAATGCCAAAAATTAGGTGAGGGCATATTTATGTCTCTAGTTAACTGAGAATTAGGTCAAATATGGTAAAAGGCGCCTTTATGACTCCAGTTAACTGAACATTAGGTCTAAATGATCACAGTGGACCGAGTTATGGAATTTAATAATGTACATCATCCTAGTTAGGTTCCCCGAATGCTGGGAGGAGGTATAGATAACTGAAACTGATGAGATGTCGATAATGTAAGCACATGATTGAGTCAAAATACTTAGGATGAGTGGTAAATTGGGTTGTTAGGAACAAATAAATGATGTGAAGTTGGAAAATGACTCCAACATGACAAAGTTTCCTTTTAATCCATTCAGTCTTCTTCTTTCCCATTCATTTCGAAAAATTGATTCAGATTGTTTTTTAAAAGTTTAGATATCCAAAAGCCACTATCCTAACTTGGTAGTGAGATTATGATAGTGTCACGCATGAATACTCACAGAAACTAATCAGGATGGCTCATGATGAGAACCCATTTTTTCCAAGTTAAAATTTTAGAGGCACTATCCTGGTTTGGTGGCTAGGTGGTGATAATATTAGGTCAGCTTAACAACAAGACCTCCTGTGTTTTAGTTTACCTTTGGTCATTTATTGAAAACTTTGTTTGGGAAATAAATTACAAGCCACTAATTTGGGTTGGTAACCAATTATCAACAATGTCATTCAGTAATATAGATGGACCATGAATATTCTTCCTTGTAATAAGATACATTATATTCTAGTTGAAAGTAGAAGCCATCTCCTTGGATTGGTGACCAACAGTGGAGATGTCATTCCACAAATATTTATGAACATGATAATTTGGCTCATGATGAGACCCATTATCTTGCAACTATATATATACATATACACTAAAACAAACTTCACTAAGTGAATGGGGGAGCAAATTTGAAATCTCCTTAAGAGTTAGGAATTACATAAAGGATATAAGGGTGTGCCATTAAAGAATTATCACTTATTCCAAGTAACATTGCATTCTCATTAACGAAAATTTATTTTAAATTTTCTACTATTGTACTTTGGATATGTGAAGAGTTTCTTTGTAATAATGGGAATTAATACTTGAAAACATATTCTAGAAACTCATTGGATAAATGGTATGCCAAGATAGTTAAGGGGAAAATAATGTTAAAGTATTCTTATGAATTTCACAGTGAGATTTAGAGTACCATTTGTGCCACTTTATTGAAAACAAATAAATAAAAATGAAAGTAAAACTAAACTACCCTAAATTACGTTCAATCCCAGTGGAAGTACACTAGGCAGAGTATTTCTTTATGATTCAAGCATTCACTAGATAAGTCTCAAGATAACCTTCCAGTGTCTATAATCAGAAACTACTAGGACCTAATTTTTCAGCAACATTAAATGGCCCTAACCACAAGCGTCAAAATTTACTATGTTCACCTTTATATTCATGTGGTTTATCCCATTTTAAAACAAGGCCTCTTGCCTGAAAATATCTTCGAGAAGAATATTTTTTTTAATAAACCATCGATTAACCAAATGTTGATGTTGGATAAATTTGTTCTTTTCTCTATTTAATTCTTCTTCTAGTCGAAGTTGATCATTGATTCTATGCTCTAATGCATAACACTCATCATCCTGTACAAATTGAGCTAGTTGAAGTGAAGGTAAAGCTATATTAGGTGGTAGAATAAATTCCTTGCCATAAATAAGGAAATAAGGTGAATTATCAATGGAATCCTTAAGTGTTACTCCATCACCCCATAAAGCATTGATTAATTGTGTATGCCAATTTTTATTATTACTTGCAATAGTTCTTTTAAGGATTTTAATCAAATTCTTATTAGCAGATTCGACTAAACCATTTCCTTGAGGGTAATAATTAGTTGAGTATTTGATTTTTAAACCTTTGTCTAATGCAAATTGAGTAAGGTCAACAGATAAAAAATATGATGCATTGTCAAAAACCAAGAATTATGGAACACTGTACCTGGTTATAATATTAGTTTCAAGGAAATGTATCACCTGGTTGGTGTTGACCACTTTTGAAGGGAATTCTTATACCCATCTTGTGAAATAATCTGTAGCAGTGAGAATCTACTTATGTTGAAGAGAAGAATGGGGGTTTATTGGACCAAAAATTTCCAAACCCAACTGTTGAAAAGGAGCATCCATAACAACTAGTTGCAGAGGGAATACACGTTCTTAACTCTTCCAACAACATTTTGACAATATTCACATTTGCGGGAAAATGAGTGTGCAAGGCATGTGCATCCTTGATAGGGTTGGACAATACCATCCTGATTTTGTAATCTTATGTGTTGTGGTTTCTCCTCCAAAATGACTGTAGGAAGGACCTGCATGCAAATATTTTAGTATTCTTTGAGTATCATCTTTTTCAACACATCACAATAATATACCATCAATTTCTTTTCTATAAATAACATTGTTAATAAACTAGTAGGGAGCAACTTTAACCCTGAGAAATATCCTTTTCTTGGGTTCAAGGTTTTGAGGAGCATACCCATGAATTGATAAAAAATTGATGTCACTGTACCGGGAGTCTACTGTGTCAGGGAGAAAGAATATTTGACCTTCTTCAAACTTCTCTTCATTATCCATTTTGTGTTTTCATAATTTTGTGAGTTTATTTCTTGACCTGCTAACTTACATAATCCTTTCCCACAAACAATTTTAGCAGGCTGAATTTCCAAATAATATTCTTATAACACAATCACCTAATGAACCCGTTTCTCTCCCAAGTCTTTATGAATTAACAAATTCCTTACTGCTGAGTAAGGGACTATAACTTTAGTTCGAGAATTTAGGAGGTAGGATGTGAAATGATTAATCACTTTGTATACATCATAATCTTGTTTATCAAATTATGGCTAATCTAGCTCAGTTTATTTTAAAGTAGAACTCATAAAATATATTGGAATTTCATTAACTTCAAAATTGTGTTGTGTAAGAACTGCAACATAAGAAATGTCAGAAGCAAATGCATATAAAATAAAATCCTTCGAAAAATTTGGGGACATCAGAGCAGGGGCTTCAATAATAGCTTCCCTAATCTTGAAAAATATTGTTTTTGGTCATTATTCCACTTAAAAACCACATCCATTTTTATATATCCTGTAAGGGTTTAACAATTTGGGAAAATCTAGGGACAATTCTTCGTACAAAATTTATCTTTCCTTAAAACGATTGCATAGACTTTTACAAGATGGGAAAATTTATTTGAGATATAACCCGAGTTCTTTTAGGATCGATCATAATACCATCTTTAGAAAATATAAACCATAACGACTTACCCTCAGTCACAACAAAGATAAAATTTTACGATTGAGTGATATACCATATTTCCTACATCTTTCTAATACTTGTCTTAATTGTGATAGATGGTCTTATCTCTTTTGAAAAAATGGTTACATCATCAATGTAGACTACAATAGAGTTTTGAATCAAAACTCTAAATGCAATGTCCATCACTCTTTTAAAAGTAGCACCTACATTTATTAATCTAAAAGGCATATTTCTATATGCGAATGTGCCCCATGGTATTCTAAAAGCAATCTTGAGTTGATCAGCATGAGAGACTAGAACTTAGTTGTAACCAGAAAAACCATCCAATAATGAAAAGATCTTAGATCCAAATACCTTTTGTAAAATATGTTCCATTGGGGGTACTAGGTAATTATTCTTGTTTGATTCTTGATGAGATTCCTAAAGTCAAAACAAAGGAAAATATCTCCATTTTTCTTTTGTATTAGGACTAGATTGGCTATCCATTGAGTGTGTCTAGCTGGGAATATTTTTCAAGCTGATAAATTTTTATTCAGTTCTTTCTTAACAGATGGTTCAAGGTTGGGATGCATCTTCTTGAGATTTTGTTGGTAAGGTTTAACATCCAGTTTTATAGGTATATATTGTTGCATGATGTTAGTGTCAATTTTTTAAAAATCAACATATGTCCATGCACAGACATCTTTGTATTCTTTAAACAATTTGATGAAATCCTCTCTTTCTACAAGTGTACATTCAATACCTACATTGATATTCTAAGTGTTATGGTCGGTTCCTAAATTCATTGTTTGATAATTCATAAAAGAACCATTTTTTTTCAATTGGTTAATTTTTTGAACTTATCCTGTAAATCATAAAATTTCTCAAGCCTGACAACCGATCTAGGAATCAAAGCATTAGGAATTTGTGAGTTTAGTGAGTTGAAATTCTGTTAGTGATTGATCACGAGTGTTTTCATCAACAACTACTTCTTTGAAAGTATCATCGGCTGTGAGAAAATTGAAAATTTGAAAATTTCTTGATCATCGTCAAACACTTTCAGGTTTGTGATATTATTAGGTATCGAAGGTCTGTATACTAATTCAACAGAGAATGCATATAGTGAAAAACCTTCTGTAGACATCAACATAGAAGCAACATTACCTAATAAATATGCATCAATGTTTTGTGATCTAGGGACACAGTTTATGTTAGAAGTTTCAAAGTGATTAATTAAATGCCATGACTCTCTTTGATCATTCTTTAAATGTGTTGACATAGTGAATGGTGTTTCTTATTTGTCTAACATTTTTTTTTCTGAATCACCAAAAACTTTGATAAATTTATATTTTAAATCAATTCATTTCTTGTGTCCTTGAATTAATGGCTTATATTCAGCCACATTATTTGTGCATTCATATTCTAACTGATAAGATATCATAGTTTTATTTCCATCTCGATCAATTAAAACACAAATAGCTCCAGCTCCATGTTAAGATTTAGAACCGTCAAAAAATAAAGTCCAATAACTTTTATCCAACCTAAAGTTGGTATTGGAATTATAGACACTATCCAACATGGAATAGGAAGACTCAATCTGAGAAAAGTATATTACTTCGAATTGATTTTAAGATTGAGCAAAAGAGGACATATCAGCTAGTAGGTTTCCAAAAAATGTATCCATAAAATAATTTCCCAAATTCGCATTCATTGTTATGGAAGGCTCACCAAGGTCATCAAGATCAATAATAATTTGTTTTATATATGGTTCTATTTCAATTTCATCTTTGTTAGGTTTTACTTGATAAGAAAACCATAAGTGTGACTAATCTGTTGTAAAATATCCTTTAAGGTTCTAAGTCCAATCACGACTTAACCACATTCCATAAGCTTCAGGGACATCTACTACAATAATATCGATGGTTTGATGGATCCTAGGGTCTAAGGAGAGTCTAATCAAGACACTTTTTAAATTATCCTACAGCTTTTACTCTGGATCTATCTAATTTTACTATCTATGTTGGTGAAGGTTGTATTTGTGCATTGATATTTTGGAAAACAGATAATGGAATTACATTGGAAGATGCTCCCGAGTATACCATGAAGTTATGAACATTTATATTAAAAATCTGAAATGATAACAGGAAAGTTGGTGCTTTTATATTTTTGGAGAATGGGATAGGATATTTTTCATTTTTCTCTTGGAAAGGGGTCTCTACTATATTGTGTTCAACAATCTTCCATTTTGTAGGAGCCATACCATTTTCAAGTTAATCTCTAATTTAAGAATTTTTCAGTAACTCGAAGATATAGATATTAGCTTTACATTTTTAAAGTCTTATACATGATCATAATTAAGGTCAAATGTGTTTGAATCTTTATGACGAATGGCCTTGTTAGCCATGGGTGTATTATTTGTGGTATTTGAAGTGGAAGGACTATCCTGTGTTAGCTTCTCCTTCCCATGAGTGTTATAGGGATGTTTTACTACATAAATTGTGTCTTCATTGCATCCCTCATCATATCCAGGAAGTTATAAGAAATGGTTCAGAGAATGGGTGTTGGGATATTCTGATTAATTGTCCTTTTCTCCGATGTTTTCACTAAAACTATTATCTGAGTTTTCTAAGTGAGGATGTGGTCCTATTAGCATAGATTTTAGTACCTATGCCACATCATCAGCATTCATACCCTTAGATGGAGGCATATCTAGATTATGAGGTTGTTAATGGTGAGGATACCATAAATAACCTCCGGTATTGGGCGATCCTTCATTAGCATCATTTTTTAGGTCATGTTAGAACAATATTATCATATGTATGCCATGGGACTTCATGTCATCCTACCTAGTGTTATTTGTCATCCTAGTGCCTAGTCTATTTTCTTGGACCATAGTTTGTCCACATTTTACCCACTTAGACTAGTGATATTTCCATGAAGACTTGTTTGTCCACTTACCCACTCTTTTCCTTTATTTAGGGAGTGAATGTGCCCCTCTACCTTGCATTTATGAGGGAGTTATGGGATTTCCCTATTTTAAGGAGTTTAAGTGTGCCCTCTTGAGGATTGGTAAAATTGTGAATTAATGGCCTCTAATTAGCCAACTACTCACCTCATGCACACTCCTAATGGTTATTTTCACACCTATTTCACTATCCTAACCTCCTCTTGGTCCATCTATGTTAATTGAACCTCATTATGTCCCAATCTAGGAGTTACACTTGGCCTAATGTCATTGATGGGTGAATTGGTCCAATCTAATCCTACCATTTTGTGAGCCAATCATATTTCATTTGGATATTCTAATTCCCTACATGGGAGGTCTATATATTGTACTAGTTTTGCTCAATAAGATTAATGGAAAATAAATCTCTAGAGTGGATTTCTCTAGTTTTGTCCCAATATTCTTCTTCTCATTTTTTCTGCTCTCTCTTGAAATATTCTAAGTGAAGTCATTATTGAATATATATCTTGGTTGGAATTGCACATGGTTCAAAATGTATTGTTGTGATGTTGTGCATTCCAAAATATTAGATGGTATTAGAGCTAGTATGATTCAGAGCAATTTCCAATTCTTTCTTGAGTGTTTTTGTTTGCAGCTCATTGTCATCACTAAGAGCACACAATATGGATCAAAATCAAGCCATGATTCTCACAAAATTTAAATACTCCAAATGGAAGGCCTAAATGATCATCCAAATTCAAATTAAGTGTGTTTATAGAGTCACCATGGGGATTGAACCTGAGCCAAATGTTTCTGCCCAAAAATCTAAGTGGTTCAATAGGCTTGATGAAGCTTATGGTTTGCTTTGTATCTCTATCTCTCAAGATATCCTATTCCACCTTAAAAATGATTCTAAATAAAATGAAGTATGGCTCAATATTGAGTCATTGTTTGGGAAGCAAGATGATATTAGAGTTCATCTATTGAAGAATGAGTTGATCTCATTGATTCCAAGCAATTTTGAAACCATGGAAGAGTTTATATCAAAGTTCAAGAACCTAGTGCTTCAGATCAAACAATGTGGAATTGAGAAGAAAAATGAGCATCTAATAATTTCCATTATTTCTAAAACAGCTCCTGAATACTCAGTATTTGTGTCAACATTCCATGCTACAAATCTTGATGTTCAAAATTGGAGGATGCCTTCTTTGGATGCATTCATAGATTCACCGACCCAAGAGAAAGATAATCTAGTGAAAATGGGGTATTTGAGTTTTTCAAAGGACCATGTGCTTGCTTCTCATGGAGCCAAGAGTCCCAAAAATTCTTAATCCAAAGGAAAGAAAAAGATGAAGGAGAAGAAGCATTCAGATGAAGAGAACTCAAGTTTAACTGACGAGGATTCAAAATCCAAGAAGATGAAGAGAAAGAAAGAGAAAACCAAGTGTGGTTATTGCAGAGGTTCTCATTATCATAAATAATATGGACATCATGACCAATTTTCTTGAAGAAAATAATATTGATGTTCCATATTTTGCAAGAAAAGAAGAAGGAAAGCTCTGCTTGGAACAAGAAAAATGTAATAATTTGTATGCTTTGTGTGTTAGACTCAAGTATATTTCTCATGTATTTGTTTCTGATGTCTCTATTTCTGATTAAAATTCTGATATATCATAATTATAAACCTCTATCCCTTCCTTATAAGAATCTCCAATCACTTCACCAAATATTCCTCCAAATACGAGTCATTTTTCACTAGTTTTTGACTTGTCTTCTGAAGGCTCTTTCCAACTCCATTTAGATCCTTCCTATTCTGATTTTGAAGGTGATATGCAGGATGATATGCATGTTATTACAACATTAAACACATTTTCCAATACATTGGATTCCCAAAAGACCCTATAAACCCCAAGTTCTCTAGCTGGAAAATATCACAATTTCATTGTTTTTGATACTGTCACTTGCCTATGTTGTTTTTATTTCTTGCATATCATTAATTGGTTGGAAAACCATGTAATTGGCCATCATGGGCCTGTATTTCGACATGTATGGACCTTATATCACCACATATGGTTTAAATTCCATGTCTCCAAACCATCCAAGTTCGCTCAGTTGTCAGTGTGATCTAGTTTCCCACTATTTTCGTAATATGGACCCATTCACTAATGGAGACACTATACCTCTATTGTTTGTTTCTCCATATGACTCATATTATGATATTTCAGAGCCTCATGAGATCCATTTTAGATTTAGTAATTCTTTTCATCATTTTGGAAAGAGGATACATGGTTTAATTCATCATATGACAGGTACACAAGAAGTTGATTTTGTTGAGTCTTTTGACGCTCTTTGGGAAGGAGTTTGCAGAGATATATTTTCCATTATTAATTATGTATTCAGATCAGAGTATGTTTGAAATAATAATAATTCTTATGATGCTCATCCATCATCAAATGATGTGTTTCAAGGGGCCTCTCCACATGTTTTATGTCTACAATACATTGATGCATTAGTGCATGATCATGGCATCCACAACATCTTAACTAAGTATGTCACCAATATGTTGTTCATTTAGCTCATTCAAGTGAAGAACAAGACATGTTGAAGACGTTTTTTTCATCTATGTTCCATGCCCATTCTCGATTGAGGATTTTCCCCATGTGGTTTTTCCTCTTTCCTCGTTTTACATGGACAAATAAATTATTGTAAAGGGTGACCATGAAATTTTTGGTGCTTGGGTCCTATTTTTGTTTTCTCACTACCATTTTGACTTAAGGGGATGTGTTAGAACAATATTCCCATCATGTGTATGCCATGGACCTTCATGTTGTTCTACCTAGTGTTATTTGGCCTCCTAGTGCCTAATCTAGTGTCTTGGACCATATTTTGTCCACATTTTCCCCACTTAGACTAGTGATATATCTATGAAGCCTTTTTTGTCTAATTACCCACTCTTTTCCTTCATTAGGGAGTCAATGTACCTCTCTACCTTTCATTTATGAGGGAGTTATGGAATTTCCTTTTTTAAGGAGCTGGAGTGGGCCCTCTTGAGGATTTGGTAAACTTGTGAATTAATGGCCACTACTTAGCTATCTAATCACCTCATGTTCCCTCCTAATGGTTATGTTCACACCTATTTGACTATCCTAACCTCCTCTTGGTCCATCCATGTTCATTGAACCTAATTATGGCCCAATCTAGGAGTTACACTTGGCCTCATGCCATTGTTGGGTGAATTGGTCCAATGTAATCCTACCGTTTTGTGATCCAATCATATTTCCTTGGGATATTCGAATTCCCTCCATTGGTGGTCTATATATTGTACTAGTTTTGCTCAATAATATTAATGGAAAATAAAGCTCTAGAGTGAATTTCTCTAGTTTTGTCTTAATATTCTTCTTCTTATTTGTCTGCTATCTCTTGAAATATTCTAAGTGAAGTTGTTATTGAATCTAGATATAGGTTGGAATTGCACATGATTAAGAACATATTGTTGTCATGTTGTGCATTCCAAAATATTGCAGGTCAACTACTTCGTTAGATACATTCTGCAGAACCATTTGAAGATTTTCAAAATCAAAAGCACCTTGTTCTTTCTTAGGAGGGTTATTTTTAGTTATAGGATTAGTCCTTTTTCGAGAAGTACTTGGTTGATCAGTGTTAACATCATGACTATCCTTTAGGATTAGCATGTCCTTTTATACCAGGACAGCTTCATCAAAATCTTGATGTATAGTTGGCTTATGTGCTCTTTTGAACCACATGGCCAAAGGAGTTGGAAGGGATTTTACCTAATATACTACCACGAGATTTTCTACAGGCATTGATTTAACATGAATATTGTTTTTAAGTGTTATGAATATTTGAATAAAATCCTTTATCCTTTATTTTGTTTGCACTTTCATTATAGATAATTTCATTACTAGGTCTTCTGGTGTTTTGTCATTGCCAAAGCTTCTCTATTTTTTTTTTCAAACTAATTCCATGAATTTATAGTTTGGGGTTGCAGAGAAAAATACCAGGTTGAATCCTTTCCCTCAAAGGCATAAGGAAACAACCAACAAAACAAATATTCATGTATTACATTACACATGTGAATTGCTAAAATAATTTTTTAATATGATTATTGACTAGTTTCGTATTATCAGGATCAAATTGAGGTAAAACATTATCAGTGTTTTTGGTAATGGATGTTGTGGGCCTAGAATTGACACGAAATCTTGATCAAGCCAGGAAATTTTATTATTATTATCCATTTGGTAGGGACTTCGTTCTCCCTCATAT
This sequence comes from Pseudotsuga menziesii, assembly GCA_001517045.1. Lineage (NCBI taxonomy): Eukaryota > Viridiplantae > Streptophyta > Pinopsida > Pinales > Pinaceae > Pseudotsuga > Pseudotsuga menziesii. The sequence continues at coordinate 490,198 of LPNX010548792.1, forward strand.
TCTTTGGATGAATCAGTGGTTTAGGAGTACCTATTTCAGGACTTATTTCCACGAGGAGTATTAGGTGGGGAATCAAGTGGTGATGGTGGTTTTCCTGATCCCTATGCTTCTAGATTAAATCCAAATTGCCGAAAACTAGGGTTTGCAGTGAAACTAGAATCTGATTGTTCTGACAGAGTCTCGTGCAAGGATTGAACTAGGGCACTAAAATGATAGAAATCTTTGGATTCAGGATTGATTGTGAAACTTGCAATGTATATTTTAGTGTCATTCATATAATCAGTAAAGCATCGGTTAAATTTTTCAAGAAAATATTGGGTTCTAGTATATATTTCAAAGTCATGCTGAGCGTTTTGAGCTAGAGGATGAAGTGTTGAATCTTCAGATTGGGGTGTGATAAAAACAGAAACACAAATAGGTTTGTGGGAGAGGGGTTGAAATGGTTTCAAGTTGTGAAATTGCAGTAGCAGTTAATGTGGCTAGAGGATTAACACGCCTGCGAGTAGCAACAAGAGAGAAAGGAAGAGTTTTTATTTGATGTCTTGAAGCCATTAATTGTTTTTCGACCCTCCTTCTAGCACCATTTGTTGATTCCTAAAACTGGTCCAGACACCATTTGTTGGTAGTGATCATCCTAAATGATCTGATCCAAGAACTTCATAATATTTCCTAAAAAATATTCCTATTTCGAGGTTGTTTAGGATGATCGCTACCGATGGGTTTAAGCCTCCTTTAGCTTAGTTTTTTTCTCTTCAAAAGAGACTTATAGTTTCTGTGTCAATTTATTCTCATTAACTTTAGTAAGTTACATGTTTAATAAGGTATATTTGATTAAATATCTCAGCAGGGAAACCTACTAGGAGATTGGTGAAAATAAAAGCTTATAAATCAAGATTTAGCTTAGAATTAATATGTCACCAAGCCATTGAATTTCCAAATCAACATCAAGCATAAAACACATGAACAATTTCATGTGAATTAATAGCCTTTATTCATTATAACATACAAATCCATAATAATGTTGAACTTCAAGAACATATGAATCAATGAACACACAACCCAACGGAGGACCCAAAAGAACAAAGAACTTTTTTATTTGATAATTGCAAAATCATTTCATACAATTTTTTTTTTCCAACTCACATTACCAACCTACAAAAAAATACATACTTGATGGTAGTAAGTCCTAATTTCACATGATATTTTATGAAAGAAATTACACTAGCCTCTCTCTAGTGAAAAATCCCCCCTTTTTCAATATGATATTTTCTCTTAAATACATCCATAGATCTTGAAAATACGAGAAAATTAGGTCTCTCTAAGTCATAACTATCAACTAAATTAACCAAAAATGGTAACAAAGTATTTCCACTTGGAGTAAACATCCTACATATCTACGAGATCAGGATAGTTGTCATGCTCCAACTGTAGTTCAACTTTACATATTAGATATATGACTTTATTGAAGCGGATGTTTGACTAGCTCTCAAAAAACCCTTGCAAACTAACTTGGAGTTGGGATGTAGTTTTTATGAACAGTCTAAATGAAGAGATATCTACCTGAGACATATTTTGAATATTATCAACTGATTGATCCCTTAGTTATTCTACCTCATATATGTTTAGGTTAGATGGATCAACTGTAGCTAACTCATCAAAAGTCAACATGCTTTAAATATCCATGAGCTCATTTGTTAACATCCATTGTCGGGCTCAAATCTTCAGACCTTTCACAATTATCCAATCGGCGTTATCACAAATAAGTTCCCATGATTTTATGGATATTAGAACCTTTGTAGTCTTTATAGGCTCAAGGTGAAGTAGATCTTAGGGAGAATTCTTTATATCTTTCTGCCATTCACATATTTACTTCTAAGAACCAACCTTCTTTCTCCTACTCACATGATCAACCAATAAGTCCGATAGATTTTCTAAAGTGTTAAAGTCATCCTATATCTCATTAATACATTGAAAAAATGAGATTTGAGTCTTCCTTAATGCTTGATTGTAGGCAATTGCTTCATCCTTTAATTCTTGAATGGTGATCTTGGAAAATACAGAGGAAGTATGATAATCCTTGCTTTCCTCAAAATGATTTTTAAGATCAACAAGCTTTGTTTCCTGCTTGATTACCTCTGCCTCATTAATTGCTAAATTTGGTATTTCAATATGTATACCTATGCAACATATTTTACTTTAAGTTGTTGTATTTATTGGTTCAACTTCTCTTGCATAGATTTGTTCTCATTTTGTAACTTCATATTTTTCTCTCGCTCGTCATCAAGTGCCTTGTTTAAAATAGACACAGAATCATAACTATCCCATGTGAAAGCACCCATAGTTGTAGTTACTTCCATGTATCCACCTTGAGGATCATCAAAAGAAGGTTTCCAAATGATTTTACTTGAAATGGGCTCCTCCAGATATTTTGCTTCTCGGCTTCTTTTGATACCTATTTTTACTGTGGCCTTTTGTCTTTTGCTAAAACAATAATCTCACAACACCACTACTTCTTCTTGTCCAAAATATGTTATTTCTTCAACTGTAGAATTTAATAGATATGTGGTATTGATAATGGGTGGGGATAAGTTATGAGAAGAAGGGACTATCTAGGAAGGCTCAGGAAAACCATTTTGTACTTTAGTAATTGCAACAAGTTTAGTAACCCTAGGTTGGGTATCTTTGGTAAGAGTGGAATTTTTGGTTTGCAAAGGAGGAATATTGTATTTTCTTACTAGTGGATCCTGCTGAGTGGTTGCTGCTATCTCAGAGTGTTTGAACATTACAGGACCTTGTTTGGAATCAAGATTGAGAGAAGTAATATTAGGATTGGTAGTTTGGCCAACTAGTTCTGTAGATTCTTGAATATTTCTATCATAATTAATAACATGGGAATCTAGAGGCATAGAGGTTTTTTTATGGTTCTTGAATAGCTGGTGTTGGATTAATTATTTATGCAGGGTGTTCCTTTTCTAAATGAATAACTTCACTAGAAATTGCTTTGGGAGCTTGGTTACTAGACTTATCTTATCCTTCTATATTGATAGAAATGTTTGGTAAGACTTGGGCACAAAATAAACATGATAAACATATTTGGTGTAGGAATACTTACCTTCTAGGTACTGAGACTTATGCATTAAGGTGTTCAACTTTGAAATGGGAGAAGAATGAGTATAACCAATAGTAGGTTGTTTTCCATGTTTCTTATCCAACTGTAGTTTTTTTTAGTTTTTATAGGAGCAGGTGTAGTCCCTTTAGATTCTTTAGTTGTTTGCATATTTTCCTTCTTTTCCTTCTCTTCAAAATCCTATTCCTTTCTTCCAAAACTCTGAGTTTCAACTACTTCTAAGTCTCATGAATAAGAACTCTTTGAATTGGATCAATTACCTTGCTAATAATTTCTTCAAAACCATGATCACCTTGGAAAAGAAAATCATCTTTCTCATTCTCATGTGTGTAGGAGTTCTTAAGGTGATCCTAAGAAAATAATCTCGGAATAAATCCTTTAGGTTGTGGATTCTCTTTTCTGGGAGCCCTAATTTCAGATGCACTATCTCTTTTCTAATAAGGCTTCCATGTGAATCATGCTGAATTGTTAAATGTCCAATATATAATGGGAAATTTGGCCATGCTGCCCTCTTTTTGGAATGAATTTGATTGTTCTCTCCATCTATGACTATTGGAAAAGCAACTTCTACAAGTTCCATCGTGTCAGACACAACCCTAGGTAGTAGGTGAACTGTCTTGCTCCCCCAAATTATGAGATAAGTGAAGTTATTTAAAGTATACCAATATCCCATAGTAGTTATCAAAGATACGACGTTCTCTAAAAGTCGAGGAGCATTGTTCTTAAAAATGGAAAAGTGCATAACATAGATAAGCTTGCCACAAATGTCATAAATTTGTTTCTTGTAGTTCTCTTCCCATAGATTTGAGTATTAAATGTGTATGGGAGTTTTATCTCTTGTCCAATGCCACTCCATGGAAGGAAAATCAAATGAGGATCATACTATATCTATTATATATGTTGATAAATTAAAATTCGGTTTCTTGGTAATGGGGTTTTCTAAACTTGGACAATGGCATATATGAAAGTGATGGAAAAAACTTGTGCCTAGTTAAAATTCACACCTAAACTCACCAAATAATAATCCAACGGTATCCATTCTAGTTTGAAGTATTGACAATTTCCAGCTCCGTAGTATCTACAAAGCATTGCTTCCAATAGTTTGTAGGGTTCTCTGAGCAGGGAAATTGGGTATTGCTGATTCGGCCTGAGAATAAATGTGCTAGGATCAACCATCCATGTATTCAATATAACTCCTGGCTCAATATTTTCCTCGAATGATTTTATATTTTCCCAAGTGAGTAGTTGCTGCGAGGCTTTGAGTGCATATATCTTGGCAAAAGTATCAGGTTTGATATTCATGAATGACATTTTGCGAGAATCTCTTATAGTACTAGCTAGAACAAATGCAAAATTGATGACCCATTTAACTAGGTCTGTATATGGTAAAATCATGGCCGAGTAGCAATGGCATGAATTTGTGAATTAATGATATTCTGGTAAATAGGAGAATCATAATTGAACTTGGAGAAACTATTGTTTCTGTCAAAAATAGTGTAAATCATGGCCTAATCAAGACTAATTGTATCTAATACTTGAGTGATTGTGTCGGATAAGAAACCAACGTTCAGGTCTCTTGTCCTTGAATCCTCCATTAGAGCTTTGGATCTGGTTCTTTTAGCCATGACTTCTATGTATAAGTCTGCAAAGAAATAAAATAATCATAAACTTCACATAAATTGTTATAGTGTTTAAAAAGAGTTAATAAAACAAACAATAATTGTAAAACTGAAATTATAACTTTAGAAATATATGCCTTGATTTACTTGCATGATGAAATATTTGTGTGAACATTGGGTTGGTTAACTTTAACTTTAGAAGCAACCAACCATAAGCACTCAGATTATGGTTACTTACTATTATTTGCTTGCTGGTGCATATGGAAGTCTCGAAATTGCTGTATCTTTGAGGGAGTGCAGGCATCGGTCAACCATGTGATCTATCAGATCAGTCATTTGATGCATTTCTATCCTATCAAGGAACATAAGAAAAAAACAAGAACTATAAAAGCTGCCTTGGATATGGTGTATCCTTGTGGTTTCTTTGACGATGCTACTACAGATTCTCGCGGTGGAGATGGGGTACAGATTGATTAGTAGCTCACACACCATCCATTTCAAGCTTGGATGTGGTGCTTTGACCTATACCATAGCTAAACTCCTGGCCTTGTGGGTACTTTTATATGTGGCTGACAGAATGGGTCTCCCGTATTTGCATGTATTTGGCGATTCCTCAGTTATCATCAACTAGGCAAACGAAAAAGATTCTCTTGCTTCTCTTGAGCTGGTACATTGGTGTGATCATATCATATCACTCATGAGTGGTTTTACTTGGCTGAACATGAGACATGTCTACCGGGAGCACAACCAGAGTGCAGATAGCTTATCCAAAGAGGCCCTTTTATTGTCCCTGGGGCTCCTTTCCTTCTCGGAGATTATGAATGGTACTATTTGTATGAATGCCAATTTGAAGCTCTTTTGAGCATGGTGCCAGAGCTTAGTCTCCTTTTTATTTTTATGGCACATAACTGTTGGTATTTATGATATTTTAGTATGGGGTGGGTATCTTTGGATCAGCCACCTGGAAACTGGTTGTTCTCTTGGCTTGGGACTATTTTTGATTGTTTTGGATGTTGAGTTAGTTTTGCTTATTTTCTGGGATGGACTGTTTGTGTTTCCATGTCTATTTGTAAAGGATCAAGAGAGTATCTTTGTTTTCACAGAAGCTTTGTAACCCCTATAAGGGAGGCCCATTTTGGTGGCCTTTGATTCATTTTGGAATAACAAGGCTAGGTTTTTTTTCTTCTGAAAAAAAAAGAAATATTTGTGTGAACATGGCGATAAATTCGAGCTTAGTTTAGATTAATGGTGATTTAGGAATTTTTGAGCCGTTCAAAGTGTTTATCTTTAGATGATTTAAGCCGTAAAACCAATTTAATGCATACATGTGTGTGTCATACATCAATTTCGAATTTTTGAATTGATTTTGGAGGTGGGGTCAAAAAATTGAGAGTCGGAGTTCAGGATGATAATTATTCAAATTTTAAATAGTTCTTAGACTACCAAGTGTCGATAATATTATGTATGAGCGGTGATATTGGCCGTTGGGAGTTGGGATGGGTTACAACGCATGAATGGAAAATAATATGCTCTTCGCCTGCTAAGTTTATTTTCAAAAGTCAAGGTTCAGAAGTGAGGGTCAAAATAAAGTAATAGTTTAATTAGGTCCAAACCTCCGACTTTTGATAAGTCGAAAAAATGAAAATCGGGAATCATAAAGCACTTTGATAAATATATGATGTTTCTTCCGATTTTTGACTTTCGAAAAGTTGGAGTCAGAGAGTCAGCACTTTTAGAATTCTATATTAACAACGATTACCTATTATCGATTTCTCTATAATGTAGTTGAAGTCGGAAATACAGAGGGTAGTTTAAAAAATAAGATAATTTCGAATTTCGACTACCGATTTTGATCGAATCAAGACTTTAGACTTATGCTTTGTTTTGAATTGGACGAACTGTTTTGTGTCAAATTTTGCAATTTTTTTTACTTAAGTTAGAAAACAATTGAAGAAACCAAAATAGTAAATGAATTAAAAAATATATAACTAAATGGGGTCCCATATTTATGAGATGGGAGCATTGTGGCTACAACAGAAGGACATCTAATTGTACAAAAACCTTTCATTTTCTTACGTAATGTTGCTTCAAAATCCAATAGAATTTACCTCTTATAAAACATGAGAGAAGGTAATAAATCAAGAAACCTTCTTTACAGTTAAATGTCTTAAGGTTAAATAGCCCATTTGAGCTCACATAGGTGTTCGATTATTATGTCATGGGAATATATTCTGGTACAATGGTATGCTGCATGGAACTCTAGGCAAACACTACAAGTGATGGATCAAATATTTCCCAAGGTATGAATTCATTAGAGGAAATTCAACTTTCCCATTTCTAATTTCCTTAAAATTAGGATTAAAAGAGTGAAAATACTAGTAGGATTTATGATTGGTCTCAAGGATTTCGTTGTTCGATTCCCAAATTTTATTTTATAACTATGAGAATCTTTGTCTTTCACATTTTCTCTTTTTGAATTATGATAGTATTTTAACTGGTTCTTTTACAAAGGTGCTTATTTGCATTCCAATGGTTCCCTTATGTCATTGTGAGGAGTGCACATGGAAAGTATTTGTACTAAAGTGGATTCTAGTAAAATATTTATATTCTCTATTAGAAATATCATTGTAGCAGCATCAAAATTTTTTTCACCTTTGCACACAAGATTTTTAAGTGGTCTTTGTCTCTTCCTTTAGAAGGCTAATCAAATAAACACACAGATTTGTGTTTATACTATTTGAGGCCTATATACTGAAGAAGCAATCCATTTCACATGCTACTATCCTTTCCCATATTTTATGTAATGTCCAAAACCATTGAATATAACAATGTGTGTAAAATAACTAATTTTAAGCTGGTCATTTGATTAATCATAGTAACATCAAATTTGTTCTTAATATTCTTGTTTGTTACAATTTTTATTATATTTTGTTTCTTTATTTTTTTTACTTCCATGATCTCGATCATAAATGTGATGTGCTTTCCGCTACACTTAAGAACCAATGACCATGTTGTTATAAGGAAAAAAATTATCATTTTCCTTCTGAGTAGTATGTGATCAAGAGGTATCCTTTCTAGTCAAGTAACTGATTCAAAGCTTCCAGGTAGATGTCTAAAATTTATTGGTATACATAGACTGCGTCGAAGAGAGACTATGGAAATTTTCAATGGCACAATGAGTGACGGAGGTTGCTTAAGGGAATATTTGAATGAAAATCACTTAAAGAAAAACAAAATCTAGGTAGGATCCTTGGTCACAAGCATTGTTGAAAAATTGGCATCAGAAAAAATGTTGAGGGTGCTGACTTTTCCACATTAGAAAAATCAGTGAAAAATTTAACAAATTACAGCAAGCATTAAACATAAAAAATAACTTCTTATTTTTTCATTTTCAAAAAAGTATAAAATACCAGCAACATCAAATAAGAAAATTCACAAAATAATGTGGAAAAACACTGAAATATATATATGATGTAATGGACAATCATAAATGTATCCATGATCATGAGTAATCTATAAATATTTAATGATTTATCTAATAGCTAGGTGTTGATTCCATCTACCCCTTTCACAAGCAAAGGTAACTCATATGATAAGGACTGTAGATGTGTATAGATACCCATTGGTGAGTGTTTGAGTCTGTGTAGAAGGTAGAGTTAAGAATGACACATTGGAATCCTCACTTTTAGTGTTCACCCCCAATGGTTGTGGGTCATCTATGATGAGATAACATAAATATTTGGATGTTAAACTTGATAATGGATTAGTTACTTATACTTTTGTGACAAAATTCCACTTGCATTAGTGTCTACATTGACTGTGCACATAGAATTACCCAAATAATCAAGGTCCTACTTTAATGCAAATTTTTGCAGAGCCTCTTTTATATTACATATTTAAGTTACTAGCTCATTGAAATTAGCAGTTTGGATAATGTTAAACATGAGATTTGTCCAAGTTTTAATATCAGTGTTATCTAGATATTATGTTGGAATACAATTAAAGGGGAGAAAACAACTTGGATGTAATCTTAATTGGACAACATGCTATATTATGATTCCATGAACTCACTCCAACAAGTTATCAGTTTACATCAAGAATATTCTAGTTTCACATTAGTAGCATGATTTTTGGTGAGGTCTAAACAAATATATGCCATGAGGGTAGGCACTCCCAAACAATGATAACTATCTTTTTCCATGTATGTACATAAAAATTAGATGTCAGGAATTTATGAAGAACTCTTAGGGAAACAAAGAGCTCACATGTTTTCTTACCCAAACCTCACAAAATGGTGAATGATGCATGAAGAATATTTGTGTTGATTAATGAAAAAATGTTCTTTGGAAATTGATCCATATTTATATGAGAATGAAATGAAAGAACATATACAAAATCATAAACACAGACATTTTGCAATGAAAATAAAGATACAGTAAACAGATATTCTATTAAATAGTGGAAATAGAACATACTATAAATACAACAACTAGAATGGTGGTAGCTATCTCTGAGAAGAGATGTAGCTGCTTTGCCCATCCATGTCAAGATGAATACAAAATGAGGCCAGAAGGGCCTATTTATAATAAGCATAAGGGAGAGAACCCCAAAAATCCAAAACATAAGCCCAGAGGATGAGCCGTCATAAAGTTTTCTACCCCAAGGTTGTTAGTTGAACAATTAACTTCTCGAGGTCATAACTGTTGCATACGATCTTCGATTTGGGTGCTCGATAGCCTGTTGGGAAGGTCTATCAACAACCACTTGACCCCCTCGAATTTCCAAAAAACGTCGTTTAGGGCCTCAAAACGACCCCTAAAGTTTGGGACCTGAAAAACCATAGAAAAATAGCTAGGGCACTTCCACAATGTACAATTGTTTTGAGCCAGTGGAATAGGTGGGTGGGCACCGGTCTCCATCTCGATCAACGATGAAAATAAGGAATATTTTTAGGGTTTTTGAATCCTTTTCAAACACTATCATTCCAAAATGGTGTACTTCTCCAAACTTAAGAAATATTTTAGGGTTGTTGAATACTTTTCAAACACCATCATTCCAAAGTAATGTACTTCTCCAAACTTATATAAATTATTTATTGCACCTAAGCTAGTACATAATCTAAAGATTCCCCTTAAAACAAGAGTGTTTATACTTAGGATTTCACAGGAATATCACAAATGAAATCTTCTTTCATGGAAAATTGATTAGAAACACTATCACTAGTAATCAAAGACAACTCATATGGGAGACATTCCAAGGACAATGGAAATGCTCTTTACAACATATGCCTAACTTCAAATTTGAATACTTCAATAAAAAAGAAAAAGTGGTTTGTGAAATAAATGAGTAATTATAATCTTGGAAGAAATTGTTTCGACAGATGTTTTTGTGGATGGAGCTATATTTTACTATTGTTCACAGTTAGGAGTTACGAATTTACCTGAATCAACAAAACATGTAACCAATACATCTCAAAATTCAGTAAGAACCCATTTGGAACACCCTTGTTTGCCTCTTATCAGCCACAAGGATAAACAAATCACTAATCATATATTTGCAACTGATCAAACATGATGTTGTAAGTATGCCACCTTTGAGAGGTTGAGACCTAGGAGAACTTTATCCTTTGGTGCCCTATCTACTATGAGATTCGCGAGCATTGTCAACTGCCAAGGAAGAGACTGAGTTTACATTTATTCTGAATATTAACTTTCTCAGCGAAGTATTTATAGATAGCAGAAAAATATTTGAACTCATTGGGGTTCAAAGTTCCTACATGAGTGTTGTCAATATTCTATACCGACTTCACTATTAAAAAAGAACACCATTGTAGTGAGAGGGTTACATAGAATTATTCATTCCACGCATTGTTTGAATGGTTATTATATAAGAGGACAATTGTATCTTCTTGGTCACTGAGAATCACCATTTTCATGCCAATACTACTTAGAAGAGTAAGTCTGCTACTACAAGAAAAATTGTGCACTTTTCAATACCATACTCAATATATATTAAATATATCAGTCCCAAAATCATTCGAAGTATGCTACAGCTTGAAGGAGGTCTTATTCAACATAACAAAAGTCTTCCATTTCCATAACTATGTTACAATAAACCCAGGCATGTAAAAATCAGTGTTCATTAATTATATGATACCTTCTAATTGATTGTTTATAAGTATATTAGCTTCATATTTGTTGTGAGAGTTATTTTCCATTTTATGCATTGATAATATACAGTATGTGGAACATTTAACCAACTTAGTCCTACATTAGAAAAAAAGAAAGAGGAATATGTGCTTGCATTACAACTATTTGATTTAACTGCTAAACCACACAACCACTCCAGCAGTAAGGTTCTGTCATAACTTGACAATTAAATTGGCGCGTGCGCACACACACACACACACACATTTTTGGCAGGAGATTATATATCCTGATCAAGTTTGTGGACACATAATATTATTAAATGTAAAGTGTCAAAACATGGAAATATTATATAGTTTTAAAATATTTTTTGTATGTCCAGTGCTAAAATAGGAAAATGTAGTAAATGTCGATGGTCATTATGTGCTATGCTTTTTCCATGTATTGTGAAGGCAAAGGAAGAACACAGACAACATCAAATAACATACACAACAGGGTTTTAACCCAAAATACGATGACAAAATCCGATGACATCTGACGTAAAGTACGTTTTTGTTGGTTTGCAATGATGAAAAGTACTGTACCTTTCAATTTCTTTAAGCATCGTCGAATTTTCGACGTCCTTACCGTAGGTTTTTCGATGCCAGTTTGCAACAATATGTCGTCAGATATGCGACGGACGTTTTTTGAATTTGCGGCAGCACTTGGAGGATGATTTGTCAGATATCCAACAATAGCGTGTCGAATTTGCAACGACACTTGGAGGATGATTCGTCGGATATCCGACAATAGTGTGTCGAATTTGCGATGACACTTGGAGGATGACTCGTCGGATATCCGACAATAGTGTGTCGAATTTGCGACTAAATGTGGAGGATAAGTCATCCGATTTTAAACGTCCTTGGGCTATTTTTTGAAATAATATAAAAACATATTTCAAATAGTTTAAACCCATATTTCCAATGGTAACTAGATTCATATCGTCGATTACCCGATGACCGGTGAATTATAAATATAAACATTTTAAAACATTTCAACATGTTTTCTATAGAAGCGACGGACTGTTTGCGGAAATTATTTATTCCTCGATGGGCGGTTTGAGGAATTGTTTTATTCTTCAACGGGAAGTTCCAGGATTTTTTTTTTCTGCGATAGATAGTTTGCGGGAATTTTTTTATTCTTTGACAAATCTCTATTTGAGAAAATTGTGATGCATGGAACTTGATTTTTTAAGATTGTCGATAGTATTCATTCATGATGATTGTGAAAAAATGTCAAATATAAATATTCCTGATCCAAATGGACACAATTGAGAATTGCTTGCTAGACAATGGGATGCAGCGAAACAAAGGGGTGATGGCAAATGTTATTGTCCATGTAATCAATGCAGGGGATTTAAGAGGAGAAGAATATTGATCTCAATAGCCACAAAACATTGCATGGAACATGGACACGCCGAGGGGAGAATCAATATTGTCCATTTGTAGGTTTAACATTATAAAGTTTTTTATATTCTTTGCTTTGGTAAATGTATGTATTATTTTAATATTTCCTATATTAACTTATATCTATTGATGTTTTCATGTATTTATAAAGGAAAGAAACCCTATGACATATCGTCCAGAGGAAGTACTTTCAGAACAAGTTCCAGAGGATCATGGAGCGTCTATGTTTAATGGAGAACAAGAGAATGATCATATTGAACAAGCTGATCATATTGATAAAATAATTGAAGATGATGGTACAAATACATTGATCCATGATTCATTTAATGTTAGAATGGATGATGATGATGACAATGACAATGAAAATAGTGATGAATTTGATAATAAAAATGATATACCTCTTCTCGATAAGGCATATGAACCCCTTTATGAAGGCTCCAAAACAAATCTTCTCTCTGCTGTATTGTTGATAATGAACTTGAAGTTTATGAATGGTCTTTCAAACATATCAATCACATGAATGCTAAGGTATGTAAAAGAATCCATCACATATATACGATCGTGATAAAGTTTATTTGTATTCCTCTAATAATTGTATTGTTAATTCATTATTGATCATCATACGGATGAAGTGTGTTTTGTTAATATTATTTATTGATTACATTAACTATATATATATTTTGATGTAGCTTAATAATTGAATTTTTGTTACCACCATTAAATATTTACCTTGCAAATATAGAGATTTATCTTCCATCATGAAAGATATTGGAATGCATTATGAAGCAATTCATGCATGCCCCGATGACCATGTTATATATTATAATCAACATGAATTTGCAACAGAATGTTCGGAATGTCACATAAGTAGATATCGAACAGATCAAGTAACAAAAAAGGTGCCTCACAAGTTTCTTCGTTATATTCCCATCATTCCACGTTTGCAATGACTTTTCAGGTGCAATAACATAGTGCAATTTATGGATTACCATGCCAGGAACAAAAGTCAAGATGATGTTATTCAAATGCCTGCAGATGGTTTTACTTTTAGAGATATGGAGGAAAACTGGCCTCACTTTAAACAAGAACCATGTAATCTTAGGATTTCTTTGGCAGCAGATGGTGTTAATCCATTTACACGGTGTGGCCTATTTTTGTTATCACCTATAACATTCCTCCATGGTTTTAAATAAAGAGGGAGCACATAATGTTGTTGATGATTATTTCAGGTATTTTGTGTCTACAACTATTTTATTTCTAATGTAGTTGTGGCATCTCATTTTTTTTTTCAATGTGGTTCACGCGCCGGCTTGACCGGCGGGCTACATCCATGGAATAATTTCTGGCGGACCCACCCGAAGGGGCCTCACACCCGCGGCTTCTGTGTGCCTAACCCCAAGAGATTCGATGAGAATGGATCCCGCGAACTCACATGCCGGGAGGCCTAACTACGAGTACTCGACTGATTGAGCTAACTCTTGGGGCTTTGTGGCATCTCATTTGTCGTATTATGTTTCCTAATTTCATTTGTATATTTTTTATTTTAGTCTTGTGCATGGTTTATATATCTTAATGGTTCTCATAAATATATATTTTATATGTACTTCAAATCAATCAAGTAAGTTCCAAGTCAAAGATATGAATGTATATATCGAACCTCTTATAGATGAGCTACTGAAGTTATGGAATGGCATCACTATGTATGATGTATCTAGACCAATACAACAAATAAAATTTCAATTCCATGCAATGGTTGTATGGACAATACACGATGCCGTTGGGTTAACCCAATTTTGTGGTTTGTATTTTTAAGTTCCACTTTAATTGCATTTAATTTTGTGAAGTAGTTAATATAGTTTATATATAATTATAATTGACATAGATATTTCATATCTATATATTGTAGGTCTCCAAACAAAGGGTAAATTTGCATGTCTAGTTTGTGGTCCTAAGATAAAATCTTGGCGCTCAAAAAGCTTAAAAAAAGAGGTGTTTGATGAGTATAGGAATTTTCTCTTAATAATCACATGTATAGAACAAAATAAAAAAATATTTTCAATGGGAAGCATGAGACTGCATTAAAACCATGGAGAATGACACCTCACCTTTGGAAGATGCAATGCAATAGAAATCGTCAAGCTGGTACATATGGATCATCGTATATGAATTGTTATGTATTTTAATTTTTATTGTGAGTTGTTTACTGTAGTGGCCATATTTGATTTATGAAGTAATTTATTTATAAAATAATATTCATGATGTCCATCATGATCATGAGGGAATTAATGGGCTTCCATGAGGAATTAAAAGTTATCCTATACAATTCAACAGGTTTCCCTACTATGAGAACCTACAAATTGCTCATTTGTTTGATAAAATGCATATTGGAAAGAATGTGACTAAAAAATTATGGTGATTACTGGACCATGGAAATAATTGTGTGTGGAAATTGAACCCAAGAGATAGAACAATAACAATCACAAAATTGCTAATCAAACATGCAGAATTCACACCAAAGGAGACTGAAATTGGAGCATAACACTAATTTGTATTGAGTAAGTGTACAATAGCCAACCTTATGAAGTAATAGGCTGCTCAAATATATAATTACATGAGAGGTTCAAATGCATAAGGATGCTATTCGAAATAGTCAAAAAGCAGGCTTACCAAAACTAGTCAAATCCCCCATAGGTGCATAAAGTAGTTTCCAAATCTATGAAGATGCTCACAAATTTTCTAAGTCAAGTGGGAAAGCTAAAGAGGGATGGAAAGAAAAATCATACATGCTTTTAATTGGAGAAAAAGAGGGAGGATGATGTGGGAAAAAAACAAGGCAGTTACATCTAGACTAGCTTTTCATTTTTTCTTAAAACAACTAAAAAGCAAGGCAACAAAGCAGATATGCACTTTAAGGAATCAGGAATAAATCAGACTTGCTAAAATTGGTTTCCAGGATGTTTCCCAAGTTCTCCATGACTCATTTTTAGCATGTGTTGACTTCTAGGACATGTGGAAGGCAACTAGCATAGAATGGAATCTAGGAAGATAGGTAATAAGACAAAAATGATTAATTAATGTCAAATGTAGGTAACTATGGGTTGATTATTATAAAACCCCCGTTAAGCCTGAATTTATGAGTTAATATCAGAAAACTATAGGGCCTAACAACAAGGCTTAGTCACCTTTTACATACTGCTTGTCCATACAACCAAGGAAAGAGGCAAAAACCCAATGGGAAAAATCCTCCCTTAATCATGGACATGAAATAAAATTTGGAAATATTGTCATCAATCATGCTTCACATCATGATAAAAAATCCCTAGCAGTGATTTGAGATTGCTGAAGGTCTTCTCACAAAAAACTTTGGTGAATATGTCTGCTACTTGTTCTGAAGATGCACAAAAGAGTAGATCAATGGTACCATCATGCACAAGCTGTCTGATGTAGTGCATATGGATATCAATGTGCTTGGTTCGCTGTCTATGAACTGAATCATTGCAGATTTGAATGGTGCTCTGATTATCATAGTAGATAATAGTTGAAAACTCTGATTCAAATCCACATTCTCCAAGTATCCCCTACAACCACAAACATTGAGTTGCTGCATTTACAACTCCTTTATACTCTGCTTCTGTAGATGAGAGTGCTATGGCACTCTACTTCTCGTTTTACCAGCTGATTGGCCCTTCTGTAGGCATGAACACATATCTTGATGTATACTTTTGATCTATGTTGTCACTTGCCCAGTCACTGTCAGCAAATCCAATCAAATCAAGATCAAATTTTGCTTTTTAGAAGATCCCATGAGTTCTTGTTCCTTGAACAAAGTTTAGGATCCTCTTGGATTCTCTCCAGTGGATCTCATGAGGTGGATCCATGTATCTCAAAGCTAGATTAACTGCATAAGATAAATAAGGTCGAGTGTGTGTAAGATAAAGCAAACACCCAATCAACTTCCTATACAGTGTATTATTTACCATAGGAGAAGAACCTGCTTCTTCAAGCATAACTCCTGAAAGGAATGGAGTCTTGCTTGGCTTACAATATTTCATGTTGAAATTGATGAGAAAATCTGAAGCATACTTGGACTAATGTACTTTGATTCCATGTTGGTATTGAACAATTTTGAGACTCAAGAATTGGCTCAACAATCCCAAATCTGTCATAGAAAATGCATGGTTCATTGCATCTTTCAAGGAGGAAATCTCTTTCTTTGAACTTCCTGTAATCAATAGGTCATCCACATACAAAACAATAATCATCAAATAACCATGAATCAGCTTCAAATAGACATTAGGATCAGACTTGCATCGAACAAAACTCAGTGATAGCAAAAATCCATCAATCTTGGAATACCAAGCCCTGGGGGCCTGCTTGAGCCCATATAATGATTTCTTTAACCTGCACACTAAAGATGGATTAGAAACAAACCCTTCAGGTTGCTGCATGTAAATCGTTTCAGTGATATCTCCATTTAGGAAAGCACACTTCACATCCATGTGATGTACTTCCCACTGCTTTGAAGCTGCAATGGCTAGAGCTAGCCTTATGGAGTCCGTCTTTGCCATTGGTGCAAAGGTTTCATTGTAGTAAATACCATGTACTTGTGAGTTGCCCTTGGCTACCAATATTGCCTTATATTTCAAAGGTGAACCATCATCAGCAAACTTAGTCTTGAAGACCCACTTACATTGAACTAGCTTCCTCCCTGGGGGAAGATCAATTAGTTCCCAAGTGTTGTTCTTCTAGAGCGAGCTGAATTCTTATTTCATGGCTGTTTGTCATCTTGGATCATGTGTTGCATATTCATATGTCTGTGGATCTGATTCAACCATCAGATAGAACTTCTCAGCAAATAGAGGATATTTCACACAAAGGGCACTCTCAAATTGAGATCTAGTCCTCCTAGTGTCATTAGGATTTCCAGCTAGTTCCCCAGTTGCATGAATGGTATTTGCAGCCCATTTTGGTCTTGTAGGAATATTAGGATCTGCAATAAAATCATCATTATCAGAGATATCAAAATCAACAAACTCATTAGTCTCTTCACTTACAATCAATGGTTCTGGTGATGAAGAGGACTCTCCAACTTCAACCGCTGCTAAAGGCTCTTCTTCGAAACGAACACTTCTTTCAATGAAATATTTTTTAGTGCTCAAGTTTTCCAGCGTGTACCCTTTTGAATATTCAGAATATGCAACAAATAGGAACTCTTGGATTTGGGGTTACAAAGCCTTCCTCTTTTCAGTTGGAATTCTAGCCCAAGCCTTTGAGCCAAAAATCCTGAAATGGGTCGCATCTGGCTTGTGCCCACTCCAAGATTCTAAAGGAGTAATACCATCAAGCTGCTTATGAGGCACCCTGTTCTGGATGTAGGATGCACCATTTATAGCCTTGACCCAAAACTTTGGTGGCAAAGTCTTAGCCTCCATCATGCAGGTTTCCATCTTTTTCAGTGATCTATTCTTTCTCTCAGCAACACCATTTTGTTGTGGTGTGTAAGGGATCGAATGCTGCATCTGGATACCTACATCTTTGTAATACTGAATGAACTTTGACTTGACATACTCACCACCATTGTCAGATCTGAGGATCTTGAGTTTCCTCCCAGACTAGTTTTCAACCAAGGCTCTAAAGACTTTCAAGAGGTCAAAAACTTCAGACTTATGCTTTAGAGAGTGAACCCAACAATACCTGGAAAGTCATCTATGAAGGTGAGTGTATATTTGGCTTGACTCATGGACATATGAGGGAATGGACCAGAAATGTCACTGTGGATCAACTCAAGAGGTGCAAAGGTTCTCTCATGACTAGCTCTCTCATACTTGCGCTCTGGGTGTTTTCCTAGGATACAACCTTGACAAACTCCCTTAGAAAACTTGATCTTTGGTAACCCTATGACCATATATTTTTCACTCAAATTAGAAATATACTTGTAGTTAAGATGGCCAAATATTTCATGCCAAATCTTGCTTTCTTCATTAGCATGAATCAGAAGAGCAGAGGAGTTTGAGTAGGGTAGAAAATGGGAAAAATTGTATACCTTCGAAGAGTGATCAACAACACCTTTTGCTATGAATTTACCATTTGAAATCTCAGTGATTTCAACATCATCAGGGGAGAATATGACCTTCTTTGGAGACCCAGTATGATTCATCTTCTACACTGACACAATATTAGAGGCAAGACCTGGAACATACAACACATTATTAAAATTACCATTTTCAAGATCAATCCTACCCTTCCCCAAACTGTTAGTGAGAGAGTCATCTCCCAAAACTATTGCTGGACCTTTCGACATGTCAAGAGAGGAGAATGTCTCCTTTGTTGAAACCATATGTCTAGAAGCTCCAGAATCTATGATGAAGCTAAGTGAGCTTGATGTGCCAGCAACCAAGGCATGTACTCTCTCTTTGTCTTTGGAATTTGATCCTCCTTCCTTCTTCCTTGAGCAATAAGGAAGGGAGATGTTATTCTTCTCCAGGAGTTGGGTCAACATGCCGATTTGCTTCTTCACACAAGAGCTCTCAGGATGATAGCCCTTACTACAGTATGCGCACTTGCTCATTTCTCCTTTATTCTTCTTCTTATGGGAGTTCTTCTTGGAACCTTGGGGCTCCTCTTGAGACTTTGACTTGTCTCTCTTTTGCTTAGGTGTATTTTTAGCTTTTTTTCTTTCTTTTTGAATCCACCCTTGAATCTCCAGCAACCAAATCTTAGTCCTTGGAAGGTTTGATGGTTCCCATCATCACCAACTTATCTTGCTCCTGTGTGAGGGACTCCATGAAATCTGCAAGCTTAGGCATCTTCCAGGCTCGTGCTGTCAACTTGGTGGCATGGAAGGTCGAAAAAAACACTGAATAGTCAAGACCAAGCTTAGAGAGTATGGCCAAGACTATTTTCTCTTCCTTCTTTTCGATGCCACGGTATTTTAGCTGCAAAACAAGGGCCTTAAACTTGGAAAAGTAGAGTTGCAATGATTTGAAGCTACTGGGAATCAAGGAGATCAGCTCATTCTCGATTTGAGTCCTCTCATTTCATCTGTCTTTCCAAAAATCTCTTCAATCTTCTCCCACACTTCATTAGGTGATGTCAATCCATCAAGATGGAAGAGGAGGTATCTTTAAATGCTCAGACACGAAAGACCATAGGCCTCATCCCTCCTATTGTGCCATTTAATTTTCTCTATAGCTGCATTGGGATCTGCCCCAGTTACCATGGTCACCCTGTAGAGACCTTTCACTCTCAACAATATCTCCATCTCAGCTTTCCACTCAAATAAATTGAATGGAGTGAAGATGATCTTCTGAGATTTGTCCATATCTCAGTAACTGTGCCAGTCAGCAGAATGCGCTCCCAATAAAGATGTCAAACCTGAAATAGAAATATGGAAGGAGATAAATTGATCTACAAAGGCTCTGATACCATGTGGAAATTGAACCCAAGACATAGAACAATAACACTCACAAAATTGCTAATCAAACATGTAGAATTCACACCAAAGGAGACTGAAATTGGAGCATAACACTAATTTGTATTAAGTAAGTGTACAACAGATAACCTTATGAATTAATAGTCTGCTCAAATATATAATTACATGAGAGGTTTGAATGCATAAGGATTCTATTTGAGTTAGTAAAAAATCAGGCTTACCAAAACTAGTCAAATCCCCCATAGGTGCATAAAGCAGTTTCCAAATCTATGAATATGCTCACGAATTTGCTAAGTCAAGTGGGAAATATAAAGAGGGATGGAAAGAAAAACCATACATTCTTTTAATTGGAGAAAAAGAGGGAGGATGATGTGGGAAAAAAACAAGGCATTTACACCTAGACTAGCTTTTCCTTTTGCCTTGAAAACAACTATAAAGCAAGGCAACTTTCAGAAAAAGTAGATATGCACTTTAAGGAATTGGGAATAAAGAAGACTTGCTAAAATTTGTTTCCAATATGTTTCCCAAGCGCTCCATGACTCAATTTTATCATGTGTTGACTTCTAGGACATGTGGAAGGCAACTAGCATAGAATGAAATCTAGGAATCTAGGTAATAAGACAAAAATGATTAATTAGTGTCAAATGTAGGTAACTATGGGTTTATTATTCTAACATTGTGAAATATTGCAAATACATTCAATAAGGAAACCATGCAATGAAAGACGTCATCCAATTCCATAGCAACAGAGACCAAATTAATATAAACTCAATTACATGGATGTTTACGGAGCAACAAAGCAATGTTGTCAAATAAGTAATGTGGAAAATTAAATTCCCCACTGGATTTTGTGCGAACTTGAAGAATATCATAAAAAAGGTGATTTTGTAGGGGTCAAAACACATGATTGTCACATCTTCATCAATGTAATTATTATTGTTATGTCCATATAATTTTGTTTTTTTTTCTTCATTTTATTGCATTTTTTTCTTTTCTTGTTTGTATACTATTTGTTTAAACAATGACGTGGTTTGTATATTGATACAGTATGTTCTACCTCTCTCTCTCCTAGAAAACTAGGACAACAATGCCAAACAAGTTATATATAATCTTGGTAAATACATGAGGTAACTAGCTATTAGTTTCTTGTGCTTAGTGTTTCTTTAATTCTTTGTATAATTTATATTTGTTTTTTGTGAAGTATTTCATGATATGTAATTTACTATTTTTTTTGTTAATTATCGTTATTGGTTTGCGTCACTTGTATATGGTTGACATCTAAATAAATCCATAAAGAAGATATAAAGTATTGGAGGAGAGAAATTCCTCATCTCATATGTGAAATGCAGAAGCATCTACCTTCGGCATTTTTCAATGTACAAGAAAACTACCTCATACACCAAGTTGAGGAGATTGAGTTGTGTGGACCTGTGCACTCAAGGTCCATGTGGATGGTTGAGAGGCACTTGAAATTTATGAAGGGTTTGGTGAGACAACGAGCACATACTGAGGGTTCTATGATGGAAGGAAGGATACACAGTACACCAAAACATGTTGTATGTTAGTGAATATCTTCCTAATTTAGTGTCAAATCTCAATTTACGTTGCATTTGTGATCCAGACTCCAATAACAAATTTGAAGGGGAGCAACTGAAGGGGAAAGGTAGAACAAAGAAGGTGAAAGGTAATGATTAGCTAGAAGATGTTAATTATATCATTCATATTATAATTGCATTTTCAATTTATTGCATTAATTAAGAGCATATACTTTGTTAAGAAAATTTACATATGTCTTGAATTTTAATGTTTATTGTCGTTAAGCAATTGGTCGAGAGTGGGATGCGATTAATTTATACATCAAAAACAATATTGTCTGGATGAAGGTATGGATTGAACGATGTGAAAAATTGGGTCATGGAATATCATGGGAAGGTGTGGCTTCATTGGTAAAAGAAGCACAACGCAATGGAGATATAAATCTTACAGAAAGGGAAATTGATTTAGCATATGGTTTAAAAGATAAAATGGCAAGCATATTAATCAATCACTCTAAATATTTTATTTTGAAAATTACATTTTGACGTACATGTTGTTCTTTTCCATGCATTTTTGCATAACTATTAAATCGTTGTGTAATATTTCATGTATTGCTTATTGTGTTAGATTTTTTATCATTCAAGCTAGCATTATATTAGGATCTTTAACTGAGATAATAACATACACAGCAATAAACACAAGAGACAAGAGACATAAATAATTTTCCTCGAGGAAACCATAAAGGAGAAAACCCTGCAACTTACTCAGAGATAGAATGAGCACCAATGGTATTAGTAAAACCCAAAAACATAAATATGATCTACAACAACTTGTTCTCTCTCTCTCACTTGAGAGAGCTTCTCCTCTCTCACTCATGCACCCCAGTGAGTGAGTGTGTGTGTGATAAATAGAGAGGCTCACTCTCTATTTATATTCTTTCGTTCATTTAATGTCCACTTCAACATGTCAGCCCCACTTAACAATTACTTACTAGGGCCGACATCTCTAGGAGAGTCTAATAACCCTAGTTCCCCACAACTGTGGGGACTTTGCCCTCCAATCAACAAGGAGGGTTAACCTTGACACTATTGTGGGGACTGTTATGCCCTGACTTACAATGGAGGGTTAACCTCAATGACTTTGCATGAATTTTTTACATTATTGAATCTCTCGATCGGAACATCGGGGTACAATACATAAGATATACAAGTGAATACATTTTGAAGTTACAAATACATCAACACTCCCTCTTAACGAGGAAGGTATTCTCTTGACACAATTTATCAGCACAAGTCTTCTTTTCTGTATCATCTAGATCATCATCAAGTCATCTTCATCATCAAGTCATTTTCAACAAGTCTGTATCATCACTGGATCATAATCAAAACTGGATCATCACTAGATCATCATCAAAGATGGATCATCACTAGATCATCATCAAAGCTGGATCATCACTGGATCATCATCATCATCACTGCTTCCGCTATCTCAATCAAATGGTGCTATCTCTTCATTCTTCTTGTCACAGGAAGTTCTACAGAGCCAGCCCTTTTTCATGCTGGTTGTAGGCCTATCCTCCATGTAGGTCTTCATTTTCTTCAACACTTAAATTTGACCCAGTTAGAAAGGCCCACTCAGCAATTATATTTGACTATGGGATGAACACATCAACCATGTTAGAAAGGTACGCCCAACACTCACATTTGACCATGGGATGAACACATCAACCATTTCAGAAAGGATCTACATTTACATCTGACCATGATAGGAAACTCATCACACATCATGTCATAAAGGCTCTCAGTCCTAGACTGAAATTCTTGGTAATTGACCAAGTGCCTCCATTCTCCCAGAGAAAGGCCTCTCAGCACTTAAGCCAAGCTTCAGTCCTAGATTGAAATTCCTAGTAACTGACCAGGTGCCTCTATTCTCCTAGAGAATGGCATCTCAGCACTTAAGCTGAGCTTCAGTCCCAGACTGAAATTGCCAGTAACTGACCAGGTGCCTCCATTCTCCCAGAGAATGGCCTCTTCACTCACATCTGACCATGGGATGAACACATCAACCATGTCAGAAAGGATCTACATTTACATCTGACCATGATAGGAAAATCATCACACATCATGTCATAAATTCTCTCAGTCCTAGACTAAAATTCTTGGTAATTGACCAAGTGCCTCCATTCTCCCAGAGAAAGGCCTCTCAGCACTTAAGCCGAGCTTCAGTCCCAGACTGAAATTCCTAGTAACTGACTAGGTGCCTCTATTCTCCTAGAGAATGGCATCTTAGCACTTAAGCTGAGCTTCAGTCCCAGACTGAAATTGCCAGTAACTGACCAGGTTCCTCCATTATCCCAGAGAATGGCCTCTTAGCACTTAAGGTAAGCTTCATTCCCATACTAAAATTCCTGGTAACTGACCAAGTGCCTCCATTCTCCTAGAGAATGGCATCTCATCACTTAAGCTGAGCTTCAGTCCCAGACTAAAATTCTTGGTAACTGACCAGGTGCCTCCATTCTCCCAGAGATTTGCATCTCAGCACTTAAGCTGAGCTTCATTCCCAGACTAAAATTCTTGGTAACTGACTAGGTGCCTCCATTCTCCTAGAGAATGGCATCTCAGCACTTAAGTTGAGCTTCTGTCCCAGACTGAAATTCCTGGTAACTGACCAGGTGCCTCCATTCTCCCAGAGAATGGAATCTCAACACTTAAGCTGAGCTTCAGTCCCAGACTGAAATTCCTGGTAACTAACCAGGTGCCTCCATTCAGAGAATGGCATTCGATGCTTATATTTGATCATGTGAGAACACACCTCATAGTCACCTCATAATGGCTCAACACTCACATCTGACCATGGAAGAAACCAATCCTCTCACCATGACAGAATGGCTCAGCCCTTACATCTGACCACAGAAGGAACCAATCCTCTCACCATGTCAGAATGGCTCACGAACTCATCACTTCCCCTTGGAGGGAACCTCAATTTGGACAACACCAAGATTCTCCCTGAAGTACTCAAACTTCACTCTGGCCAATGGCTTAGTCAACACATCAACTATCTGTTCATCCGTCACAACATATTGGAGCTTCACTGCTCCTCTATGCACCATATCCCTGATATAGTGATATTTTATCTTGATATGCTTCAATCTGTCATGGAACACCAAGTTTTCAAACAATTTCACACAACTCTGGTTGTCGCAATATATACAAGTAGCATCCAACTGGAGATCAAATAAATTAGACAGTAGCTTCCTCAACCATACTGCCTCACAACTAGATGAACAAGCTGCAACATACTCTACTTCAGCTGTACTCAATGCCACGCAAGACTATTTCCTGCTAAACCAAGAGATCACACCTAATCCCATACTAAAGCAACACCTTGAATTTCTCTTCCTATTGATGGCACTGCCCAATCCGAATCCACATAACCCTCTAGGTTAATATTCTGATTCACCTCATACTTGAGCCCATACTCAACCGTACCCTTCAGGTACCTCACTGCATGCTTTGCAACCATCAAGTGAACATGTCTCAATGTGTTCATAGCAAAGAAAATATCTAGTCTTGTATTCGTCAGGTACATCAAGGAACCAATCATCTGACGATACATCATAGCATCAACTGTCTCTGATGAAGCAACACTCAATAGCTTTAGGTTCGATGCCATAGGTGTGGTCATGGCCTTGCATTCCATCATCCTGAACCTCTTCAGGATCTATACTACATACTTCCCTTGTCCCAGGGATATTCTGCCACATCTCCATGCTTAGAAAGTAGTGCATCATATCTAAGTCCTTCATCTCGAACTCGGCAACAAGTCTCCTTTTTGCAACTTTAATGAGTTCCTCTTTTCTGTAAGGAACAAGTCATTGACATATAACAAGAGAGTCACTGGTATTCAACCTTCAACCTTGAAGAAAAGGTTGGAATCTGCTTTACTCTCAGTAAATTCTAGAGTCATAAGTAATCTGTCCATCCTGTCGTACCATGTCGAACCTCAGGATCTTCTGCCGTCACTCCCTCTGAAGCGGAGCATCATACTCCCTCTGTCTTTCATACTCTATGCACTGAAACATTATGTACCAGAGTGACAAGTAGATTCCTATGCTACTAATTATTTTATGTATCCATCTAGGGTCACTGGATACCAGGATACTCTATCTTGAACCTTTTCAAAAGTTCTTCTCACACCCATCTGTGAGCTTGTCATCTCTTTCAAGCTCCTCATGTATGTATTATCCCATGGGTGTCTTCTGAGCTCATAAAAGGCCTTCTTTCATTTTCATACATGATTCTTCCTGTCACGTGTCTTAACTTCTAGTGGTTGCAAATGTCTCTTCATAGTCTATGACTTCTTTTCGTGCGAAGCCTCATGCTACGAATCTTGCCTTGTATCCCACGATGTTTCCATCTACTACATGATGGAACTATGAACTTCCCTTCATGTATCGATACTACATCCTAGACATCATTCTTCTTGAACTGGTCTTCCCTTTCTTCTTGGATACTTCTTCATGACTGGAAGGTTCCGCATCAATGATGTCACTACATTTGCATATTATTCTTCATCTTGAACTGTCGTCACTTGTTCTTCGGAACAAGTCTCATTCTTCTTTGCTTGTAGGTGATTTTACGCGATCTTTCCTACAAGTCAAATGCATTAGTTGTATGGTTAGAAATATTTCATAAGGTATATTCATAATGAAAAATTCTTTTGCATCAAGATATATGATTATGCAACTATTTTATCCAATACAACATTCATCCATATCTCACGGAAACTTTCTAGATGCCTTCCATCTCTACCAGGACAACATTGAGATTGTGCACTAATCCAATATGTTAGCAAAGAGGTTTCATTCTAGATAAGTAGCAATGGAGAGTTGTATAGCACCATGAGCTACTTACCCATCACATGCATATTAGTAGTATACTATCATTAATGCAAACATTCTATCATGCATAATACATCAACTGAATATAAAAAAATGCATAACAAAAACAATATCATGAAATGACAATTGAATACTTATCTTTATTTGTTTCGTGGGTAGACTCCTTCTTGAGCCTTTAGCTTCATCATCTTCTTCATTCATAATTTCTTATCCAAATGCTAAGATGGATAAGAGTTTCTTCAAGAGTCTAGTCCTTCGTATTCCTCATCGCTTGAGGGATCTTCTTTGGACAGTTAGAGCTTGATCTTCAGTTTCTCCCATCTTCTCTTCTCTTATTATGAGTCAAGCTTCTTCTTCTTCCTAGAGTCTGCTGAAAGTAATCACTTCCTTCTGGCACACATTCATCGCATGAATGAATCCCATGATCCTGGGAGGCCATTCAAGGTGGCTATCACCACTTCTGAATTCTCCACTTCTTCTTCTACTGCTACAAGTTGTTGTTTGATTTGAGAGACCCTCATAAAGTATGACTATATGGTTTTTGCATTCTAGATCTTCACATTCTTCAACTGTTTTCTCAAATTCATATTCCGAGTTAATAGCTTGGTCAAGGAATCAAACATCTCTTTCGGTGTCTTTAGGGAAGACACTTGTGGTATAAGGTGATCCGTGATTGAATCAACAATGATCTTCTTGACCTTGACTAAGTTCTTATGGTGTAAGTCTTTTAGCATCATCTCCCTTTGGAACTGGAACCTCTCTACTTATGTAGGTGTCCAATTCATTTTCTTCAGAGAGATCATATACTTCGATGTTTGGAAGTTGTCAACTTCAACAATATTATCATCAAGTTGATGTGATAGATCACTTTGAAATGAGAACCTCAAATGAAAATAGAAAAATATTAGATCTTACCGATTTGAGGTGTTCGTCCTGGTTCCAAAGCTGCATGATCTATGGTTTGTCAGAGAAACCCTAATTTTCAAAACTTCAAATCTTTAAGATCTGATTGTCTAGAAAGATAGACCTCTTCAAGGTGAGCTGTCCAATGTACTCCTTTTCTGAAAACAGTGGAGGGAAGCTCCTGGAACAGGAAGCCCTAGTCTTCCAATTTCTTCTGTAGAAATGCCTGATACTGTTTCTATGGTATATCCATAATTACTACTCCTTTATGTCTAAAAATTTTCACTAAGGTACAATATCCTGTCCCTGTTCCAACAACATAGGTTTCATCAGAATTGGGTTCACCAATTGGGACTTATGAGCGTTTTCTCAAGGTGACCTGTTTCAGGACTATTCAGCATAACGACATTGTACGGACTGCAGCGTGTCACTATTTAATCTTTGGGGTATGAAACTTTGAACACATAAAGTATAGTACATTCCCTTTCTGGAACATCATGAGCTATTTCATTTGGACCTCTGTAGCCTGAGATATAGCAATTATCCCTAGGTGTCCTGTTTAGGGATGAATCCTGGGAGAGGCTGGAACCCTATATTGGAGGAATCATATATCCTAGAATATAACGAATATGAGGTTGAAACTTGGATACAATGTACATCAGGATTTTAGAGTCGACCTATGAAAGTTTCGACCCTTGAGACTTTTGCAATCCCGAGATATAACGAATTTAACAAAACTTATCAGTTTTAGTATTTAGGGTTTTTCCAGCCCAGGGTCAAACTAGGGTTTGAATTTCTCAGAGTTACACCCAACCAAAAATATCGACCTAGGTCTCTAAAATTTGATTTTTATGAGGAGAGAAATCCTATGCCGGGCTCACTCAAAAATTCATTTTCTGTAAAAATCCTTAAATTCCTGCACCAAAAACTGAAAATGCTTGAAATTGAATTCCACTTCGATAGAAAGATGCGCCCTTCAATGGAGAGTCAGCATAGTATAATTTTGATGATGGATTGTGGAGGGAGACCCAAAAAGTAAGAATCCCTAGCTTCTGCAACTGCACAATATCTTCTTCTCAGGTTAACTCTGATACCATGTTAGATTTTTTATCATTCAAGCTAGCATTATCTTAGGATCTTTAACTGAGAGAATAACATGTACAACAATAAACAAAATAGATAAGAGACACAAATAATTTTTCTCAGAGAAACCATAAAGGATAAAACCCCGCAACTTACTCAGAGATAGAATGAGCACCAATGGTAGCAGTAAAACTTGAAAACATAAAGATGATCTACAACAGCTTGTTCTCTCTCTCACTTGAGAGAGCTTCTCCTCTCTCACTCATGCACCCCAGTGAGTGAGTGTGTGTGTGATAAATAGAGAGGCTCACTCTCTATTTATATTCTTTCATTCACTTAATTTCCACTTCAGCATGTCGGCCCCACTTAACAATTTTTTACTAGGGCCGACATCTCTAGGAGAGTCTAATAACCCTAGTTCCCCACAACTGTGGGGACTTTTACCTTTGATCAACAAGGAGGGTTAACCTTGACACAATTGTGGGGACTATTACCCCGACTTACAATGGAGGGTTAACCTCAATCAATTTACATGACTTGTTTAAATTATTGAATCTCCCGATCGAAACATTGGGGTACAATACATAAGATATACAAGTGAATACATTCCAAAGTTACAAATACATCAACATGTTGTAGGTAAAACACCATAAGGCTATGGTTTGCAATGGTTGTAGATATTGCATCAAAAAATTGGATGAAATAAAGAAAACATCAGATTGTGGGATATCTACAGTCTTTGAGGTGACCAATGTTTCATCTAGAAGTGACAGACATCCAAAAATATCAGAAAATTGATACTATGGGTATTTGGAAGATATTCTACAGTGTGACTTTAGATCCTTCAAGGTAGTTCTGTTTGTTGTCAAATGGTACAGATTATGATTGAATCAACGTGATCCCGATAGAACTATTATTTAACATGATAATGGATTTACCATGGTAAATACAACGTTGTTTGAGCCAGGAACAGAGCCCTATGTTCTTCCAATCCAATGTGAACATGTATTTTACTTGGAGGTTCCAGGTAAAGTGGGTTGGTCATTTGTTGTGAGACACGATCCAAGGGGAAGGCCGGTAAAGTATAACATAGACGATGGTAATGAAAAAGGTTCTTTGGAAGAAGAAGAAGAGGATGATGAAGAGCATGATCAACATGAGTTAGATGATGATGATGATCCAATAGAAGATGTCCAAGAATTAGTTGAATCAGATGATGTAGCAGATAATTCCCATGAATATTATATCGACGATGACATGATGCACATAACTAACTTAGATGACGATGATGATATGGACAATCCTTACAATGTTGACTCTGGATCTGATGATATAGATGATGAATTGGATGAAGAAGATGGTGAGATATATTGAAAGGTAAATATTTAATTAGGCC